>CM018694.1:86093477-86677556 GCA_009363875.1 Mikania micrantha | reverse complement strand
TTCGGCTACCGGAACTTTTTCTAATCATTTCCGACCATTCCTGACCCCAAATACAACCCCATAACCCACACAAACATATTAATCAAGTCTCCAATCATATATGTGCACACTAACAAGATTAAGCACAATTCCTCATAGGGTCAAAATACAAAACTTAACACACAACTACATTTAAGCATTTTACCCAAATTATTAAGATTGCCCACACTTATGTGAATCATTATTGTTTGTTTTGCAAGTTCCAAGTTCACACCCATTGATGATTCAAGGCATGCTCATACAGCATATCAATGTTTACACCTTTGTAAATCATTAACCATATTCATGATTGTCAAAGATCACACTTTTGTGATTCTCAATTAATTAATCAACTTGATTGTCCACACCTTTTGTGAATCATCAAACTTCATGTTTAGTTTTGAATGTTCTCCACCCTTGATTATCATTCACATTTTATATTAGATTATATTCACATGTTTAGACCATCAAATAATGACCACACTATTTGTGGTTTTAGTTAAAGATCACACTATTGTGATTCTAAACGACACACTCTTGTGTTTACATTGGAATTCAATACATGTATATTTATCATATAAAGTCCACCTTCTAGGATCATTCATTCCAACCAATATAAACAAAACCATTATCATCAATTTACTAATTCAACATTCCATATATGCTTCCCATGCACAACCTTGCTATCATAGACTCATTACATCTTATAATAGCAAGTTAAATTCAAACATGGGTAACTTACCTTGAATTGGAGTATTGTCACCTATCACCAACTCCATCCCGGGTCGCTTGGTATGAGTTTCACTTCCACTTCCTATTATACATCCACGTATAACAAGATTTAACACCATGAACACACAACTTGTTTTACATATATAAACCAATTCATTTGACCCGTTTCACTTCTAATTCGCCCAACTAATCAAAAGTTTATATCATTTGATCTTATAGTTAGGTTACTAATCATCCATAACAATTTACACTTTAATCTTAAGCAAAACCTATTGAGGAATTTTAACAAACAACTCATGTGCAGAAACTAATCTACCCATGTTTTTAGTCATATTAAGTTATCAAAATTCCAACTTTTATTCAAGTTCATCAATATCACAAGTTTAATGAATTTGTTGAGTTTTGACAACACTTTTGTTTCTAAAACATTAACATAACATCTACTTACAACCAATTTTACCATGTTCATATGTAAACCCAAACTCACATGGTTTATCAATCACTCAATCCTCACCTATTGATTCTTTTATATAAGAATCATATATTTGAGTGTTTAGAACATGATTATAAGATCAAATCAACATGTTCTTGCTACCTACAACACCCATTCAAAGTTGGATGAAAACCCATTTATAGCTTCATCCTCTTCTCACGAAATCTCAACCAAACTTTAATCTAACACTTACCTCTTGTTAGTAATCACTTTAGTGATTTTTAGCCTTCAATTCACGAATTTTGGCTCAAGAACACCTAGAATTGAATCAAGATGATAGAACTAGGGCTTGTTCTCCTTTTCTTCTTCTCTGAAAGTCGGTCACCAGGAAACACAAGAGTGTTGACCTGGTTTGACCCCCTTTTTACTAAATAATCCCTTATTTCAAGTTTGCCCAATTGGCAGTTTTAGCCCCTCATGTTTTTAACCCACCTAACTGGTTGGTTAACTAACCTAACCAAGTTAGTTATTAGTTATTTAACAACCCACTTTGTTTTAAACATATAATTATCTAATTACACACTTTGTAATTTAGAAGTTACTATTAAATATTATTTTATTAACAAATCCCAAAATGGGTCGTTACAAAACCGGACAGGGCCGGCTGGGCGGACCGGTCCGGTTAGGGGTACTGGGTCGTTTTTGGGTGAACCGGCCGGTCGAACCAGCGAACCGGCGGTTGAACCGTTTTTTTATTATTTTTATATATATATTTTTTATTTTATATATATGTGTGTTTATAAATGTCTATAAAAGCATCCGGTTCTTAAATCCGGTTCGACCGGTCCGACCTCTGAACAGTAAGGAGGCCGGTTCGACGTCCGATCCGGTTACGAAAACATTGGTTATAGACAGAAAGAAGTTAAAACCAAATCAAATCAATATATGTTCACCTTAGCATGTTTATATCTTATAAGTTATAACAACAAAGAATATCAGTTATAGTGAAACAATTTATGTTTGTCCACCAGTTAAAGCATTACTACTTCATAGCATCCCAGGATTATTTTTTAACAAAGAATGAAAAATGCTGAACAATTATAGAGAACCATGTTTGCAAATATCCAACAATCTTCAAAAAACAAAAAAAAAATTAGCTTCAATGCTTCTATCTTTTGTCCCATCCAAACCGCCCTTTTCTTCAACCTTAACCACCTCATCCATCCAAGAACCGGAGAATCCGTCTCCCGGCGTTTTCCGCACATGACCCGCCGCCACAGCTCCGCCAAACTACTAACGTTACTAAAGATCAAAGCCACAATACCAACGACAGCCGCCATGAACGCCGCCCCAAACGACCTATTCATGTTCCCCACGCCACTCGAACCAATAGCAAACCCGACAAACGCCCCAAGCATTCGAATCCACGAGAACCAAGCCGCGAACACACCTTCTTTACCCGATGGTGCACAATCCATCAATAAGATCCGACTATGAGCGTGCAGAACACCAGAAGCTATGCTTTGTACAGCGGCAAGAAATACACGTGATTGTGATGCCAGTTTGCATTCCGGTAGTAATATCCCATCCCGGAAGTTAACGTGGATAGCAAGAAACCGAAAATTTGCATTTTTACGGCGTCTGATTGGATAAGTTTTTGTATCGGGTGTAATAAGGGGAGAAATAATGCTGAGAAGAAGAAATATGTTAGCCAAACGAACAGTAGGTCTCTCTGGGGGAACGCAAGTTGACCGACGATGTAGAGTACGCCGCCGGCGAATATGCTCATTGTTGAGAATGATGACAGGAAACTCCGACGAGACTTCCGGCAGCATGTGGGTAATTGAAAATCGAAATGAAATACCTTGTGGACACTCTGGTGTTAGTATTAATCGACGATTCGTTTCCGTTGATCGGACGGCGGTCAGGATGTGTGCGATTCCGGCGAACCATAAGATGCCACTGAAGATTGAAACAACCCATAAACTGATAAAACCCTTCGGAGTTTCTGAGCATGTAGTAAGTGAAAGATGCGATGGCTGCTGATCCCAGGCAGCCGCCGGCGGTGGCGTAAAGTGAGAGCTGGCTGGAAACGGCTTGTCGGTTGGGGACTGGAGTTTGCGGATGGTGGCGCCGACGAAGCCGCGGACCATGAGGCCGAGTGGCGGTTGTGAAAGGCGGAAACCAACGGCGTTGGAGGCGACGACTGGCGGCGACGTAGGGTGGGCATGATCCAGACGGTTTTGATGGCTCCGGCGGGGAGGCAGAAAATGGCCCAATGGCGGTGGCGATTGCGGTATGAGTTGGGAGTTAGGGCGATGGTCAAGGTGGATGGAGACGGAGGCGAGTAGCGGTGCGGCGACGAGTAGGCCGGAGAACCAAGAGATGGATGTCCATTCGAGTGGAGAGAATTTCATGGTGCCAACTTTTATTCTGGCGTAAGTTAAGGCTTCGAACCTGAAATTAAAACATGCATGCAGATTTGGTTAGATGATGGGGTTTAAATTTTAAATTAGGGATTTTGTTTTTACCCGAAACCAAACACGAAACCCGAACCTGATTAAGTAGAACATTAGAACCCTAACTACTTGAATCTGATTAAGAAAAAACATTTAACCCAAACAACCTAAAATCGATTAAGATAGAACACGATCCCAAAGGTAGTATTTGCTTCGGTAATGGTGTTCAAATTGTATTAAATTGAATTTACATACAAAAATATCAATTATAAATAGACACATAATATACAAAAATTCTAATTTTCCACCCACATGTTTTGTTTTCATTATGAACATAATGTTTTGTTTCATTGTTGATAGAGTTTGGTTGATACAAGTTACATTTTCGTTTTAGTTTATACAATTATTTAATATGGTTTGGTTTTGTGCTTTTTTATTATTTAACATTCTTTTAGTTAATATATTCTGCATTGATTTGAGCAAAATACACTACTGTATAAATCATCTTAATGCAACATTTATGGTAAAAAAAATGTTGCATTAGCTGAAGTTGTATTAGATCTAATGCAACTTTTTTGTTGCATAATGTAACTTTCTTTTTCTTAATGCAACTTTTTTAAATGCAATTTTTTTAAAAAATTGCATTATGTAATAAAAAGGTTGCATTAGACTAATGCAACTTCACCTAATACAACCTATTTGCAACCTTTTGTGTCAAAAAAGGTTGCATTAGGCTTATTTTGTAGTAGTGATATTATATTAAGAGTGTTATTATTTGACACTTTGTGCATGTTATTTAATGAATATCATCTTAAGTTTAAGTGTAAGGTATGCATTGTAACTCATACTTAAAAACCCAAACGTCAATTAACACAACTAGAATAAACTCAAAACCAATTAACTTGAAATATTGCAGCCCGAATCTTATTTGGATCGATAAACAAGTTGGGTTTTATATAACAAAAAAACCCACCGAATAATCCGACTCAGATAACCTGAAGTTGATTAAAAAACTCAAACAACACCCCTAGTTTAAATAGGGCTCTTCAAAAAGTTTATGACTTTGGTCCTAAAAACTTGCATGAAACTGATAGGTCGTTTGTGACCAAGTCAATTTGGCTTGATTTAGTTTGAAAACGAGTCGAACTAAGCTCGAGTCTGCAGGTAAGCCAAACTATTGTTTGCTTGTTAGCTAACTCCTTAACTTATACATTAAATTAGACTAATTTAAAACATATATGATTGTAACTTGTTTTATAGACAAAATATGTGATAATATTACATATAAAACATAGAAATTACGAAACTTTGAGAAATATTGTATTGTATTTTGTTAATTAAACAAATATGGCTAAAATGAATCGGGTTCCTCTGTAAAAATCCTGCCTCCTTGGACCATCTTTGAGAGAGTATGAAGACTAAGAAACAAAGTCAAACAAGTAGATTATTGCCTAATTAAAATTCTTGTAAAATGATGTTATATTGGATGTCACATGCATCTAAAAAAAATCAAGAACATAAATTATGGCGCTTTATACAAAAATTAAACCGTTAAATTGATACTTTTATTTGGGGTAAATTTGTTTGCTTATTTTTAAGTAGTAGTCAATTGGTCTTTTAGTTACTTAAAACTGTCAATCAAGTTTCTTAATCGTAAAAATGTCAATTAAGTCACTTAATTAAATGACTGAAAAACCATCCACAAAATAGAAGGAAGACACTTGATTGACAATCTTTATAATTTAAGGGACCAAATTGACAAAAAGATATTAGTTCAAAACTAAACAAACAAATTATATTAACTCAAGGATATTTTGACAGTTTAATCTTTATAAACAGAAGATGATTGATGATTTATTATATCAAAAAAATAATACTAAAAATTAAAGAAAGGGTCACCATCATAGGAGCTATCTCAATCTTGTTAGATTATCGAGATTTGTGTTTTTCTATTTGGGATAGAGTTTAACAAATGATTAATTACTAGCAGTTAGAAAATTTAAGACAAATAAAAGAGCCTGTAAATTGTGAAGGATATCAAGTAATAAAACATAATTGCAACATATATCGGATTTCAATTAATTAATCGTGACATATTTGTATCATATAAATAAACTTTGGCAATTAATTTACGTTCATATAAAGACAACTCAACGCTATAAAAATTAAAGAACATCAACTTACAAAACGGTTTCTTTTTCGTGCAATAAAAGTCCTTTACCATTCTTGTACCACCCTCGAGCTGGTTCCGGTGGCTCATTACTAAAAGTCTGACTTATAATAAGCGGAAACACGATTGTAAGAAGAACCGTGTGCGTAAAATACGAACACAGTTCGTAAAAACACCACCCATAACCTCACCCTTTGTGGGTTTATCTTCATATTCCTCATAATCTTCACTCTCGGTTTCACTCTTTACCTCCAAAGCCCCTATGGCTTTTATCCATTGAGTGTTCAAAACTTTCATCGTCCTTCATGGCTTTTACATCCACCGAGTGCCCGCTCTCATCGTCTTCAATGGACCTCGGCCTCCGTGGGGCGGTTTGCCGTTACATTTGTTTCGGATTCTCTTCGGACATCTTTTTATATGGTGAGCAAATTTGGAGAGTAAATGGTGGGTTGGGTTTTAAAAATTGGTGGGAAAAAACCAGCTGGAGAGTGAAACTATCGAGAGTTTTGGTTAGGCATTGTAATTAATGTTGAATGTCATAGGTGTATAATGGAATCATTCTTTTCTTGTTTCTTCTCTATGTTGGGAAAATGACCAATAGCCACTTTGACCAAAAAATTATCCAAATGTCCATTTGACTTTACAAATGCAAACATGTCCATAACCTTTACAGCGCCGGCGCTTGTGTACACACGGGCGGGCGCCTGTGTAATATCCAATCAAAAAACGCAACGTTTCTACACAGGCCCCACGCCCTTAAAAACCACGAACGCCCGTATCAAAAAAAAGTTGTCACGGGCGTCGGCCCACACTGACACATCTGTCACGGGCGTCCGACCGTAAAGAAAAAAAAAAAAAAAAAATCCCGGGTCAAGTCACAGGCGCCCAGACCACCTACACAGCGCCCGAACCGACCACACGGGCGCCCAAACCTAGTTACGGCGTCCAACTTTTTTTTCGAAAAAGTGCCACAGGCGCCCGCCTGTAACACACGGCGCCCGCCTGTAACACACAGGCGCCCGCCTTTGTATTACAGGCGTCCGCCCGTAAAGTTTTTTTTTTTTTTTTTTTTTTTTTTTTTTTGAATCTTTATTTTATAGGCGTCCGACCATAAGACGGATATAATTGCGTAAAGTGTCCCTACCTAAAAAACCTCACTTTTTTTTTTGCAACAAATTTGAAAATGGATAAAACAATTTTTTTCTCAACCAACAGATAACCTTCGAATGGATATTATCAAAATGGAGAACATTAAAAAGCAACACTGAAGGATCTAGTGATCAGAATCACCAAAAGCGGAACCTGTAAATGAACGGTAAAAAAACGAAAATGGGCTATTCCTGACAATTTGGATATACGAGACTTTTCCGTAATGAATAACAATTTTAAATACAAACGAATAGCCAAATGTTTTCATCTAAACCCGATTGTCAGACTCATCGTCAGGAATAGCCATTTTCGTTTTTTTACCGGTTCATTACAGGTTCCTCATTTGGTATTCTGATCACTAGATCCTTCAGTGTTGTTTTTAATGTCTCCATTTTGATAATATCCATTTCGAAGGTTTATCTGTTGGTTGAGAAAAAAATTGTTTATCCTTTTCAAATTGTTTGCAAAAAAAAAAGTGAGCGTTTTAGTAGGGACACTTTACGCATATATATACCCGTCTTTATGGTCGGACGCCTATAAAATAAAGATTCAAAAAAAAAAAAAAAAAAAAAAACTTGTACGGGCGACGCCTGTACTACACAGGCGGGCGCCTGTGTGTTACAGGCGGGCGCCTGTGTGTGTACAGGCGGGCGCCTGTGGCACTTTTTTCGAAAAAAAAAGTTTGGACGCCCGTAACTAGGTTTGGGCGCCCGTGTGGTCGGTTCGGGCGCCTGTGTAGGTGGTCTGGGCGCCTGTGACTTGACCCGGGATTTTTTTTTTTTTTTTTCTTTACGGTCGGACGCCCGTGACAGATGTGTCAGTGTGGGCCCGACGCCCGTGACAACTTTTTTTTTATACGGGCGTTCGTGGTTTTTAAGGGGCGTGGGCGCCTGTGTAGAAAACGTGGCGTTTTTGATTGGATATTACACAGGCGCCCGCCCGTGTGTACACAGGCGCCGGCGCCTGTAAAGGTTATGGACATTTTGGCATTTGTAAAGTCAAATGGACATTTTGGATAACTTTTTGGTCAAAGTGGCTATTTTGGTAATTTTCCCCATATGTTTGATAGGTGTATTTTAACGCGTAGTGTAGTTAAACGTGGATTTAAATATTCATTTAATTAAAAAATTTTGTTTATGTGTAAATTTAGTGGTTTTTATGAACTTATTTTAATCTAAATATATTTAACCAGAGAAACTTCACGAGAAAACATTCATTTTAAAGAAAAATTAAAAACTAATCACAATAATTAGCAATCAAATTTTATTCGGTTTTTTTGTTTTTTATTATAATGTTATAAATGTAAAATGAAAAAAGAAAAAATATATAACTCACGTTATTACACATATAACATATATGGATACATATATATACATTTTATGAGTTACATGTAAATTTATGAGTTATATACAAAACTTAATGACTTACATATACATAGATTCGTATCTTTATTTTATTATTATTATTTTTTGTTTACTATATTTATAGACTTATAATTAAAGCAATGAAAAATATTTAAGAAATAGATTGGTATTAATTTTTAAGTTTTCTTTAATTTGCTTCTATGTTTTCCCTTGGACTGCATAGACGAGGCGCATACGTTGTAACTTGTAAGATCACGTATTGTTGATTAAGGAGATATAAATATATACAGTATAACAAAACATCAAACACGTAATGTTTATGCATATCTGTATACTTAATTGATTTAATTTTGGCAATATACGGTGGGCTTAATTATCACGTTGTATAGATATACTTTTCTTGTTTGGTTGTTTTTAACGTTTATATTATAGGTGATGACGGATAATAAATTGCTACATGTGAATGAATATATTAATGTGTAAAAAACAGGTCGCGCGATATACAAAGAAAAATCTTTGTTAATAACAGATACACACCAATATAGTAAGGATCATGCATGTATTATGTATATATGGCTTCTCTTTATGGCAGACGGAGGTTTAGAATACCCTATACCTATGGTTGCAAAAGTAAATATATATTGGCTACACTCACCTTGTAGAGCCGCACCATATTTAAAAAAAAAAACACAAATGGCTACAACATTAGATTCAATATTAAATTTAATCTTTAAATATAAAATGGCTGGTAATGATTGCTATTTGGATTCACCTGTGTGGTTGGAGGAATTAAAGCTCTTCATTCAGTTCAGTGGCATGTTTTGCAACATTATATGTTTCTATAACAATTGGAAAAAGAATGCTTCAACTTTTGACTCTTCAAATGTGGAGGATACCGGTTGATTTTGTTGAAATGAGTAATTGGGTGTTCTGGTAATGATATTTGTATTAAAAGAGATGATACCAATAAAGAAGGTTAATTAAAGAACCAAGTCAAAATCAACAAAAACAATATGAGTGTCGTATGATTAAAAAACATGCTTATCAATCACTCTCTTGGGTTCTTTATAGTGCCAACACCTTTTGGTAGTGGTCAGTGGCGGAACTAGGATTCTAAATCGAGGGGGTCATAACTTAAAAGTTTTATATTCTTCGATGTGTATTAATATATTAAATACAAATAAATAATAGTAATCAACATAAAATTTTATTTATAAAATAGTGAAATTAAAATTATATTACAAACTAATCTGGATCAAGATATGTGGTAAATAACAAGCCAATATCTAAATGTGGCTGTAAAAAAATTAAATCAATAGAGTAAAAATGATATAAAGAAAAAACAATATAATATCAAAAAGTATTAGGTAGATATTGGGCCTATTAAATAATATTGACCCAACATTCAAGTCATCTTCTTCATTTCCTCTACTAAGTTTTACACTCTTATCGGTGGCTTACAACAATCGACGACCGTAAAGAAAAACATAAAAATTTCAACTACTCACTTCATTTTTTATTTTAGATACTCTAGAGATACAATCTAGAGGGGTCAAAACACAAGAAAGCTTCTTTTATCGAGCACACAGACTCATTGAGTAACACATAGTTTCGCTGACCGGGGGTGAGGGGACCCCCTTGACTCACTTGTAGTTCCGCACATGGTAGTGGTGTAAGAGAAAGAGACAATGTTCAGATATAATTTATTAAGGGTGGTGTTAAACTTACACCCCAAAATAATGTCTGCACACCCCTCAAACGCCCCGTAGTGGCCACTACGGGGTGTTTAGGTATGGATTGTACTTTCTTGGTCAAACGACAGGTGCATTGATTAGACCTAAACGCCCCGTAGTGGCCACTACGGGGCGTTTAGGTATGGATTGTACTTTCTTGGTCAAACGACAGGTGCATTGATTAGACCTAAACGCCCCGTAGTGGCCACTACGGGTCGTTTTGGTACGATGTTCTGAAAAACGTTCCGACATGTCAGTTGATTAGACTCAAACACCTCGAAGTGGCCACTACGGGGCGTTTAGGCTTAGCCCTAAACGCCCCATAGTGGCCACTACGAGGCGTTTATTGTTAAAAACGTGCCAATTAGTTTCTAACTTACGAATTCATCGTCCATATATACACACATATTGCGCTAAAATATGAAACGTTCACTCGAATCACTTTACGTATAGTTGATCGAGTTTCTCTTGTTTCGTTTATTAAATATCTACACTCTACACCCATATTTTTTATTTGAAATATGTCTTGGTGGGACGGAGACTTTTTCTTTGGTCAATATTCCGACGTTTCGCGTGTGGCTGAAACATATCAGGTACGAAACTGTATTTACTTGCTTTTATTGTTAATCAAATGACAAACTAATCATAATGTTTTTAAGGATGAGACTGGTGCGCAATCGTCTGAGGCCACAAATAGACCAGCATTGCCAGATCTTAACGAAGATATTGCGGGTCAAACTTCGTACTGGCAGTTTGATTTGAACCAGGAACCTTGCGATGATGAAGACGTTAACAGGGAAGGTTACGGTGGTGAACAATCACAACCACCCCAAGTGGCCGTTAAAAAGGAAGAAGCTGACATTGTATACCAAAATATGGACTGGAATACCAATGAGGTAATATATTTTCACTTGTTTTTAGTTAGATGGACATTAGTTTAATGACAACATTGTTTTCAGATATTCATTTCTGTGGAGGATCTGATGGCATGGGTGAAAAGTAGAGCCCTTGATAATGGATACGTCGTAGTTACCGGACGATCTAAGAAAAAGAAGGGGACCGATGAGGTCAACAAAATCTGGCTTGTGTGTGATCGTGGTGGTGAACACAATAGTACAGCCATCTTAAGGCGTACCGGTAGCAAAAAAATCAGCTGTCCTTTTAAATTAATAGGGATATACGACACTGATTCTTATGGTTGGAAGCTTCAGGTCAGAAACGACAAACACAACCACGAACCTGCTCAAAATCTTGAGGGGCACCCGTTTGTTAGAAGAATGCCCGAGCAGAAACAAAACATGGTGCATCATCTGACTGAGCAACACATGGAGCCACGCAACATACTCTCAAGCCTAAAGAAGCAGAATCCCGATAACGTCTCCATCCGTAGAGACGCATACAATGTGCAGCAAAAATTTAAAAATAAACAAAAAGTCGGATCAACCCCAATGCAAATCTTAGAGAACCTGCTACATACTAAAAATTATGTATACTATACTCGCGAAAACTCCGAAACGAATGTCGTGGAGGAGATTTTCTTTTGTCATAAAAAATCATACACCTGGTGGCGTGCGTTCCCACATGTTCTTATGATCGACGCGACTTACAAGACTAACATGTACAAACTTCCTTTTGTACAGATAGTTGGTGTTACCTCAACACACCATACGTTTTGTATTGCACACGCGTTCGTGAGTAAAGAAAAAGAGGAAAATTATCATTGGGTTCTAGAACGAGTAAAAGATATGCTAGATAAGTGTATGGAGCCCCGCGTGATAATAACCGACAGAGACCTTGCTTTGATGAATGCATGTCGTAATGTCTTTCCGCACACTTCCAGGTATTTATGCAGGTGGCACATAAGCGAAAATATCGCAAAACACTGCAAGGCGAGTTTTTCAGACGGTGATTGGAAAAAGTTTAAGGGTCGTTGGGGGAATTTGTGTGACTCTTCGTCGCCAGAAATTTACGACTACAACTATAACCGCCTGTACCAACAACTAGTCGCAGATAACCGTCAAAGTAAGCGTCATTCGATATCATTATCATTATTTTTGGTAAAATTACGTTTTCGTATGTCATAGTTTTTTTTTATTTCAGGGGTTTTGAATTATGTGACTCAGACTTGGTTAAACACATACAAAGACATGTTTGTCACAGCCTGGACTAACAGAACGCCTAACTTTGGTCAACGTACAACTAACAGAGTCGAGAGTCAACATTCAAACTTAAAAAGATATCTGAGAACCACTAATAACTCGCTCTCGACACTGGTAGGTTTTGTTGATCAAATGGTAGAATCGCATGAGGTAAACATGAAACATGGGTTTAAAACAAGTTTAATAAAGACAATGGGTCATCATAAAATACCCATGTTTAATAACTTACGTGGCAAGGTTTCACATAAAGCTCTTGATTTACTACTTGATGAACTAAATAAGATCAAGGTTATGCGTCAAGGTAGTATGTCATGCGACCACCAGTTGTGGACAAGTTGTGGCTTGCCATGTGCCTGTCGGATCTCAACATACGAAAATACAGGTATCAAATTACTGTAATCAATTCCCCTTGTTTTTTTTTTACATTTTTTGTTGTAAACTGATTATTTTCCTTTCATTTGTATACAGACACGATTATCCCGCTTTCTGACATAGACATCTTCTGGACAAAACTTGATACTCGGTACCCGAATGTGACAATCCGACTTTTCGAGTTAACCTTGTTAACCCTCGTAGGCCCAATAAGGACAATGAAAGCCCAATAAGGCCAATGAAAGCCCAACAAGACAAGTTAGGCCCAACAAGGCCAATGAAGGCCCAGTAAGGCCCAATAAGGCCTAAGGTAGGCTCAATGAGACCAAGGTAGGCCCAATTGTATTTATAAGGCCCAATTGGGTTAACCTAGCCCAATCATAGTTCAATTGGCCCAATTAGTAACAATCTGATATTTTCGGGTTAATTCCATTAACAAAAATTAACGGGAAATGTCGCGAAACGATACGGAAGCTAATTAGAAGGATTTAATTTGGTCAAATAAGCCAAACATATTTGAAATAGGGGAAATTGGATTGTAATTAGTTAAATGAGTAAATTTTGACTATTAGAAGTCAAAATTCGAATTATGGATGCTATTGGAAATTGAAATTACTTTCAATAATCAACTTTAGTTGGATTAAACTATCTTAGATTACTCCATTATGGTTATAAGCATCTAGAACATAAGGATTAATGTGGAAATTAGTTAAAAACGAGATTTTGACTTTAAAAAAAGTCAAAATTCGTGTATGAAAATCTAAGAAAATTCGAAATCCCTTATAATTCAACTTGTAACTGATCATTAACTCTTCTTAACCATTATATTTATGATGATCATCAATGATTATCAGTTATGATAGCTAATAATGCCGAATTGAATTCAAATGTAAGCCAAAAAGATGAAACCGTTGCTACTCACTACCAAAAACACATAATTCGGCTTCACTACATCAAATTGAAACCCCATACACTCTAATCGGCATATTTAGCACCTGTTACACACCACAATTGGAAACAAAAGCTACGGGATTGAAGAACTCGATTAAAGCTTGGCCGAAACACAAGCTTATAGTCGTTCCATATCAATTCGAAGATAATTCGGGTAATTACCAGCATCTAAACGTTCTTTCTAACATCTCTAAGTAAACCCACAACGAAATGGAACCAAAGAAATACGAATTTCAAGTGTTCGAATTCTAGGGTTCTTGAAACATACGGTTTTGGGGGTTTCGGTCAAGATGGGTTTAAAAATTAAATCAATTAGTACCAATAGTTTCAGAAACCACCGATTAACAATACCCACATGTAAATTTCATAAAATTATAATGGATTGTTCATGAACGATTTCTAGGGCTTGTAATGAAAAACAACTTGAGGGTTTTCGATATAAACGGATCTGAAATTCGAATTTCTTGTACAGAAAGCTTCGAAATCTTTGAAGGAATGTAAACCATATGGAATCTCGGTTTAAACTAAATGAATTCGATCAATTGAATGTTGAGTTGTTAATGGCCATGTTCGGATCATATGGGTCACGAATATGAGCTTTATGTTTAGTAATAATCAAAATTAAAACCATGGTTTGGATCGTTTGGGACCATGGAACAGAACCCCTAAGGGTTGGGGATCGAACTCGGTTGAATTGGGGTCCAATTGGAACCAAATTGGTTCGGTAGTCAAACAAAGGGGAACCGGGTATTTAATGTTTAAAAAAATTAATCTGGAAACCATATCGCGATTCCCTAGCGGGCCGGAGTGGTAGAATGCATGGGCGTGGAGTGGAGGGTCGCGGGTTCGAGGCCAGGCTCCACCGGTTTTTGATATTTAAAACCATTTTTGATGTTTTAATCATAACGTGCTCGTTTTAACTCCGATTTAACCCGTTCGAATTGCGTTGGAACCGTAACGGGAATACGAATGTGTTAGAATAATAAAATTCATATTTTAATTAGAAAACGAAATCGCGTATAATTTCGTTTGGTTAAATAAAATCATTAACGATGATATGATTTTATTTAAACGATTATAAGTCACGCGTACCTACGTGTGCACGTTTCTAACACTCTACATACGTGTGATGACACGTATGTGATTACAAACACAAAACGACATCCCGAATAACACAACGTTATCATTTAAACACAGATTTTTCGTAGAGGATTTTCTACGCGAGTTCACGTGTGTTTGATCATTCTGCTACAATCAAAGGTGCGTACACGGCCCCCTTCTTATTTTAACTGTTTTGGGGGAGAAAACATGTGCAACAAACTCTTTTTAGATACATATCACTTGCATGAGTTATCTGTTTACATTAAGTGCAAACTTAGCATTACAACGCCTTCTCTTTCGAACCGTTTAATTTGCCGGAGTGCAAAGCGTGGTAGTTGAAGATAGATCTATTGGGTTTGACAAACCTCACTTGGTAGATGGGATCTACGCAGGTGTTTGACTGACCAAACAACACATTTTACTATTGTTTGTGCTAGACAATAGTGTTAAGGCAAAAACATGCTATAGCATGGCAACTCGTCAGCTTCGGTGTCGACCACTTATGTAAATAGTTTATATGACTAGCTATCATGACTGTGCATGTGTGATTATGTTATCTACAAACTTGATATTCAAACTGCTGTTTTGAACATTGTGAAATGATTAAACCTGTGTTATGCACCAACCATTTGGGTTGACACTTGATTTACATGTTTTCTCAGGACGCTAAGGACATCATAAAGCAGGCATGGACTAGGAGATCGAGTCGCATGCATGACTTTACATTTTAGTATTTGAATTATGACAATTGAGATTTTGTATTGTAATTTACATTTTTCAAATGTTACTGGTTTTAAAACGCTTCCGCAAAACCTTGAAAACTCTGATGTCATGTTTTAAAGACCAAAGTATGTTTTGAAATTCATATAGAGGTCTTCGTTATGTCTAATGATCTGAGATCCTGGTTTGTCACGTTCCCAAACGGTGTGATTCCGTTAGTTGAAAATTGGGGGTGTGACAGATTGGTATCAGAGCCAGGTTATAGCGAACTAGGTTTGCATTTCTGTAGACTTAGACTATAACTGTTAGACATTAGACACTGCTTATACGATAGTTTGTATAGCACTTACATATGGCATTATGTAACAGACATGGCATCATCATCTACACCTACTCACACTGAGGAACGAGTGGTAACATTGTCAGACATCATGACAAGGAGGGTCGAACCAGTGGATGATGCAAACCACTATGGGGAGGAAACACATGTTCAACAAAGAGGGATCAACCAATATTGGCAATGGTTTCCTGATCTCATACGCAGCTGGGTGCGTGAAGAGCGAGTGCCACCACCACCAACTGCCAACTCTGCTAATAGCCTTTGGATATTACCTGCTATTGGATATCCACTGGAACAGGCATTTGCTGCTTTTGTTGCACGCATGGAGCGTGAAATCCGCAACATGCGGGAAGTAGCAAGGATGATCACAGAGTTACTTGAGAATAATAACTGGCTAACACAGATGTGGGATAATCTCACTGGGGAGTTGGTTAGAACAAATGAGGAACAGGCAAATTTGGTGGAAACGATCTGGATGATGCGAGGGACGATCCTCGAACTCACTGCACGACTAGAAACTACTCAGTTACGTGTAGCTGTAGCTGAGGCAAGGGCTGAGGAAGCCAATGAAAGGGCTCGTATAGCGATGATTGAAGCCAATGCAGTGAGAGACTTGGCGGGGGAGGCCATGACACTTATCTCTGGGCATATGCGTTACCAGCATGGTGCAGTGACTGGTCCAGCAGAAATGGAAGATTCATCATCAACTGTTGGTCCACCAAACAATGGAATCTAGTTATTTCATTTACTTTCCAAATTAACAAACTTATATGAGTGGGTTGTACTCATAAAAGTAGATTTCGTGTTTAGTTGTTTTGTATCTCTTTGACAAACAATTGTAAGCACTAGTTTAGCATAAATGATTAAGAATTTTATCTTAATGGCTATGATAGTGTGTTACATTTACTTTGTGCATGAGTGATGATTATGCGATGGGTATAGTCTCATTATGTATATTTGTAAATAGGAAGATCATGGTTGGAGGAAACATTAACATGACCGCAACGGAAGTTGAGGAACTTATTAACACTCGAATCACCGAGGCAATTGCAAACTATACGCAAACACACCAAACAGGATCACATGATCCGACGGGGGAACTGGTAAACCCACAAGTGGGCACGTTCAAGACATTCTTGGATTGTAAACCACATAATTTCAAAGGATCGGAAGGAGCTATTGGACTTCTTCGATGGATTGAACAGTCAGAAGCGGTATTTGATACGTGCAATTGTCCGGAAGAAAACAAGGTCAGATACGCTATTGGTACTTTTGAGGGTTCAGCTTTGATATGGTGGAACTCTATCGTACAGACACTCGGTTTGAATACAACCAATGCTCTTACTTGGAATGGATTCAAAATCCTGTTGCAGGAAGAGTATAGTCACTGTAATGCAATGCAAGAACTAGATGATGAATACAGGCAACTTAAGATGAAAGGTTCTAATATTGAGGAATACACTACTCGATTCCGGCAATTAGCAAGACTTTTACCGCATAGGGCAAGCCCGCCTAGCAAGTGGATCAAGAGATACATTGGAGGATTGGTATCTCAGGTTCGAGAATTGATCAAATCTGCAAATCCTACTACTATACAGCAAACTGTTCAACTGGCATACCAACTGACTGATCAAGCGGTGCAACGGGGAACATTACCCAAACGAACAGTAACAGCTAAAGCAGGAGATCACAAAAGAAAACGGGATAACATTGATTTCAAGAATTTCACTAAGCAGTCATTTCAGGAGAATCGTAAGCAGGAATCCAACAAGACTCATCACAATCCAAACAATAACCGACAGTCATCGGGAGGATATAATGGTAAATACCCAAAGTGCAACAAATGTGGATTCCATCACTTTGGGAATCAATGTGACAAATACCGATGTCAGCGATGCAGAAAGATAGGTCATATAGCAAAAGACTGTCGAGGGGAACTGCAGACAAGCTCACTCAACCGGAGCAACACACAGAAAAGATGTTTTGGGTGTGACTTATCAGGACATTTCAAGAAGGAGTGCCCACAACTCAAGAAAAGAAGGGTTAATGACATAAATACAAAAGGAAACAGCAACAACAACACAAATGTTGCTAGAACAGAGCTGTTGTGATTGTAGAACGTCCGGCATGGGAAGATCCCAACTTCGTTACGGGTACGTTTCTCTTGAATTATCACTCTGCCTCTATGCTATTTAACACCGGTGCAGATCGGAGTTTTGTATCTAGCAAATCTTGTGAATTACTGAGTGTTAGCCCTACTGCTTTAGAAAACCCATACACTATAGAACTAGTTGGTGATAAGTTAGTTGTTGAAAACCATATTCTTAAAAGACGTGTTCTTGACTTGATGAGTCAAACACATGACATTGACTTTATGCCTACCGCCTTAGGCAGTTTCGATGTAGTCATCGACATGGACTGGTTGTCCAAACAACAGGCTGAAATAGTATGCCCTCAAAAGATAGTTCGTATACCTCTTCCGAATGGAGAGACGTTGTATGTACAAGGTGAAAAGACCAGTACGCTACTGCGTCTCATATTTTGTATGAAAGCACACAAATGTTTGCGTAAAAGTCATACAGTAGTTATAGCACTTATAACTGAAAAGCCAGTAGCTGAGAAGAAGATTGAAGACATTCCTGTAGTTGTGAATTTCCCGAGGTATTTCCAGAAGATTTGCCGGATTATCGTCTACCAGACAGGTGGAATTCCGAATCGACCTTACACCAAATACATCACCGATAGCTAGGGCGCCTTATCGATTTGCACAGTCAGAGATGCAAGAGTATCTACACAACTGCAAGAGTTGTTAGATAAGGGCTTTATACAACCTAGCCTTTCACCGTGGGGAGCTTCAGTTTTGTTTGTTAAGAAGAAGGACGGGACTTTCCGTATGTGTATCGATTACCGGAAACTTAACAAAGTTACTATCAAAAACCGGTATCCGTTACCCAGAATTGACGATCTGTTCGATCAGTTGCAAGGTTCGAGTTATTACTCGAAGATTGATCTCAGGTCGGGTTACCATCAACTCAGAGTCCTGGAGGAGGATATTCCTAAGACAGCATTCAGAACGCGCTATGGCTATTATGAGTTCTTGGTCATGCCGTTTGGGTTGACAAACGCTCCAACTGTATTCATGGATCTCATGAATCGTGTTTGTAAACCTTATCTTGATAAGTTTGTCATTGTTTTCATTGATGACATTCTCATCTATTCACAGTCTGAGGAGGAACACTTCCTGGGGCATATAGTCAATGAACAGGGTATATATGTTGATCCAGCGAAGATTGAAGCAATTAAGAATTGGGAAGCTCCAAAGACCCCTACCGAGGTACGACAATTCCTTGATTTGGCGAGTTATTACCGACGATTCATTGAGGGATTCTCAAAGATCACTCAACCACTTACAGCTCTTACACATAAGGGAACAAAGTATAACTGGACGGATAAACAGGAAGCTGCATTCCAGTTGTTGAAGCAGAAACTCTGCAGTGCACCGATTCTGTCCTTACCGGAAGGGACGGAAGACTTCGTGGTGTATTGTGATGCATCTGCACAGGGTTTGGGTTGTGTGTTGATGCAGCGTGGCAAGGTGATTGCTCATGCTTCAAAACAACTGAGACCACACGAGAAGAATTACACTACTCATGACTGGGAGTTAGGAGTAGGGGTAATTGCTTTGAAAATCTGGAGACACTATTTATATGGAACCAAGTGTCTCATTTACACAAATTATAAGAGTTTGCAACATATCATTAATCAGAAGGAGCTCAACATGAGACAACGACGCTGGGTTGTGTTGTTGAATGACTACGAATGCGCTATCAAGTACCATCCGGGAAAAACTAATGTGATAGCTGACGCTCTAAGCAGAGAAGACACAACAGGAACAAGACGGGTTCGCGCACTGATGATGACAATACAGACTGACCTACCTGACAAAGTACGCAGTGCTCAACTCGAGCCTTAGAAAAGGATAATTTGGTACAGAAATCCTTACGGGGAATGGAGGAACAATTGAATATTAAGCCTGATGGAGCGCACAAATTTAGATATTCGGTCCATTCGAGATCAGACAAGATGTATCATGACTTAAAGGCACTGTATTGGTGGCCTCACATGAAAGCCGACGTTGCTAAGTACGTTAGCAAATGTTTGACTTGTTCGAAAGTCAAAGTTGAATATCAGAAGCCATCTGATTTGCTGCAACAACCAGAGATACCGATGTGGACTTCATTAGTAAGTTACCCCGTACACCGAGTGGTTGTGATACATATGGGAAATTTCTCCATAAGTCACTGGGAACTCGTTTAGACATGAGTACCGCTTATCATTCGAAGATCGACGGTCAGAGTGAACGTACGATTCAAACGCTTAAGGATATGTTACGAGCTTGTGTAATTGACTTTGGTGACAGCTGGGAAAATCACATACTGTTATTAAAATTCTCTTACAAATCCAGAACCGTATGGCAGCGGCTCGGGATCGACAAAAGAGTTACGCTGACAAATGTCGCAAGCCGTTGGAATTTCGGGTAGGAGACCGAGTTCTTCTAAAGGTATCACCTTGGAAAGGTGTAATACGATTTGGCAAGCACGGGAAGCTTGGCCCACATTACGTAGGACCTTTGGAGATCCTGAAAAGGATTGGTCCGGTTGTGTATTAACTCAAATTATCGGATGAACTTAGAGGAGTTCATGATGTCTTTCATGGATCGAACTTAAAGGAATGTCTTTCTAATGAGACATTGATTATGCCACTGGAAGAAATACAAGTAGACGAACAGTTACGATTCATCGAGTAACCAATTGAAATCATGGACCGAGAGGTCAAACAACTTAAACAAAGCAAGAATTAATAGGCAAAGTTCGGTATAATTCAAGACGTGGTCCTGAATTCACATGGGAAAGGGAAGATTGAATGATGAAAAATATCCCCACCTATTCAAAACAACAACAAACATTATGAAGGTGCGTTAAATTTCGGGACGAAATTTCCTTCAACAAGGGGATGATGTGATATTTCACACTCTAACTGTAAGCACAAACACATTATACTATTGAAGTTAGTATAAACAACTGGGCTGAACACCCAGCTTTGCAGAATGCAAACACAAACATTTCATAATAGTACATACATGATTGATTTCAAACAATGTACTACATTTCAAACATTACATTTGAGGTACTACATTTCATGGTGGTACAATCATGATTAGTTAAACAATGGTGGAGTTACATATAGAAGGAACCAGAATAATTGGGTAAGGTAAGTTGACGAATACAGGGGCCCATGTACTCGTGAATTTACAGTTACGCATGAATTTTGGAAGTTTCTATTTTGTCGACTACATTCAAACATTTGCTATGTGTGAGATTACATAGTACAGTATACAAACACTTTATTCAATTGATTTTGTTACAAACAATTGTGCTACATTACATTCTATACATTTTATGTGCTACATTTCATATGTTACATGTTATGGTAGTACATGCATGATTGGTTACACACATTTTACTATGTGCGGGGTTGCATAGTACAAACAGTTACGAACACTCACTATGTGTGAGGTTACACAACACAGTATGATCAAACACAAACAGTCACAGTTAGGTGAACTAACTAGTGTACACACAAACAATCACATTGAACGATCACAATTAGTTGTGATGTTGCAAGCATTAGATTTTATGTATGAATACACACAAGCACACAGAATGATCAAATCACACTAACACGTACGATTTAAACTCGTAAGTAGTTTCCTAACTACTTCTAACACTTACTAATTTTCGGGACGAAAATTCCTTCAACAAGGGGATGATGTGACAATCCGACTTTTCGAGTTAACCTTGTTAACCCTCGTAGGCCCAATAAGGACAATGAAAGCCCAATAAGGCCAATGAAAGCCCAACAAGACAAGTTAGGCCCAACAAGGCCAATGAAGGCCCAGTAAGGCCCAATAAGGCCTAAGGTAGGCTCAATGAGACCAAGGTAGGCCCAATTGTATTTATAAGGCCCAATTGGGTTAACCTAGCCCAATCATAGTTCAATTGGCCCAATTAGTAACAATCTGATATTTTCGGGTTAATTCCATTAACAAAAATTAACGGGAAATGTCGCGAAACGATACGGAAGCTAATTAGAAGGATTTAATTTGGTCAAATAAGCCAAACATATTTGAAATAGGGGAAATTGGATTGTAATTAGTTAAATGAGTAAATTTTGACTATTAGAAGTCAAAATTCGAATTATGGATGCTATTGGAAATTGAAATTACTTTCAATAATCAACTTTAGTTGGATTAAACTATCTTAGATTACTCCATTATGGTTATAAGCATCTAGAACATAAGGATTAATGTGGAAATTAGTTAAAAACGAGATTTTGACTTTAAAAAAAGTCAAAATTCGTGTATGAAAATCTAAGAAAATTCGAAATCCCTTATAATTCAACTTGTAACTGATCATTAACTCTTCTTAACCATTATATTTATGATGATCATCAATGATTATCAGTTATGATAGCTAATAATGCCGAATTGAATTCAAATGTAAGCCAAAAGATGAAACCGTTGCTACTCACTACCAAAAACACATAATTCGGCTTCACTACATCAAATTGAAACCCCATACACTCTAATCGGCATATTTAGCACCTGTTACACACCACAATTGGAAACAAAAGCTACGGGATTGAAGAACTCGATTAAAGCTTGGCCGAAACACAAGCTTATAGTCGTTCCATATCAATTCGAAGATAATTCGGGTAATTACCAGCATCTAAACGTTCTTTCTAACATCTCTAAGTAAACCCACAACGAAATGGAACCAAAGAAATACGAATTTCAAGTGTTCGAATTCTAGGGTTCTTGAAACATACGGTTTTGGGGGTTTCGGTCAAGATGGGTTTAAAAATTAAATCAATTAGTACCAATAGTTTCAGAAACCACCGATTAACAATACCCACATGTAAATTTCATAAAATTATAATGGATTGTTCATGAACGATTTCTAGGGCTTGTAATGAAAAACAACTTGAGGGTTTTCGATATAAACGGATCTGAAATTCGAATTTCTTGTACAGAAAGCTTCGAAATCTTTGAAGGAATGTAAACCATATGGAATCTCGGTTTAAACTAAATGAATTCGATCAATTGAATGTTGAGTTGTTAATGGCCATGTTCGGATCATATGGGTCACGAATATGAGCTTTATGTTTAGTAATAATCAAAATTAAAACCATGGTTTGGATCGTTTGGGACCATGGAACAGAACCCCTAAGGGTTGGGGATCGAACTCGGTTGAATTGGGGTCCAATTGGAACCAAATTGGTTCGGTAGTCAAACAAAGGGGAACCGGGTATTTAATGTTTAAAAAAATTAATCTGGAAACCATATCGCGATTCCCTAGCGGGCCGGAGTGGTAGAATGCATGGGCGTGGAGTGGAGGGTCGCGGGTTCGAGGCCAGGCTCCACCGGTTTTTGATATTTAAAACCATTTTTGATGTTTTAATCATAACGTGCTCGTTTTAACTCCGATTTAACCCGTTCGAATTGCGTTGGAACCGTAACGGGAATACGAATGTGTTAGAATAATAAAATTCATATTTTAATTAGAAAACGAAATCGCGTATAATTTCGTTTGGTTAAATAAAATCATTAACGATGATATGATTTTATTTAAACGATTATAAGTCACGCGTACCTACGTGTGCACGTTTCTAACACTCTACATACGTGTGATGACACGTATGTGATTACAAACACAAAACGACATCCCGAATAACACAACGTTATCATTTAAACACAGATTTTTCGTAGAGGATTTTCTACGCGAGTTCACGTGTGTTTGATCATTCTGCTACAATCAAAGGTGCGTACACGGCCCCCTTCTTATTTTAACTGTTTTGGGGGAGAAAACATGTGCAACAAACTCTTTTTAGATACATATCACTTGCATGAGTTATCTGTTTACATTAAGTGCAAACTTAGCATTACAACGCCTTCTCTTTCGAACCGTTTAATTTGCCGGAGTGCAAAGCGTGGTAGTTGAAGATAGATCTATTGGGTTTGACAAACCTCACTTGGTAGATGGGATCTACGCAGGTGTTTGACTGACCAAACAACACATTTTACTATTGTTTGTGCTAGACAATAGTGTTAAGGCAAAAACATGCTATAGCATGGCAACTCGTCAGCTTCGGTGTCGACCACTTATGTAAATAGTTTATATGACTAGCTATCATGACTGTGCATGTGTGATTATGTTATCTACAAACTTGATATTCAAACTGCTGTTTTGAACATTGTGAAATGATTAAACCTGTGTTATGCACCAACCATTTGGGTTGACACTTGATTTACATGTTTTCTCAGGACGCTAAGGACATCATAAAGCAGGCATGGACTAGGAGATCGAGTCGCATGCATGACTTTACATTTTAGTATTTGAATTATGACAATTGAGATTTTGTATTGTAATTTACATTTTTCAAATGTTACTGGTTTTAAAACGCTTCCGCAAAACCTTGAAAACTCTGATGTCATGTTTTAAAGACCAAAGTATGTTTTGAAATTCATATAGAGGTCTTCGTTATGTCTAATGATCTGAGATCCTGGTTTGTCACGTTCCCAAACGGTGTGATTCCGTTAGTTGAAAATTGGGGGTGTGACACCGAAACTTCTAGAAGACGAAGAAATCGACGTCGCAGGACAAATGGGTCTGGTGACGCAGGAAATAAATTCAAAACCTGAGTCAGTGAAAAAGAGTCTAGTTAAAAAAAATACTTTCGCAAGTGTTTCCGTTTAAAAGTGAAAAGAAAAGGCCATTGGTTCAGAAGGATACATGCAGACGTCCGACATTGAAGACTCAACAACCACGGGGGAGTGAATATAGACAAAGGCATAGTTCATTCACTCCAGCAATGTCAACCAGCAAAGACCCGCCCTCCAACGTAGTCGTTCAACGTCTTCTAGAGGGAAAAAAGGACTCGAGACAAGTCAAGTTGACTCGGTAGTTGCCTCGCCAGTGAAACCAGAAGGAATGAACAATCTTAGACGATTTGGTGGTTACATTCCTTCAATGCTTCATTGTTATGTAAGCAACATACAAGATGTTATGCCAGACGGTAATTGTGGATTCAGGTCTGTAGCCGTTGGGTTAGGGTTCGATGAAAATCAATGGGGTTTCGTTCGCCAGCAACTGTTACAAGAGGTGGACACCAATAGGGAAGCATACAGATATGTTTTTAACTCCGTTGATGAAAATTTATATGAAGCAATACGTCATAGCATAAACTGGTTTGATATCAGACCTGCACCTGAAGAACATTGGATGCTTATGCCTTATACGGGACTCGTTGTTGCACAAAGATTTGGCGTGATAGTTCACCTTATCAGTCAAGAAGGGTGTATCACGTTTTTCCCGTTATGGTTAGTTCCATCGACAATACCACAACATAATGTGGTTTGTCTTCTTCATATGCCCATGCATTTCGTCAACATAAGGTTGGAGGGGGATTATCCGATTCCAACTCTAAGTGCGGTCTGGAAACGTTACCGAAATGATGCGGCCGGTGCGTGGGAGATGGTTTATCAAGAACGAATCCAACGGTATAAATCGATTATAGAAACAAACAAAGAAGTATATTATCACAACGAAACTTTGTAACAACGACAATTTGTATTTATCTATCATTATTTCCAACGAAACTTTGTAACCTTGTATAATTAATCGTAACGTTACGAACCAATAGTCTATATTATAATTAAATATAATACAATTATATATAATACAATTGAATATAATACAATTATATATAATACAATTAAATATAATACAATTATATATAATTACAATTAAATATAATACAAGTATATATAATATAATATCATTATATATAATATAACATTAAATTAAAAAAAAAACTAAATCTAAACACCACGTAGTGCCCACTACGTGGTGTATGCATTTTCAATAACCCCCTAAACGCACCCCTGTCTCCCCATAAACGACACCCGCTCCCCCGTTTGCTCTCTACGCCACCGCCGCCGACCACCGTAGCTGACACCTGTTTGTTCCTCGTTTACGACTTCAAGGTTAGTAATCCGACCCGTTTGATCGACTAGGGTTAAGGTGGATGACCGGGGGTTGGGATCTTGAGGCAAACGTGACCCTTTACCCCGTTTGAAGCACTACGGGGCGTTTGCCCCAAAAATTTCAAACCAAACGCCCCATTTGGGCCACTACGGGGCGTTTGCCTCCTCGGTATTATTATTATTTATTATTTAATATTTATTGTTTATTGTTTATTATTGTTATTATTATTATTATTATTATTGTTATTATTATTATTATTTATTGTTTAATATTTATTGTTATTATTTATTATTTATTATTTATTATTATTATTATTTATTATTATTATTATTTATTGTTTATTGTTATTATTATTATTATTATTTATTATTATTATTATTATTATTATTTTTTATTTATTGTTATTATTTATTATTTATTTATTATTATTATTTAATATTATTATTATTATTATTATTTATTGTTTCTTGTTGTTGTTGTTATTATTATTATTATTATTATTATTTATTATTATTATTTGTTATTTATTGTTATTATTTATTATTATTATTATTATTTATTATTATTATTTATTATTTATTATTATTATTATTATTTCTTGTTTCTTGTTATTATTATTATTATTATTATTTATTATTATTATTATTATTATTATTTAATATTTATTATTATTTTTTATTATTTTTTTATTTATTGTTATTATCGTAATTTGTTTTATTTTTTCATCCTTCAGATATGTCTTCTTCCGATGAGATGGAGATTGCTGATGACGATGTGGGACAGCCGCATGTTGATGATTTAGATGTCGAGCATTTCGACGAGCTTATGGACCATCCCTGGTTGGCGTTTCCTTAGGGACGAGCGCGCGTAGGAGGCGCGATCGACTCCTGAAGAAGGAGATGGGCAACCAGAAGACGATTGACTACGATTTGCTGGCCGAGCTTGGCCAGCAGGAGAGGATGACGGCGATCATTGGCGAGGACACGCCATGGTCTCGTCTGTTTCAGATGACGTATGCTCCACAGTACTGACTCATCACGGTGGAGTTTCTTTTGACATTCAGGTACAGGCCTCAGCCTCCTGATTTCCAGCCACAGCCAGGTCAGGCTCAGCAGGCGGAGGTATCCTTTAGACTCTGCGGGGCCGCGTACAATCTGTCTTTGGCAGAGTTTGGGAGTGTGCTCGGTTTGTACACCGAGGAGGAGACTCATATGCCGATCTACACGATGGCTATTCATACAGCTGACGACGCCGTCGTCAGTGCTTGGTGGCCTCGGATCGGCGACGATGCCTTTGTCTGCAGCGCCCGGGTCACGCGTATTCGTGACCCGCTCATTAGGTATTTGCACCGGTGCATTGCCTCGTCTGTTACAGGACGTGGCATGAGCCAGGAGTGATGCACTTCACAGGATTTATTTTTTTTGTATTGTATATTGAGTGGGAGACCGTTCAACCTTGCACGTTGTCTCGCGGAGTACTTTAGCACATATTACCACCGCCAGGAGAGGGGGCTGATCTTCGGGGGGATGTATGTGACCCGTATTGCTCGTTTTAACGGGCTTATAGATCTGGAGCCTGCCAGTATGGAGGCCTTTCATCCAGTTCGTTTAGATCGACGGACGTTGCTGGGCATGCGTATCGCGCAGACATTCCCACGGCTTGGGCTTAGATTTTCGCTCGACAGGGGGGTCATTTGGCAGTGGGGGCCAAATGATCTCCATTACAGAGACGAGTACCCTATGCCTGTGTTCCCACAACAGCAGCAGCCACAGCAGCCGCCGCCACCACCACCACATGGCGAGGGGGAGCCGCATCAGGATGTGCCACATCAGCATCCTGAGCGCATATATAGAGCGGTGCGGCTTCCGGCTCGTGTTGAGGCTATGCTGCAGGGTATAGCTGATTCGACGCAGCAGCTCATCCAGCAGCAGGCACACATGCAGCAACAGCTATTGCAGATCCAGCAGCAGCATGCTCATACCAGCGAGCATCTGACGCGATGATTGGATCGGTTGGAGGATCTGATCTCGTGGCATGTGCATGTCGAGCTTAGGCATGCACAAGGTAAGGGTATCCAGCTCCCTGCAGTTCCTCAACCACGAGATTATCTTCCTCCCCCTCCACCTTAGTATTTTCAGTTATATTTGTATTTGTTAAACAGACACTTGTATTCATGTTTATGGTTTGTATATATTTGGTTGTTTTGGTTGATGATGCGTGTATATATTTGGTTGTTTTAGTTAGTGATGCGTGTTTATTATTTAAATATGTTTTGGTTGGTGATGCCTTATTTATCGTATTATTTTGTAACATCATTCATATATTATTTAAATATGTTTTGGTTGGTGATGCCTTAAACAAAGAACGTCATTCATATATCAATTAATTAATATATTTAAATTTTAATTAAATCTAAAAATTAAAAACATTTTTAGCTTTCAAAACTAAAAGTTTTAAAAAACAATTAAAAATAAACGAACCGAGAGACCGTAAAAAATAAAAAGCAAGTTTTAAACAAAAAAATATTAGATTTTTACAAACAAAAAACAAGCGTTTAAAAAAATAACTAAACATTTTAACGTACGAGATACGTCATCGTAAAGTATAAATGCTACGAGAGATACGTCGCAAAATATACAAATAATTTTTCAACAAAAAATTTATATTTTTAATTTTTTTTAAGAAAACAACTATATTTTTGCACCCCAAAAAACATACCCAAACCCCCCAAATAACACTCAAACGCCCCAAGTGCTGCGTTTGCTATTTTGAACCCTATACGCCCCGTAGTGGTCACTACGAGGCGTATAGGTCTGCAAAAGCTGACAAAAGAATGTTTGTCGTTTAAGGTTGCCAGTCTGTGGTTAAAACGCCCCGTAGTGGCCATTACGGGGCGTATGGGTGGCGGCCGGGGTATTGAATTAAAATTTTGGGGTTTGTAGATAACCCCTCCCTTTATTAAATAAGTTACCATGGACCGTGAGTAAATTTTAGCTTCAGTAGGTAGGTGTGATTGATAAACTATACTCCCTACTTTTTCCAAAACTGGTTAAGGATTTTAAATGTGCTCTTAACTGAAGTTTGCATATAGGGCTGTAATTTGAAACACACTCAATCGCCCACTGCAATATTTGTCTGTGTCTTATGCAAATCCGATAAATGTTTCGATGTATTTTCAGCTCAAGTTAAGTTGGTTTTAGGAATTGTAATCAATTCCTGCCTAACTGTCAAACTTCTATCCACTACCTCAATATTACTATCATGTGGGAGATGCAAGGGAGGAGGGGTTGTCCATAGGTGATTTCAAAATGTGTACTTAATGTAACACGCATTGTACCAAAATGTCACACGAATTGGTGATGAACATTATGAAAATTCACTATAGGTTAAGCAAACTTTACAACGTTAAAAGAATTTCAACATATTATTGATGTTCTTGGATTAGAAGAATTATTCGAAAAGATCATTTAATAGTAACAAGAGCATGAAAAGTATGATTGTTTCTTATCAATTTTTTTTTTTTTTGTAGCATAAGTATTTACGGGTTTTTTTTTGGGAATGTGTGTTGATTTAGTAGAAGAAACAACGTGCTTTAGTTATAAGATGCGGGTTTATTTTTTATGTATATAAGGACTAAGATACATATAATATTTTTATGGTTTTTCATTGGTTGTGATGACAATTGAATTTTGAGCCATAAATTTAGTTTGTTTTTAAAGCTATCTCATTCATATGAGAAATGAGACAACGATATATGACCCCATTGAAAAGAAATAAAAGAGAGAAAAAAAGTCATGAAATGGTAACATTCAAATAGTGGTTGCTTTCGAATTGGTAAAGCTTATATTTTGATGTTTGTGATCCTATAAATCGTCTTTATTGTTTTAAACCAGAAACGTATCTAATTAAAAAAATTCTACTAAATTTTCATATTATCATTAAAGTAAATTACAAATTTAATAAAAAGTTAAGGGGTTATTTGGTAGCATAGACCTTTTGATTAATAACTAATTACCTATTAATGATAAGGTGTAAATAAGTAAGAGGTTGTTTGTTTGGATCTGAATAAGCATGAATCTGAATGGTTCAGATTCAGACCATTTGTTTGAGAGAAAAAACACATCTGAATGGGTTATCATGTCTGAACCAAGGTCTGAATGGTTCAGACTTGAGATGGAATCGCCGCCATCACTACATCGCTGCTACACCGCGAGCTGCAATCGCCACCGTTACACCACCGCTCCACCGCTCCATGCTACACCGCGACCATCAAATCGACTACCGAGGCTCCACCATCGATCGAATCGGAGAGGGAAGGGACTGCGACCATCGATGGCGATGTAGGCAGCGGTAGTGACGTTAGGCGGAGGTGAAGGCCCCTTCAGGGGCAGTGGTGAGGCCCGCGGGGGCTGTGTGGTCGATCGTGGGGTTGGGAGGTTGGTTCTAGGGTTTTGAAGAAAAACAATATTTTTTTTATTTTTTTATTTTCATTTATATGTGCAAATCAAACAGTCTAAACTGGTTCAGGACATAATAGTACAAACTTTTTTAATCATTTAGACATATTAATCATTCAGTATTTAATAGTTCAGATCTAACCAAACTAGAAACTTACAACAATTTAAGAAGTATAAGACTGATTTTGATCATTAAATCAACCAATCTCAGTAAAATTTATTTTATACGTCAATCGAAGGGTTGGTTTCTTTACTTTTAAGATCTTATGAAGCCCTTTCCGATCCGTGGTGGTTAAAACCCTGATCTCGCCTTTGTAGGGTTTAAGATACCTGAAACACCGGCGTTGTAATCCGCCGGCGACAAATGGCCACCGTTTTAAGGCGTCTTTCACTGAAGACGATAGGAAGCCTTTACTCATCTGGTGGTATCACTTTTCCTTTTACGACCCCTGATCAGTCCCCGTTCCTCACCAGAAACCTCCGTTCACTCGTTTTCTGGCATCCGTATTCTCGAAACATGTGCTCCGTTGCTAACTACGAACCACAGTCGGGTGCTTCGCTCTCTGCTGCATTGAATTTGGACGATCGCGTTCCGGCCACCATCATCACCGGTTTTCTCGGTTCTGGTAAGGTCGGTAGTTTATTTGGAAGATGAATTCTGTATTATTCAAGTCCTGATTGTATAAGATTATGTTAGATGAAAATAATTAGGAAAAAAACTTGTATTTGATTGTTTGCTCTTGCTTGAATGGCAGACAACTCTATTAAATCATATATTGACATCTCAACATGGAAAGCGGATTGCTGTGATCGAAAATGAGGTATACGTTATGTGCACTTTTTATGCTTATTGCATCAGGTGCAATTAGTTGGCTAATTTAGAAATTGAGTCAATTTGGTTGCTATTTTAGTGTAATTGATTGACTTATTGATCAAAATAATCACAATGGAATTCAAATAAGTCTAGAGGTGTGTAGAGCGTTTGGTATTCAAGAGCCTTGGTTTTAAACACGCTCCGATGCATTTGGTCCCAAAATCCGATTTGTGATGCGAGCACATCACGTTTGCAATGCATTATTTGTTTGGAGAATACGAAAGTTATTTCTGGATAATGTATTAGCTTAAAAAATAAGAAATTAAAATAGATACAGTCAACTTAAAAAAAAGAAGATTTATTTATTACCAAATTACCAAATAGTACATAGGCATATAAAGGAGTATTCTAAATTAATAAAGGCCATATAATCTCTATTTTGGAGATGGAGTACTCTGCCGTTTAAAAAAATGGACCGTAATCTGCACTGTATCAACACTTGTTGCAGCAGCATGCAATATACGAAAACAAGTGCATTATTATCACAACATGGATATCAACGCGTCACGTGTGTCAATGCGCTGCTCGGAAAGCAACAGGCACATCATGCAACAGTAACACATATTGCACACAATTTTAAACCAAGTCAGGAACTTCCTTAGTTCTTAGGGGGCGAAACCACTAAGTAATAGGGGTTCCAACTTCCAACCTCTTGCGGGGTCCAATCTGAAATCGATAAACAACTCTCTCTCAGGTCATAAAGGCTATATTGGTTTAAGTTTGGAACTTTATGGCACTTTAGCTACTTTGGCTGTTTCTGGTCCCTTCAATTTTGAACACTGGAAATTTCATTTGGTCAATGGTCAGTTACAACATTTCCTTTGATTCACAAATCCATACACGAATATCCATGCATGTTCTTCATCAATTTTTAGAGTTTTATCTAATTTAGAAATTCCAAGAGAACCACCAAAATTGTTTCAATCTAAAAGTGATACACAATTCTTGGAACATGCAGGATTGATTTACAAATTTTAAACAGTTGTAGAACTGTTATGTGTTTTTCATGTCATATGTATGTGGTGGTGCAGTTTGGGGAGGTGGATATTGATGGTTCCTTGGTGGCTAGTCATTCATCTGCCAATGAGGATATTGTCATGCTCAATAATGGTTGTCTATGTTGTACTGTGCGTGGTGAGCTAGTAACAATGCTTTTGGAGTTGGTTAAAAAGAAGCGAGATAAATTTGATCATATAGTGATTGAGACCACAGGTATTTTACATTTTTAAAGACAAACTAATATTCAATTCAAACATCAAAGCTTCGTCTATAGGCAATGGCATTAAGCATATATATGACCAAAACTGTTATTTAACATTTTTTATTTAGAAGGCTGTTATTTAATTATTCATGTCTCCCATAATGCTATACTTTTTGGATACCATCTTGTTTCTGTCTCTTGTGATCATCATCTTAAACTTAGAAATGTCAAAATATTATAACTTATTGTAATGAAGTGAAAAAAAAGTATTGCAAATATATAATAGATCATCTTGTTGTATGTGCAAAAAAAAAGTATTTTACACTCTTATGTTTGTTTGTTTGTTTGTTGTAATGAGTGAAACTATACTCTTTGTCTGATGCATATGCAGGCCTTGCAAAACCTGGTCCAGTGATTGAAACATTTTGCACAGATGAGCAAATTTCTCGTCGTGTGAAACTTGATGGAGTTGTTACTCTGGTTGACTCTAAGCATGCCATGCAACATTTGAATGAGGTGAAACCAAGATTCGTTGTAAACGAAGCAGTGGAACAAGTTGCATATGCGGATCGTATTATTCTCAACAAGGTATCTTTATTCACTTTGCTCTGATGAATGATGATCAGTAATATAGTTTCTTAAATGCCTTTATCCAGTTGCTATTGATTTCTAATGTTATTGTAGATAGATTTGGTAACCGATGCTGACTTGGAGGCTTTAACAAAAAAAATACAGGTAGAGTTTTTGATATATTGTTAGATTATGTGGCAGCTTTAAGTGATAAAATGGCTTGAAAAGTTGAAATCATTTCATTGGTTGTGCCTCTTTATATTGCTTTGTTCCCTTGCGTATTGTCTCATATGACATTGTTTCATCATTTACATACATATTATCATCACTTATCAGACAATTTACTACTTTGAATATTCTTATTGAAACTTGTTGAATAGTTATCTCCAGAATAGAAATCTTATTTAACAGAAATTTTTCTTATTGAATAGGAAATTTGGAACTGAGCTCAGGGAATTGAAAACTGATTAGTGATTAATGTTTTCTGCTTAATAAACAACATTTGAGCTAACAATAGAAGCTTTTAATCACTATATAAAAAAAATATTCTGCTTACAAAGGTGTAAAGACTCTTATACACTACTAACTTGTGGATGCATGTCACATATTTAACAACACAGATAGATTTCATAAGATTATAGCCTGATAGGATGGATTAAGGAGTCACTTGCACTGAAGTTTGGATTATGCAGCGACATATTTTAGTTGAGCCACTGCTAGATCAGATTTCACTTAAAGTTTCATGCTTGGATTGAAAGGAGTGTCAAGTTTCCAAAATTCAAGTGTTGAAATTTAGCAGTATTTCCCTAAGTAATGAGATTAACTCAGAGGGATTTGATTGTTTGAGTTTCTCACTTTCTTAAAGTTTGAAGATAACTTGGACTTTATTTTGGATATACCGTTAAGAGTTGGGCTAATGATCAACGTATCATCTACTGAAAAAAAAGTTTTCATTGCATTCTCTATTGTGCTTGTACTTTTGGTATATATACAGATGACGAGTAAGTTGTTGGGTTTAATGAAGGCTTAGAGGCTTTGGGTCTGTTTTGGTCCATGAGGGTTTTTTTGGGCCTAAGTTGGAAACCGTGGTTTTTTCTCAATACTTATTCGTGTAATTGAAATCTTTGTCTTTGAGCTTAATAATAAAATTCCTAGGTGCAGCCGGTGGATGTAGGTTACCTTGACCAAACCAAGTTAAATCCCTGTGTTTTTTATTTTCTGTTCTTTCTTTCTCATGTGCATTGTGTGTTGGTGTTTCCGCTGCGCTACTTGATTCCTAAGATAAATTTGGAGTTGGAAAGTTTTACCTCATACTTGATTTTTTATTTCATATTCAGTTATCCATATAATCCGAATATACATTAGTGATAACTTTATTTACCTTCAGTCCATCACATCTCTACATAGAGTTTGTTTCTTTTCTGTTTTACATGTACAAAAGTTTAAAAAAGTTGCAAGGTGCAAATTTGATACTGGATGTTTATTTATTAAACGTGGACTTTTGACTTATACTTGGTTTATTTCCAGCACATAAATGGAATGGCACAGATAAAACATGCTAAATTTGGCATTGTTGATATGGATTTTGTGTTGGGAGTGGGAGGTTACGATCTTGACAGGTAATGATTGTATGATATTTGTTTCGTATTTATGTAAATAGTAAACACAAACTCCGCTCTTATGCATTCATGACTGCACATAAATCACACATGATATTTGTTTATTATATAGCCTTTTGGATGTATATAATTCCTGCATAGTTAATGATATCTTTGGATATGCAGAATTGATTCTGAAGTTCCATCCAATGGATCTCATTGTGAAAATCACACCAATAAACATGGGCACGGTATTTATCACTTTTGTTTTCCACATCACATTTTTTTTGAGTGCGTGTGCCCCCATGAGTTCTTTACTCTGGTTTACATTAGTGTTTAATCATACGCGTATAAAGTATAAACTGGTTTCCAAACAGAATGTGACCTGATTTAGTTTGTACTTCTTTGTCTGTATATATTCATTTTTATTTTCAAGAGATCTGATCATGTGAATAAATCATGCCGTACTCAAATGATTATATCTTGGTCTTAAATAGAATGCCACCAAGGGCATCATCATGATCACAAGCATGATTCTGCTGTATCCAGTGTGAGCATTGTTTCTGAAGGAAATTTAGACCTTGATGAGGTAATTTGTACATGCTTGATCATTCTACTCTTTTAGATCAATTTTTCTCCTTTTTACTGCTTTTTCGGTTTTATCCCTAGGAGGGCCTTTCACTACAAACCAAGTTTAAGTTGCAAATTACAACTGCTTTTACACGTGTACTGCTTCTTACTTTCTTTCTCGATCACTACATTTGACCAACTCACTGCTTAAAATCAATTTTGCATGCCACCTATCTCTAGATACCCCTATAAAGTTAGATAAAATCACTTTAATTTAACTTTTTTTCTAACCTTAAATGCACATGATTCAGCTTGATGATTGGCTTGAAAGGCTGGTTGAGGAAAAAGGGGAAGATCTTTATAGGATGAAAGGCATATTATCAGTGAAGGATTCCGAGGCACGATATGTTTTTCAGGTTGGGCCTTCGTTCATTTGATTTTATTAATTGTATTTAATTACTTTTTTATGTTCTTTAACATTAAGTTGAAACATTAATCTTGACCCATTTTCTCCTTGTGATCTGACTCGTTTAGGGTGTGCATTCCACTCTAGATGGCTGCCCAGGAAAACCATGGGGTCCAGATGAGAAGAGAGTAAACAAACTTGTATTTATTGGAAGGAACTTGGATGAATCTGCTTTGAAAAAAGGTTTCAAAGGTTGTTTGGTGTAATTTTTTGTTTTCGAATTTGGTATAATGTTCATGTTAGAAGTAATATTTTGTATATTGGAAGGAACTATGGTATCAACTCTGTTTTTTTAATCTCTATTTTTTTTTCATTTTATATTTAGAAGTAATATTTTGTACATTAATAATTACTTTTAGACTATTTAATTTGGATGGATACGTTTGTTTGTCAATATATAAGTTATCTATTTGTTAATATCATTATCTGTTTGTTAATATCAATATCGGCATAAAATCTTTATGATATGTATTTTGCTTTTCTGATGTTTTTAAAGTGTCTTGCGCCTAAGTGCTAAGGCTCATTTTTTGCGTTTTCAGTGTCGTGTGTCGACCACCACTATGCTATTATTCTATTAACACTATTTTTGTTCTATATTTTTTCCATTTTATACTTGGAAGTAATATTTTGTACATTAATTATTACTTTTATAAAACAACAATAATGTTTACATTCTAATGTCAATAACTCAATATATCTATATCTAATAAAAGAATAGCTAGGGTGACATGTGTCATTTTATGGTTTAACCTCAACTTATTTTTTTCGTATATCTCTTCTGTTAATTATAGGACACGTGTCACTATATGGTTCATCCTCAGCTTTATTTTTTTGTTTCTCACACATATTATATAAATTTTTATTAAAATAATGCACAATTTAGTATAAATTTAGATAATAGTATATGTTTAATATTAAAAGAAATATTTTAAATTTAGACTTTTTTAATCATTTAGATTATTCAATCTAATAATTTTTATCAATAAGTATTTTATATTTTTTTTTCTTTATACAACTCGTGTAATACACGGGTTTCTAACTAGTAAGCAAATAAACAAACATACTAAGTGAAATCTTACTTTATAAGGTCTAGGAAGGAGAGATGAGGATAGATCGTACCATTATCTTAAAATGTGATAAAGAGACTGCTTTGTAAGAGACCCTTGACTCAAAAGATTTTTATCTTTTTTATGAAAAATAGCAAATGTCAACACACGACACAAAGTTGTAGAACACACACATGCATGCAGAAACATCATGTATAAACCGGTGCATACAAATCCTTAATAGACTAATTAAAATAGGTAGGACAAGCAGGATGACAAAGTATCAAAAGATAATAAAACCAATATAATGCAAAAGGCAAATATAACATACGGCACACATCACATAAACAAGTAGATAACATACATATCAAACATACCAACATATTACACACAGATCATCTAAAACTAAGTTCCTATATAAAACTAATACCACCAACATATTTTCTAAACAATTTAAAAATCTCTAGTTTTATTATCATGAAACTGTCATGTAAAATCTTTATGTAATCAGATTATACACATAACTAGTAGTATGGGCTAGACCCGTTAAACCGTTCATTATAGATGGTTGGAATAAATTCCAAAAGTTTACTTTTTATAAATTTCATTTACTAATTTATTTTTATTTATACTACATATTTGTATTTTATTAACCTTACAAATATAAATAAAAAGATAAATAGGTCTATTTTTTAATTTTAAATTATTTATGACGTTATAATGTTATATATTTTTAAAAACAATTTAACCGCGTCTATTCAAGAAAATTATTTTAAAAAGAAAAAAAATCAGACCAAAAAACCGATATAGATTTTGAGCAAATGGGTTATAATTTTGTAAAACAACAAAATAGGATCGAGATTTTTAACCCAAAAAGATAAAAGTGAAAACACACACATCCCCTGTCTTGCTCTTTGCTTTTATCGGAAGAAATATGTTTACCCTTATTTATTCATGTAAACAGCCAACTAACTGAAGAAGTTGGCTGTCAATGTGGGACTAGCCCACTTGGTAGAGGCTTTTTCTCTTAGATTGGGAGGTCATGGGTTCTAACCTATGCAATGATGTAATTATTGTGGAGTAGTTTAGGAGAAGATAACATTTGCCGTTAAAAAAAAAATAAAAATGAAGAAGTGACTCCTTAATGATTAATGCCATTTTCCCCTTGAAAATCTCTCCTCCTCCCATTTTGTCGTTAAAAGTGGGGTCAGATGGTGGAATATTCTGCTGCTACCCGTCTTTCCCGGCCTCATCACAACGTCTCCCTCCTCATTTATTCCAATTTTGGACATTTTCTAATATTTTGTTTCCAAAATTCAAGTAACTAAACAAACGTGACTTCTAGTTATTACACGTTTTAGGTTTTCACATAGGATAATATGCCGGTACATTACCGCTTTTAAATCTGTACCATAACGAAAATATATAGATTTTGAAAAAAGTCAGAAACTATAAAACCCAATATTGTATGATTTTGTCGGTTTGGTAAAGATTGGTACTGGTAGATATAATTGAAAATTCTAACTGAATTCAATAACGTATAAAATGAATATTGGTACCACTATACGTCTTATGAATATAATAGATTTAAGCAAGTAAGAATAATTAATAATATATTTAATGATAAAATCATTAAAAAAATATTTAAATAAACTATTTGTTTCATTAAAACTTATTTTAACTTGAGCTAAATTGATTTTTTTAAAGTGATCTGCTTAAACATAAACTGATTTTTCTTAAACTCTATTAACCCACACTCATCTTGACATGCATCCTTTCTGACTAGTTACCTAACCTAACATATACCGTCCATTTTGTCATGCATAGAAATATTTATTAATCAATCTAAAAAACAAAAATTTTTAGCAAGACTCGTAATTTCTTGTTTTTCTTATCAGCAAAAAGAATATACAATAACAAGCATACTCATGCAGTTAAAATCTCACTTTAAATGGTAAAAAAAAAATTAGTTATTTTAAAATAAATTAAGTTATTTAGTGGTAAAAAATGTAAACAAGAACTACAAATTTAGAGCGGTTTTTATCGTCTTCATAACTTCTAGTAAAGTAATATATTAATTTATACATTGATATGATTTGTATAAAAGAAAATGTTATAAGATAATGTCGTGTGTGTATATATATAATATGATAAACCATGGCTAGTTGGACGTTAGTCTTATTAATTAATGATTCAGACATAACATGCTTGTTACTGTTTTCAGCTTGACTATCTCGATTATCGGTACATGTTATATGAAAAATAGAGTTGACAATGATATATTAAGATGAAATGACTTATCAGGAGGTTGGTTAAACTCAACTTTGAGATAAACTTATATGAAATGATCTTAATATTTATATACCATCTTTTCGTATGCACATTATACTTAAATCAAATTAATTACATTATATACGTATAAATTTTGCTCATACATATTTTTTAAAAATTTATTAACAATAAAAAAACATATAAAGATAGTGTTATTGGTAACTTGGTGTTATACTTTAGTTTTATAAATTTTCATGTTCAAATGTTAATTAGGTAAAAATGATAAGAAAGAACAATCATGATATAGCATAAAAAAGCATCACAAAAATGTCATATCGAAAAATATTAAACATAAAAATACAATACATTAACCTATTAGATTTTTTAAATACCTTTTTAATATATATTCAAATTAAATAGGAAAAACGTTTGATTATATTGTATGATTATTTAAAAGAAATATTTTCGTATGCAAAAATTATAAATGTTTAAAACAAGAGAGAATTTGAAAAATGTTTAAAAAATAGATTTCCTATTATAGATGTTTTACACTACTTGTAGTTTTAAGTTTTAACAATTGATTTAGAATTAGAAGAATAAGATTTCTTCTTATTTGTTTTGAGCATTTTTTTTAAGGAATCCACCTCATAAATTTAAAATTTTGTAACACATATATTCCTTATGGGTAATTTGGTAAAGTATTTGAAGGTAATTTGGTGATATAAAAAGACTATATGTGTTACATATATTTAACGTTTAGGATCATATAAATAATTAATGAAACCTAAGAAATAAGAGTAAAATACCAACAAAACACATGACCATGTCGGGAATTTACTCTAAATTTGAAAATAATGAAATGATTTTAAAAAAATAAGATGCAACGCAAGGCCTTGGATCATATTCTTAATTTTGTGTGATTTTTTTTTAAATCAACCTCTTATCTTTAAGTACGGGAAACAATGCTAAAAACTTAAAATACACCAAATCAAGTTCATCTTATATTTTTATTCTCTTATGAAAAATATAAAGATAAGGATAAGGAATAAGATGTGTAAAGTTTTTGAAAATAAATGAATTTATATTTTTAATTAAATTGTAAAGAATATAAATAAAGAATAAGATATAAATGCTCAGAATACTTTTCTTATTTATTTCATAAAATTTTTAATGATCGGCGTGAATATTCTCGTCTGCTTGTAGACCAGGGAGAATAATCCATGCTGGGAATTACCTTACTTGCAAAGGGTGCTATTATTCACACACTTCACTAGACACACCTTACTTGGTCAATACGAGGCGTATAGAGGGGTAATCATTGGGTGTCAGTGCCAATGATTGGACCCTTATACGCTCCGTAGTGACGAGGCGGCTATATGTCACACAGTGACCACTACGAGGCGTATACTTGACAGACAGGGGCGGATGTAGGCTTAATGGAGTGGGTTCACAGGAACCCACCGCGCTTCGACGCGTTAGAAGGAAAAATATTTTTTGAAAGAGTTAAACAATAGGGTGAACCCATTAATATTTTAGGGGTGAATCCTGAGGTGAATCAATTAAGATTTTTAAGAGCAAATTCTTAATGTAATTTTCACAGAAATTTGTCAACTTGATTGTGGCAAGTGATATTTGTTAGAGAAACTTCGATAATCAATTATTAGATTTATATATGATCATGTTAAAATCACTTTCCGGTTATATAAACTTAGCAAACAAAATGATAGTTATTAATAGTTAAACTCTCGAATCAAGTTAATTTTGGTCGTACAAACTTAGCATATTTCTTTAAGATTTTTGGGCGTTGCCCCGAACCCTACAGGCTACAACGGGCGTTGCCCCCTTGATCCATGCATGCTGAATGGCCAGCACGACTGCCATCTTGGACCCAGGGGCAAAGCTTAATAGAGGCAAGGGGCGACCACCCCCTCTTTTCCATCCGTAGTTTTAATTTTTCGGTCTAAATATTATTTTTAGTTAAAATTAGTGGTTTCGCCTCTTTGCTTCAAAAAATTAACGTGTATTCTGGGTTTCAAAAATTTCCGCCCCCCTCTCATTTTATTCAAGCTCCGCCACTGCTTGGACCCCGCAAGGGCGCGTGACCCCTTTGACTACCGCTTGGTCTCTGGAGCTTAGAAATCTTAAACCAAAATGCACTATGTACCTTCTAACTATTTAATGACGATGTTTTTTTTTAATTTTAATTATTGACTTTATATATCACACTATTATTACGTGAAGAACATTACAAGACCTAAATCGTCAACCCGACCCGAAATTTTTTATATCCGGTTCTATTAAATTAAAACGTCGGAAAATGGTGAACCCAGTGAAAAAGATTCCTGGATCCGCCACTGTTGACAGAGGATGTTAAAATATGTTTTTGGAGTGTGTAGATAACCCCTCTCCTTGTAAATTGCAATCGCCTGCCAAACAACTTATGTATAACGGTAGCTCTTGACTTCTTAACGAGATGAGAGGTTTTAGATTTGAATCTGGATCGAAACATATTTGCTGAGGTAAGATCATAGATTTACCTCGTTGTAAGATTTCTTCTGAAGTAAGCTCGAGCGTATACCTCAATTCCGAACGAATTGTTGAAATCTCGTCTTTAATGTCGTTTAACAAGCGTTTAAAAAACAAGAATGTAAATTGCAATCACCTACTCCTCAACATCTGTACTTCCCCCCTACGCCTAGATCTCACTATTCGTCCGATCCTCCTCTCTTTCCAAAGATCTGACGCTTATAATTGCACGTATAAGTGACAATAGATTCTCTTATTTTACAATTAATAAAAATAATAATAATAAAAAAAGAATAAAAGCCGGTTGGGTGGGATGTGGGGTGGGGTGGGGTGGGGGTTGTCATGCTGTTACAGATTCGTCGCCGATCTTTCCTCTCGATGTTCCTCGTCTACATCATACTTGTCTTTTCTTTCACTTTCTTAATCGTCTCAAATTACAAATATACCCTTCCTTTCTATATAGAACTACTGGTCCGTAAAAAATGTGACACCACTAGAACTTTTTAGTTATATGATCATCATAACTATATCTTCTATATTAATACATCTAAAAAGTCTTACACATATTTTTAATTTTTCTAAAAAAGCTAAGCTTTTATATGTAAAAAAAGTTTGACAAATTCTAGTAAATGAGGCTGTCCCATGGTTTAATGCATGGTTGATCATATGACCAACTAATTAATTTCGATGATTCTCTTTGGGTTAACCTAATAGCAACGGACAAGGTACTCTTATTTGATGTTGAGGTCGCGGGTTTGAGTCGTGAAAACAAATCTTTGCAGACTCAAGGTAGCCTAACATCTCTTGAGTCACATATGTTGGAGTTTAGTGCATTGATTTCTCTTAATTTAGGTCATTTTAAATGGTAACATGTTGTAGTTGAAATTTATTGTTTTATCAATATATGCATTAGACAATGCACAATGCTCACCCCGTCGAAGTAGTGGGATCCAGTGGGAACATCTCCCCCAGTGGGGTCAAAATTTTGCTTCCAACAGCTCTCGCTCCTCGTTGAGCTTCAATAGTGGGGTCAAATTTTATTGGTGTATTTTAAAGAATGGGACCCACAAGGGATTTAATAACAAATAAAAAATTATAAATTAGTGATGATGTGGCTCAGTGAGGAAGGTTTTTCAGTGAGCTGACCATTAAGAGGTTTTAAGATTTTCAGTAGGGTGACCGCTGTAGATAGCCTTATAAAATTGTATTGTTTGATGCATTATAGTTCTAGAGAAAAATTCAAATAAAAAGAAATTTTGCATAAGAAGAGTAATAACTAATAAAATTTTGACATGTGCATAATAATTTAGATATGACATCTTATTTTTTGTATTAAATTTTTATTTATTTTTTTACTAAATTCTTTTTTGTTGTGTATTTTTTTGTACAATATTTTTTGTATTTGTACTAAATTTTTATTTTTTTGTACTAGATTTTTATTTCTCTAGTATTAGATTTTTTGATTTTTGTACTATCTTTTTTTGTACTGAATTTGTTTTTTTTTTATTGGATTTTGTTTTTTTATGCTAGATTTTATTTTTTTATTAGATTTTGTTTTTTGTTCGGCATTTTTGTTTTTATTATTTATAGCATGTCACATGTGTAATTCTTATTGATTCTTACTTTTTTTATGCAAAAATATATTTTTAGTGGATCCAACCCCTATAAATCTATAATTATAATATATTAATTATGATGTATAATATAATTAATGTAAGACGACCATGTATGTGAGTTATATTATCAATGTTGGAGGGACGTTGGAATTCTTGTTTGGATCATGATCTTCATATCTTAATATTCATGGTAGCATTTAAACTATATTGAGCGTTTAGCAAATCTTAATATCTGTCAAGTTTCTTTCTAGAGAGACTGCAAGTTTTGATCAAGTGAAATTGTTGCTTTATTAAACCTGATAAACTAAGGTCTTGCAGCTTTAATGAAACCTGATAATCCGAAAAAACGGTTGAAATCACGTCTTAGATGTCGTTGTACCAAGTCGTTTAAAAAAATAAAAAGAAAATCTGATAATGAATAAAAACCATGTTTTGATAAAAACCAGTTGCTAGTTACTAGCCTTTGACCAGTTAACCGGTTTGGTTACTCAAAAACCGGTTTTGGACCGGTTAACCGGTTTGAGCGCCTCTACCTACACCGTAGTTGTTGTAGGTCTAGGTGGTGGTTGCAGCCTTGACTTGTTACGAGAGAGGGACAAAGGGTTGTTCATGGTGTTCGTTAAAGGAGGCGTCTTGTCGTGATGAAGATAGAAATTAAATTCTATGGTGTAGACAACAAAAAAAAATGAAAAGATCATCCTGAAATAGGGTTAAAATATTTGGGAGAAAAATAAGGAAATGTGTTTAATAAACATATAAATTCTATAAATAATTAATTGTGATTTTACTAAAATGTTCTTTTAATTATAAATTAAAAAATAAAGTTAAATTATGTGATTGGTTAAGTTTTCTTAAAAATTAAAGGTTTTTATTAGAGCAGTCAAAATAGGTACAAGTTAATACATGATTAGGCCTATTTAACAAAAAATTACTGTTTGAATTTATACTTTCTTAAAAATACTAAAAACTAAGAGGTTAGACTTTAACATTTTTTTTTGCTACATAATATATAGAACTGTCATGTTTAAATCACCAAACCAAGTGGTAAACAAATCTTTTTCATGTTTTATATTTGCATTAATAACATCGTCTAAAACCTATTAAACTCATTAAGACATGTTTTGACAACCTTACTTTTTAACTTTCTATGAACCTTCCCATACACACATATTCTTGTACCTATACTTAACCAAGTTCTATAACATCTGTTACTCTTTTATCTTTTGATAATTAATCAAACAAGAGAAGGTTATGATTTTAAATTATGGAAAAACCAAAAGAAACTTTGCTGATTTGAAACCAATCAAAATAAGAGGGAAGAAAAAAACTAGTTAACAAAAGCACTTGCCTTTGAAAGAATATTTTTTATTCTCAAGCAAGTAATAACCGAACAAATTCCATACTCCATTTTTACATAAATTACACCCTATAAAGTGCATATACAGATTACAAATTCATGTATTTTCATTTTTCAAGGCACTTTTAATGTAAAACAAGGGGTTTACCCTCTGTGTTGTGATAATACCACATTAAATATCTTAAAAATAAGGTCTCAATTACCAAAACTTGAAATTAGAGAAAAAAGTTCACTCTACCGCAAAACCTGAAAGCGTAAGACACGAAACAGTCCAAAACTCTTGTTACACAATGTTATCAAATCAAAATTTACCAAAAAAGTTGAGCCCTACAACTATGTTGATAAGACTACTTGATCATAATGACGGTGAGATGATCACGAGTAACAAAATGTAAGAAACAATATCTGCAACAACTGTCAGTCCATCGTGAAACATTATATAAAATCCTGTCACAAAAGCAGCCGTTATTGCTAATGAACATGAACCCAAACATAAGTGTGCAATTTTATAATTATAAAACTAAAACAAAAAGAAAAGTCATGTTTGTTCCTGAAATCTAGTATGAAGAAGCACAAACCCAACATAAAAATCATAAACCAAAACAAAAAAAAAACTCAAGAAACACGAACATAACACACTCTGCACAATATACCAATAATAAAACCAAAATAAAAAATATAAAAAGAAAAAGAAATAAAAAAAAAGAGTAAATTTAAGTTTGATATTTTTTTTTACCAGATTCTAACTTTGACCAAAAATAAAATTACCGCCTGATTTCATTGATCAACAAGTCAGTTAGTTTCGTTCGTTGACCAATAAATAATATCATTATATTTGTATTATAATAATAATAATATTATTATTATTTCATTACTATTACTATTATATAATAATTATTACAAATATATCACCTGTAATCAAGTTTTTTAATCCAATTAAATCATTATTATTATTGTAATTATTATTGTTATATTGTATACTGTCTTAGTGTGTGTATTGGTTGGAACCTTCAAACAAATAAAAAGACAGAAAGAGTTGATAGTTTGCACTTTGTCATGGTGTCGAGACTCTTTCCTAGTGGTAAGCGGGTGAGAATTCATAATGGAGGTCTAGGGTTCAAAGCCCGGCACCACCCAATTTCTCATAAGTCACGCGATTTACCTCCCTCATGTTGGCCGTGAGACCGGTCGGTGAGGGGCGCCTAATGGTGACGTTCACCATTTTTTTTTACAATCTTTCTATATAAATTAAGTTAATGTTTCGTCGTTCTTGCAATAAATAAATTTCAGTTAAAATATTAATAAAAATAAAGTCGGTCTATGTTTTCAGTTAAGGTATCTCTAAATACTTTTACTTTTTATATGTTTCAGCATAAATATTAGTGTGACAATTCAAATTTTTCAGGTTAGAATAATATCTCGGAAATAAAGAAAATGAGTGTAAGCGAAATCACGAAACGAAGCTCTGATTTCAAGATACGCTGAGTTGAAGATAACGTTAAATAAGAGATCATATATTTTGAATTTTTCAGGTCTTGAAATTATAACCATTGGAAAGAGCTCGAAAAATCGTGAACGTAGGCGAAAACCGTGCGCAAAACGGAGTTCGTATGCTCCCGGAATCGCGAAACGAAGGAAATCCAAAATATCTGCGATCTGGAATCCGAGCGGTACGCCCCAACCCAGCGTTCCAGCTGGGTCGATGCACCCGGGGTGGATGGCGGCTGAAAAACGAGTTTTAAGATCAGATCGCGTAAAAATCTCATTTTTTTCATTAATCTTCGATCATTTACGCTCAAAAACATCCACAAATCATATTTTCACCATCCAAACTCCATTTTGAAAGCTTCTAAACGTCCGGATCTCACTAGGGATCGTATCTACAAGTTCTGATCGTCATTTCTGTCCGAGAAATCCGTCGGATTAGGTAATTATTCGTTTAAACCTTCCAGTTTGATTTTGATTGTTTAAATCTTGTGTTTGAACATCATGAGATAGTTAGGGTTGTTGATTATTGCCTAGATGATGGCTAGGATTGATCATAAACGAAGAACTCAAACGGTTAAATCCTTGTTTTGAGTCGTTGTAATGCCCGGTTTTCATGAAACTATATCTTAGATTAAAATGGTTTAAACCATTTGATTTTAACAATGATTATGATTGTCTTGATCATTTCTTGAAATGCTAGGTTTCATCCAAGTGTTTCAAACTAATGATAAGCATACAGATAATCACTGGAATAACGATCTGATGTTTATGATAACAGTCAGATTAGTACATTGAGCATGGTTATTAAATCTATTTTAATATCACATTCTCAGGTTTCATGATACCTAAATGATCAATAACAAGGATTAACTATTCCTAAGCCAGAAATTCATCTAGGAATCGTTTTAATTTAATAATCAACAACCAACATCTATTTGATTAATCCGAAAATGTCGTGATTAATCCAGTAAGTCATTAACTCCTTAATAAGGGCCTAAATCATTATAGGTTCCTTGTTTATCGCACTTTGTGCAATAACAACTTAAGGAGGCTGAATAAGGATTAAGATCAGCTTGATGACTTAAACTACGATTCCTAATTATCGAAAATCAAGGATTATTCCGATAATCAAATTCAAATGCAAGAAACTCATAAAACATTAATAAATTGCAGAACTCTCTTCGAATCTTGAGTGACACTTCGATATCAAAACATTTCGGTGAAACAGGTGAGACTCATAACCCCTTTTCTTTTAATGTTTGGTTTTCCAAAACTCGGGGTGGAACATGTAAATACATTTTCATAACATATTTTCTCAATCATCGTGAAATCATATATCATTATCATGAGGAACGTCATGATAAAAATTTATCAAATACTATGAAATCATATATCGTTATCATGAGGAACGTCATGATAAACATTTATCAATTACCATGAAACAAATATTTTATCAATATATTAAAAACAAGCGTATCAATTGGGAACTTTGGTTATGTGGATGCTATTTGGGCACATTCTTCTGTGAACATCATTAACTTGTTATCAAGCCCTTGGTAGTACTGGTATGATCATATGCGGGAACACAAGATTCTTTATACTTACGGCGTTCTGGCGGGTAGCTAGACGTCAATACTACGGCGTTCCGGCGGGTAGCTGGACGTTGAAACTACAGCGTTTGGCGGGTAGCCAAACGTTAGCATTATTCTTTAGGTTTGATGTTTGCAGGCTCTGGTAGATTCAATTTCAAAGTACATGTTTGATCACTTGTGAATACGATATCATGAAAATCAATGTTTGAACAATCATTTTAATCAACAAAACATATGATTCTCACTCAACTATTCGTAGTTGACTTTTTATGCTACATATTCCAGGTTACAAATCACCCACCAGCTCAAGAACGGTGGAGCCAGTATCTATGTAAACCAGAAGTCAAGGGAGAATCTTAAACTATGGCTATACAATCATTACGTCACGCGCCGTGGATTCCGCACGCGGCGTGGGGTGTGACAATTAGTTAAAACGGATTCCGTTTATATTTAAGGTCATGTTACACATGATATATTTTTACTTATTTTAAATATGTTTTTAGGCTCATAAATTTAAATTTTATGACGACATGGTCAGGCTAACATTTTTTTAACGATGTAACTTATTCATGATTTTCAAATATACCATTAAGACATGTTTTTTTAAAATATAGAGTTTATCTCATACATTATATATGATATAATTTTCACTATAATGTTCCCTTGTTAATTTTAACTAGCAATGTTACCCGTGCGATGCGGCGAGCTAGTATGATTAAAATATGAGCGCTAAGAAGTGATGATAATTTATAAAGAAACATATGAGATTGTGACGAATAGATAATGGAGACAAAAATGAAAATAAAACACAATTATGTTGATGTATGCTCTTGTATAACAATTTTAAAAAAGGTAATTTAATTAAAAGGAGATATATAGAAAATGCCAAAAGAAGATAGGAAACATAAAAAGAAAGATTATAGACTAACATAAAATATTAAAAGAAAAAAAAAAGGAAAATGAATAAAGAACCATTAGATACTAAAAGAAAATGCCAAAAGAATGAAGAAGAAAAAAAAAGAGAAAAACTTGCGAAGAAAGAATCGAACTTGCGCGATGTCACAACTAACAATTTCGAAATACAAATGCCATCTCAACCAGGCAACTTTTGAGACTTTCTTCTAGAATTAACATATATAACCTAAACGAATTATGTGGAAAATCAAAAAAAAAACCACCGAAACACAGGCAACCACGGAGGGCACCGTCCTTCAAAAAGAGAATAGCGTAATGCCATCCACTATTTCTAAATGATAATCAAGCCTCTCTCTTGAAAATTATGTATAGAGTTCTTAAATTTTCAAATTAACCATAAAGTCAAGTTTTTAGACAATAAATTGGAAGCATAATAAAGTATTAATAAATTGTTTTCTTTTAAATTCACGGAGGGTAACAAATTGTCTAAACGGAAGCAGTGTTTATATAAACATGGCTAAGCACAAAAGGAGAAGTGCAAATTGTGGCGGCTCGGTTCTTTATGTTACACACATTGCGACGTAAACACAACTTAACATTAAAACTACAAATTTGTGGGAAAAATTAGTAATAAATTTAAAGGGAGTAACCGTTGACATAAACGTGGTTATGAACAAAAAGAAATGTATAACATTGTCACAGCTCAGTTCTGTAATGTCATACGTCACATTATAAACGTAACCTCACATTGATATTAAAAATAAAATAATTTATAAAAACAACATAAAAACCTTGGCAAAAAAGACAAAAAAAAATATTATAGCATTTAGCCGCATAATATGAGACTCAAACATGGTGGCATGATTGGAGGACGAAGCATGCAAATAACCAAAGTGTTAACATATTTAGAAAATAATAAAATACTTCATATGTTCCAATATATTTAAAAAATAACAAAATATGTGGTATGTTCTGACATAAAAATTATAATAAAACAATTTAGTATAAAATATAAGGGAAAAAAAGGTAAAAAAATATTCAACTCAAAATCATGTGGAAGCATTGAAGGATGAAGCGTGATAATAATCAAGTGTAAACATACGTAAAACACTAAATAAATACATATGTATATAAAAATTTAATAAAATTTATTTCATATAAAAATATAAGAAAAATATGAAAGAAAGCACCTCACCGTACATTAGAAGAGGTGGAAAAGTAATTTAAAAAAAAAAGAAAAATGAAATGAAAAAAATCTAAAATCTTATAGAAAGAAATTACAAAAAAAAAAGGCAAAAAGAAATACATGGATAGCACATTGGTCGAACCCAAGTCCTTGACTTTAAAAATTCTAATATCTAACCACTTGGTCAATTTTCCTCTCATGTTCCAATGTGTAAACAACTATGTTTAATTTAATTAATAAGATGACTTTTAAAAAAAAAACATGATTGGGTGGCCGACCTTGCAAAATAAGGTATATATAATATATAAATCGTCGTTTATATCGACTGACGGTGACATGTTGTTAGTGGAAAAGAGATTGACACCTACATCGACTTAATTAATAACATCTTACCGTTATAGGACTAATTTTTATATATATTTCGATCTCCAAACCGAGTCGTCATAACTTTCTAAAACTATTTTATGTACATAAGACGCAACATGTGTAATGAAATTCGTAAACACGGCACATCACACGATTTCGCTTAATATTTGTCTTAATTTTTTTTTAAATTCATATACCGCAACATATAAGACACAATAATGATTTTTATCTACATTTTAAACTTCATAGCCTATCAATCATGACTACATATGTTACTTAAAATTAGTAGCGGATTCAAAAAATTTTTTCAGTGGGTTAACTATTTTTAGACAACTAAATTAAATAGAACCAGACATAAAAATTTCCGGGTCAGTTTGACGGTTCAAGTCTTGCAATGGTCATCACATAATAATATTGCGATATGTTAAGTAAATAATTAAAAAAATATCGTCATTAAAGAGTTCGGAGGTGCGGGGTGCACACTCATTTAAGGTTTCTGAGTTCCAGACCAAGAGGGAGTTGTCAAGGGGGGTCCTAGGGGCAACACCCCAAAACTTAAACGAAATTTGAGAAAAAATATTGATTTCGCAAAGTGATTTTTAACACAATCCTATAGATATTCAAGTATTGATTATCGAGAATTATCTAAAAAAGATCACTTAATCCATTCATTTTTGCAAAATGTTGGGTAAAATTAAATTAAGGATTCACCCCTAAAATATCAATAAGTTCACCTTACCTTTTTAGCCTTTCATAAACAAAAAGATCCTACTAAATCCTTAAAATGCGGTGGGTTTCGGTAAACCCACTCCAATGCATTTAGATCCGCCCCTGCTTAAAATCGTACCACCATGTTACAACACATGTCTGTCGGAGGCTCCGGTAGCTTTTCTACTAATATATAATTGTTATTCTTGTTTCCTTAAGTTGTCTTTTTTAACGGTATGTGTTGGAACTTGGAAGTCTCTTTACTCGTATATAACTAGTTTTCTTATATGCTTTTAAGAATATAGACAATCTTTATACATTTCACTAAGTTAATACTTCAATATAAAATGAGTTTAATATACAAAATATTAAATATTTAGTATATTTAGAAATTATATAAAAGCCGATTTTTAGATAAAAATAATTAGAATTGCATATAAGTAAGTAGTTTAAATAATAATAAATAATATAATTTTTAAACTTATTTTTTTTTTAAATTTGTTTTATAAACATATCATTTAAAAGATTTGTTTTTAAAAAATGAAAATTTTATATAACTGATTGTTTAAAACTCCCATTTTTTATTATTTTTAAATGAATTTTTTAAAACTCTCATTTTTATAAAATTGTTTATTTATAAAAATGTATTTATTTTAAAATTCTAATTATAAAATATTTCATACTTTTAAAAAACTTCATAGTTTTAAAAAATTATTTTATATATATTTTTTGAAGTTTTTTTTTTTTTTTCAATAGAAGATTTTTAGTGCATTAAAAAGAACTATTATAACTATTAAATATTGTTATTTGATAAGAGAGATTGTTATTTAATACAAAGAGAGACAAAAAAAATTAATACTAGGATGCCTAAAAATATGCTTTGTGTACTCTTAAAAAAATTTTAATTTCATGATAAAAAAAAAGAAGCTAGATTGTGTTATTAGTTGTCATGTGACAAGTGAAGATTTAGAAGATAACAAATAACAAAATAAAAAAGTTATTAGAACAGTAAGATAAAATTAACAACATTTTTTTTTTCAATTAAATGACACCAAAAAACGAATATTATTTGTAAAGAGAATCAATTCCTTAATTTGATTCTTTTTGTCTGCTAAAAGATTATTTTAGTTTGGCATCTTCGTTACAATACATATGATTATTTCATACATAATTTTTTTTATCTCTAGTAAAAGACGATGCATTGAAATATTAGATTACTAGTGAGAATGTAAACAAATAAATAATTAATTAAGAAGGCACGTGTCGCAATGTGATGTTTACACAACCTTATATTCATATTTCCTATTTTCTACTACGTCATATATTTGATTAGAAACATTTTTTATAGAATAACCGTAAGACGGATATGGTTTGTGAAAAAGAAACTTATGATTTTAAATTAAGGAAAAAGGCAAAAGAAACCTTGGTGACCTGAAATCAATAAAAATAAGGAAAAAAAAAAACTAGTTGACAAAATCACTTTCGTTTGAAGGATAATTTTATTATGTGTAAGAAGTCTTCTTTTCCTCATATTTTTCAAGTTTCCGTATATGCTTAAGAAAATATGAACAATTATACATATATTTAATCAACAACAATTGTTTAATAAAATTCCCGTAAAAAGAATATAGTTTGTAAAATAGTATCAATTCCATAAATTGATTCTTTCTGTTTGCTATGACTATTCTGGGATTATTAACTAAGTTATGTATGGCCTCTTCGTTACAATAGGTAATAAAAAAAGTTACAATATGTAATAAAAAAATTACAATATGCCACATGACGTTATTTTAGCCTATCTACATCACGTTTTTCATGTGGCGTGATTTTAGACTATCCATGTGGCATATATAACAAATTTAAAAATTAATTTCATTTAATAAAATTAAGTCGAATTTCCAAATTAAAAAAAAACTAATATTTATTTTTTTAAAAACATTAATGGAAATATAATCATTTCAAACTTTCCATTTTCAATTAATAATTTCAAAATTTCAAATCTTATTTGTATTGTTTAAAAAAGTTTAGATATTTATAAAATATACTTTTATTTTCTTATTGACTAAACTGTCATTTTAGTCCTTGTGGTTTGTCAACTTTTGCCATTTTAGTCCAAATAGTTTAAATTTTGTTATTTTGGTCATTATGGTTTCATTTTATTGTCATTTTGGTCATTATGGTTTCCATTTTATTGTCATTTTAGTCCAATTAAATTTAACCTTTTGGATGAAAATGGCAAAAATTACCAAACCACTAGGACGAAAATGGCAATAAAATGAAACCATAATGACCAAAATAACAAAATTTAAACTATTTGGACTAAAATGACAAAAGTTGACAAACCATAGGGACTAAAATGACAGTTTACTCTTTTCTTATTTTAAAAATGTTAAAAGTTATATTATTTGTATATCTATTTCTCTATAAATGATTGTTCTTGTAATACTTATTTTTTATATAATTCTGTGTAATATTTAGGTTAATAAGCTAGTCTACAATAATAAAGATAATCAAGAGGACATATATATGTTATCTTATTGTGTACTAGTCTATTAACCCGTGTACTACACGGGATTTATAAAAAATAAAATTATAATACAAACATTAATTAGAAAATCAATATATATATACAAACGAAGAAAATGTTTAACAACTGATAAAAAGAAAAAGAAAAAATAATTTACAAATATCTAAACACTAATTTACAGCATACAACATTTGATGTTTTGTTTGTAACTTGTCCGTCTTTATCAAGAATTAATAATTTAAATCATGTATACTTTTAACACTGGATAATGTAACATAAAACTCGCTATGAGTGAAACTAAATCTTTCAAAAACAAACAAACTTTTGTAAGCAATTGCTTCTATTATACCAATCTTAATATATATATATCTTAAATTTGATTAGAAAATAATAAGGTAAATATATAAAAAATACAGATACTAATATTTTTTTACAATTAATATGTTATGTAAATAGGAAATCATTTACCGTTTACAAATGTAATAATAATTGATTTAACTTGAATCAAAGCCTTAATATAAGATTTAAAATATAAGGCATTTTATATATGAATGAATAAAGATTTTAATTTTGAAATGAGTTTTAAAAATAAAAGTTCACTAAAACAGAAAATAATAATCAAAATTAAAATGGTGATTAAAAAAGGCAATGATTCAAGAGTTAAATGAAGTTAATTATTAATAATTAATAATAATAAAACATTTTTAAAATAAAAAAAAAATTTAATCATCATGAGATGCCATGTGGCATTATTAGATTTTAAGCCAATTAATTGTTGTCATTTGTCGTGTAGTTAAACCATAGAATGACATGTGGCTAATTGTTATTGTTTTATTAAGTAGTAAGTATAGATATAGATTTTTAGCCTATTTTTTTGTCTTTTACATATTAAATGAGAGTACACTATTATTATCTGGTATTTTTATTTTTATTTTTATGTATCATGTTAAATGATAATTAACGATTTACAAGAATATATACTTTTATATTTAATATAAATTTAGTTATACATAAATTATTATTATATCATTATCTAAATGATCTTTATTTATTATTTAATCTTTTTTATTTAACTCTTGTAATAAACTATTGTTTTATATTATCTGTCAATGATATTTATAAGAGTAGAATGATAATAATTACAAAACGAAAGCTAACCAGATCATAAACCATAAAAATAATCTAATAGACACTGTACATGTTCATATAACATGTTTTATTCATGTGATTCATTTGTATAATTTCTGAATATTTGGGTCCAATATATATAAGAGAATCGATAACAATTTAATACGAAGTAAACAAGAAAGATGGTGCTTCACAACTCACAAGAATTTAAGTCCTAACGAATTTGCATTCGATTCACAATCTGATAGGATGCGTGGTGGACGTAATTTTTTTTTCATGGGGGCGGATATTTTTTAGGATAGTTTGTGTTCAAGTCGGGTCGGGCCATGCTAAAAAAATCAAACTCAATTTCATATACAAAAGTATAATGAATACAATACAACATACAAAGAAATTTTTCTAAGTAACTCTTTCTATACAAAACAAATACATCATCGCTTAAATTCATATCAACAATCTAGTTGCACAGATATGACTTCAAGTATTATGTTAATAGGTTATTAAAATTAATAATAAAGTTGTTTAAAATAGGCTAGCACTGGTTTGACTTATTATAATTAATACTAAACTTGGTTTAAATTGGGTTAAAATTTTTACAACTTGGTTTTATTAACTAACATTAGAATTTAAAAGTTTAAGGACAACGATTGCAAAATTTTATGGGAGACAATCAGAATTTTAACATATACCCTACTAAAAAAGATTTCAATGTGGGCGGCTGTCATCTATAAATTATATGTGGGTACGCTTAGTGGATGGGTTCACTAAAGATGACACTTGGGCGTCTATTCCAGATATACCTACTTGGTTCAAGGAATAGTTTCATTATATCTTTATTTAGAGATGAGATAGACAAAAATTGTATCGTTACCTATAGATGCATAAATCGACAACTGGTGTAAAACCGGTTTCCTGCTAATTGAACCGATTATTGGTCAGCCAAAACCAAACCGATTTGTATCATAACATGTTCAGTTAATAGTTGTTTTTTTAGGTTGAAATCTCAACCAATGGAACCGAATTGGTTCTTAACTGGACATATTAACCGTAGTAACTGGTTAAAAAATAACGTTTATTATAATTAAATAATTAATGTAAAATCAAACTCATTAAAACTCTTCAATCTTATTATTTACTTATTCATTTATTTTTTAACAACATAAACTTACAAACATTAAACTAGAAAAAAATATATATGAACTCCATAAAGTTCTTTTATTAATTAATTAATTAATTAATTTTAATTAATTTATTTGCCCATGTAATATATACTCAATAAATTCTTCCATTAATTTATTAAAAAATTCAAGTAAAAGACCTAAAAACAATACTTTGAAAAAATAAAAGATAAGTCTTAAGTTCTTCACCGTGATCGGTCTTTCAACTGTTGTCGACTCATTCGAAAAATTAATTTAAATATTGGATTGTGCATCGAGACTTCTATTACACATTCATTCATCTGTAGATTATTTTTCATCAAAAAGTGAATGCGGCACTCCTTTAAATCCCACACTATGTATCGTTTCTTCTACCCCTAACTCACCTTCAAAAGTCTTGTCTAGTACATGTTCCATTGTATTTAAGGCATTTTAAGTAAATGCACATTTCTAATGTCGCTAAAGTGAGCTTCAATCTATAGATAAACTCCATCACTAAAGTCGGTATATGTGTTGGCCTCTCCTGTGTTTTATGTTTGTTTAACGTCTCGTACAAAATTAGAGGGCATATTAGTCCTTTTGCATGAAGGAATATTTTTATTGATATATAAGGTTATATATAATTGGGAGATTTATTGAAATCCAAAATAGAACATTCGGAACTATAGTTGAAGAAACCACACCATGTGGAGTTTCAAAAAACCAAAAAAAACACCTACAAATAAGACATTGGTGTGACCAATGTGCAAAAAGGGTATAACGGTCATTTGTGAATCACACAAAATTCAGTGGACGATGTAAATTCAAGGTATAAGAATAGGGGCCGCCTATAATGTTTTTAGGAGTCAAAGGTCATTTTCAATAAAATCATAAAACCAATGGATTATCATGTAATTAACAAACCTTAACTTACATTAATTGCACATGGCACATGTAATGTAACAACTTCTTAATTTAATTCCATTGTTTATTTTAGCATTGTTACTCTCCAAGATTCTAATTTCTAATTAACAAAATTCAAATTATTCTTGAGCAAATTCTCACATAACTTCAATAGGTCCTCAAAGAATATATAGATACATGATGTGTGTGTGTATATATCTCTGAAACTTATAGCACTTTTGCCTTTTGAGTGTAGGGAATTCATTCTGTGGTTGCTTCTTTCTATCTGTCTTTGTTATACAAAAGAAAGAACCCATCCATAAATATACAAAATTCCCAAAGAGGACAGAGAAATAAAGGAGAAAACAAATAAAGAAAATAGGTAGTGGGAGAAGTTGAATTTTTGGGAAAAGAGCATCATCAAGGTTGTAGTGGGCACTGGTGAAAGAAAGTTGTGTTATAGTGATAGTTGTATTGAAATCTTGAAATGGATGGGAGGTATGGTGGCGGCAGCGGTGGCGGCAGCGGTGGTTGTTATGAGTTTGAGGGTGGTGGGGTGGTGATGACAAGAGACCCAAAACCTAGGCTCAGATGGACTGCTGATCTACATGATAGATTTGTTGATGCTGTTACTAAACTTGGTGGCGCTGACAGTTAGTCTCTCTCTTTTCTTCTTTGATCTATCTTTGATCATGATTAAAGTGTTACTATTTATCTTCTTATTGTAACACAAAGTGATCAAATTGAGTTATTCATCTTTTGAAGATTGATGGTTGGTCAAAATCTTGAATTTGATCAATTGATCATATTGATAAGATTCTTGATCTTGATCAGAAGTTTCCCAATGCCTAGAATCCAAGACTGTTGAAGAAAGTTTTGATCTTGATGAACCATGATTTTTGAAAATTGAAATGTTATTGGGAATTTCTAATAATTGGACATATTAAGCAAATTAGATTCCATTTTATTTTCTTTTTCCAAAGTTAATTTTTGGCATCTTAATGTGATCAAGAATCTTTATGTTCAAGTCTTGATTAATTTGCATAATCAACTCAACAACAAATTGGATGTTAAAGTGGCTTTTTGAATTCTAATCTTAAAAATAAGACATGTCAAAAGTAATCTATTAATTTTTTTTGAAAAAAAAAAAACTATTAATCTAACCAAATAATGTGGGTTGCTGACTTCTATTTTGATTTCTACTTGCAATTTGATCTGATTCAAACTAATAAGATGTTTGGTTTTTCAGAAGCAACACCAAAATCTGTATTGAGATTAATGGGCTTGAAGGGGTTGACGTTATACCATTTGAAGAGCCATTTGCAGGTAGAGTTTCATCTTTGACTATTTAAAATCTGGTTCTATTGACTTTACAGAATTAAAAATCAAAATTGTTCCGAATATCTTCTTTTTGAACTTAAATTGATCCAATTCTAACACTCTTTTACAGATTGAAATGTAGTCTACTAACTTTTTAACACAAATAAACCGATTCTTGTTGATTTTGCGTTAAAAAGTAACTCACTTGCACTCGAGAGTTGAGCATACCTTGTTTGATTTTGAAAGTCAAAAGTTTTTACTAAATCTTTTGTGTATTGTTCTTCATGTATATAGAAGTATAGACTTGGGCAGCAGGCGAAGAAGCAAAATAATGGTGATCCCAACAATGAGAACAGTGGTGAGAATGAACAGTAGTTTGAGCTTCATCAATTTCATTGCTTTTTTACAACTTGTTTACCGGAAATTCTTATGGTTTTTCAAATTATTTAGGTGATTCATATGAACCCTACAATATGCATTCAACGGGCACGAGCTCTACTTCCTTAAGAACCAGCCATGAACAACCAGCTGGGTACACATCAGTCTCATTTGTTCAGTTACACAAAATATAAGTTTAATAGAATATCAACCCGAATCCTGTTTTTTATCATTTGCATACAGAGATATCCCCATTGCAGATGCACTGCTATGCCAGATTGAAGCACAAAAGAGGTTACAAGAACAATTTGAGGTATGTAACATTTAATTCAACAGTATTGTTTTAAAATGAAGTAGAAGATCCTTGACCAAGATCTTTGTATCATATTTAGGAGGGTATTTTAGTAATTTAACATGTACATCTACAGGTACAAAAGAAACTGCAAATGAGAATAGAAACTCAAGGGAAATACTTGCAAGGAATACTAGAGAATGCTCAAAAAAGTTTGTCATTGGACATGAACTCATCAGGCAATCTTGAAGCAACACGAGCCGAATTAACCAACTTCAACTTAGCCCTGTCAGATCTCATGCAAAATCTTAATGGAGATCAAAGGGAAGCAAACATTAACAGCTTTAACCTTGACTGTAAGAAGGGATCAGCCACCATTGTAAAGGAAGAAATCAAGATCAAAACCGAGGGTGCTACTGGTGCTGGAACCATCAGTTTTGATTTGAACACAGGAGGTAATTATGACTTCATTGGCACAAATCAAGATTTACTTGCACTTGGGTTTGCCAGACAAAATTAGCTGCAGACAATAATAATAGCATTCATATTTTCTGCAATAATTCATCTAAATTTTGATGGTGCCAATTACTATAGCTAGAGATCAAATCATCATGTCCTGCCATAAATTACTTTTGGAATTAAATTGTAGATTTATTTTCTATGTTTACCTTGTTTTGGAATTAAAATTTCGTCTCCAAAGATTTTGAATATCCTCATTGGTGAAATATATTCTTGTACCTCTGTGAAAACCGATTAAAATAGCGTTCAACCAAACTGTATAGTTTGTAAACAATGGTTCAGCGAAGATAAACCATATTGGTGGCATCCAAGTTTTCAGGTTCTACCAGCAGTCTAATTCAGTTTTTAAAACATTGACCACATTGGCATTTGTTTGCCCCACTTCTCTAACACTATGGTCTGACAATCTTGGTTTTACCGCATATTATAATTGATATTCATTTTGTTGATGACAAAGTTGAACACTATGGTAGTATGGTGCAACAATCTTGGTTTTACCACCTATTGTAATGATATTCATTTAGAAACCAAAACAAATCCCATAACAAGATCAAAAGGTTATAGGAAGGTGCTCATATTAATGTTGGTAAAATGGTCTAATTTAATGACCAGGAATAAAAAAAAACCCAAAATTACATGTTTTCTTAAAAACAAGAACCACTATATAGATGATAACATCCACCCAACATTCAGCAATAAATTAGTAGGTTGGCTGGTTCAGTTTCTCCTCCTTTTATCAGGAGGGGAGCCGGTCCCACCGGTCTTCCTTTTCCTATTACTCGACTTAGGTGACCTTGACCTGTATTCATCATCCATCAATCCCATTTCCCCTTCTTCCACCAGGTCAAAATCTTGACTTCTTGATGACTGCCCCTTAACTGAAGAATGATATTGGCCATCTTCCATGTCATCATTCACCTGATTCACAGAATTTGACCAGCTATGTTTTCTGTCCTGTTTGCTTTTCTCTGATTCAACAGGCAACTCTATACCATCTTCTAATGCCCTTTCAATTAAATCATCTTCATCCATAACGTCTGTTTTTCGGGTCACATCACCCACACGAGCTTTTTTTCTTTTTTCAAGAATTGCTTTGACTTTATCTTTATCAATTCTTTTTATAGCATCTTGAGGTGATTGCCCTTTGTAATCTAAAATCCTTCCTTGGTGTTTCTCCTTTGATGGTTCCAATGCTTCCCTTCTTTCTCGCATTTCCTCCTTATGTCCTAAACCGTCCACATAATGCTCGTGTTGACTCTCATTGAATTCAATGTCTCCCTTAATGTTCTGGCCAGGCTGATCAGGAAGGGGCCTTGATGAGGTAGCAGGCCTGATATTGATGTTGTTAGGAGCATCTTCATCATTAGGAAGAGAACGGGTTGGGCCTTTTTGTGTAACTCCGCCACCTGTGCTGCCATCAACCACTTCACTAGTTTGAGAAGGCGCCATTCTGTTTTGTTCATACAGTTCTAGCATTTGATTACTAACCTCTGCGAAATATTAATTGCTTCTGAGATGAAAATCATCTAAATATATTATATATGATAGAATTTTTATCAAAAAACATTAGTTAAGTACATGAATAAGTTTGGGTCTAGGGATTTAAAGCAACATGTTTGAGTTTTATAGTTTCAGATGATATGGCAAAAACACTCTTCGAGTTTTTGAAAAAGTCAGAATAAAATGATGAGAGTTTGAAGGGTATTTTGGTCATTTTACATAATTGGACGGAGATTAACCTTAATACCCAAACTCGTTAAAAAAACTAAAAGCACAAACCCAAACCTTCTATACTTTAAAACCTTGATTCACAGCCCTGTTATTTACCGCAAACCAAAACGACCATCCATGCAATTAACTTGAAAAAAAATAATAAATAAAATAAAATAAAAAACAGACCCTCTAATTGACGAGGGGTGACGTCGAACTCCTGCCACCAAACTTTTTCACCGTCTGATGGCAGTTTAACTTTGAGAAACTTGGCTGCAAGAAAAATAGCACCGGCGGCGATGTGGTGGGGTTTAAATTGCAAGCAGAGAGATGTCCGAAGCCTGCATGCCTCTTTTGCATATCAGAATGGTACCACATGCTGCATTTTACAACAAATTAAGAGATTACAGCAGCATACCCATCATTGACAAAATTCCAAGCAACCTGAGCAAGGGCATTTTGGGCAACTTTGAACTTCTTTATTGCTTCTACAAGTGGTTTATATGGATGATGCACATTAAAATCAAAACCAAGAGTTGCAAGAACAACTCGCTCCCCAATTAGTATTAATTCCTTCTGTTGTTCATACACCTCCTGCTTCACAAAGATATGATAAGAACCAACTGAATAAGAGTGCACTCCTGCACAGGTGTTAATGGGTGCTTAACTGGGTTTGATGATTACTTGTATCAACGCCAAAACTTAAAAGGCAGGTTAACTGATAATCAGCTAACCGGTTTTTTCGGTTTGGTTATTTGATATTTCGATTAACCAATCAACCATTTTTATATAATAAACAAATTTATATAGTATAATAAAACAAATCTATCTTATTAACCTTTTAACAAAATTGATATTTTGGTATTCCCATGAACTAACTCATTAAAAAAGAAAAGAAAACAAACATGATTAATAACTCAAGAAAAAACAAGAAAAACATGATTCTGTTAATATTTATTACTAAGCAGGTAAAGCGCATGGGATGATCTCATACTCGGGCTGACCTATGTTATATTGGTCGGGACCATTGAATCTCAACTCGTTAATAAAACGTATATCGTGAAATTACTTTTAACCTCATAAAATTGTTTGGAATGACCCCATAGATACAATTGAAAAGGATTTATAACACTAAAATTTAAGATGATGGAATAGTTATGGGAAGAATCATGGGTCCTATTAAAAGAAATCCAAGGGGGGCTGGTTTGACTTACATTTTTATAATTATAAACTATGCCCATGTTTACAATATAAGTTTTATTTTCTTTTTCATTGACATTGTATTTTTATTTTTTGTTTTTAAATGACAATGTATTTGAATTATAGTATCTTATGTTATTAATTTACTTGACCCATCCCCATGATCCGGACAAGGTCAAAAATTGTAATATCAAGTTAGTAGAAATAAGAGTACCTCAAACTCATCCTTTGTTGGGTTTAAAAGTACAAAATTAATTGGGTTATTACTTATTAGTTATTACTAAACAAGTAACATATATACATAAAATATTATAAAAAATTTGGTTTTTAGTTAAACTATGTATATATAAATAGAAGTATTAATACTTTTCAACTTTCTAGTTAACCGTCTGTCAACAAAATCTCAAACTGTAATCGAACGACACTTATCAAAAGCTGCCCCAGTGAACCAGAAAAACTTCACACGATTAATTGGTTTTTTGGTTTGGCCTTGGCCCTTGGATATTTTGAATTGTTCTTAAATTTTAAATTCAATACACAACTCACGAAGGTTATGGTCCTTATGGACAGGTGTGTATGCATGAAATTAATGATACCTTCTGTTTGATTCTTAGTATAGCCTCTGGATCCTTTTTGTTATTGATATCATAGGAAACAAGAATTACATCTTTCAATGGACGAGGAGTTTCTTCAACCTTGCCTGCAAGAAACATGCAGACGGTAGCAATTGTCTGCAATTCAAACATATCACTCAATGATCAATAAATGTAATATGTTATCATCCTCGAATAGCATGCAATTATATCATCAGTTTCAAGATTTTCGTAGATACAAGTTAGGAACTATGTCATTCTCCGAGATAGTAGGAGATGACTTAGCTATTACTCGATTAGAATAGAAACATAGTGCACTGTATTCTCCAATTTCTATTCCACAATCCCGTTTTAATATAAAAAACACTACCAACTCCTATGTTTGTGTCGCTCCAGTTTTCAATTCAAATAAAAATGAGATTGTGGCACACATACATCTAAAATAATGGTTAAGGTACAAGGGCTGCCCGGATAGTTAAAAGATATAAAAATGTCAAACTATTGCATTCTTGCTATAGCTTCAGAAACAGATAAGGTTTTAGAAAATTATAATTTTGGGGTTGTGTTTTTTTATGCCAGTGATTACTTCATTCAAAACATAATGACCTGAAAGTTTTTTTATTTAAATTAAAAAAAAGAAGTGGTCATCTCAAGCTACCAATACCTAATTATTGTTCCAGCCTTCAAAAAGAATAACTGTCAATCTTTTGGTTAGCATGACTGTTTTGTTTAGTTTCTATCACACAAGATAACGCAAACTACATTTAGTAAAAACAGATGCAAAACAAGAGCAAAAAGTGAGATGAAGCACAACTCACCCTCCTGTCATTCTTTGCATGTGATTGACGAAGAAAGAAACGATGACAAAAGATTATTGCCGTAGCAATTGTTACCTGGGGCCTGCGTAAAAACATCCAACACAATCCATGTATTACAATTTAAACTGAATCAAAAATATTTATTTAATAGGAAAGCACAATAAGTTCATATATTAAAAGAAGTATGTATTGCAAATTAATATTAATCTACAAAACTGCAAGCTTTACAAATATCAAGTGAGGCTTGTATTCAGTCTTCTCTGAAAGCTCTGGAAGCACAGAGGGTGAGTATAATATGCCTTTGGTATGTCATTATCTTTAACTTTAGGAATACTGTTGTTCAAATCTAGTTGTAATAACCCAAATATGATGGTATTTTATCCAATTCAACGCCCAAAGATTGCAAGCAAGAAAATAAAATGACTAGTTTCATTTGGAATGAAAATAACATTTTGGAACACAAAGATGTCACACCCGCACTTAAAAAAAGTGTATGAATAATGAAGAGTTCAAGGTTATTGACAGACCATGATAACAAGAATGATCTTAGATTACGAAAAATCAGCAGTGACCGTCAAATGTCAGTATGATGACCAAGAACACTTGACAACTGCAAACTCTTAACCTAACCAAGTTAAAATGATGGGAAAGCCATATGCTATAAATCTATAATATACAACTGTTATAAGTACTATATAAAAGAGCTTCAATATTTTTAGTAGTATAACGATTTCTTCCTAATGACAGAAATATGGCTATAATAAAATACAAATTATCAACATGCCGCAAGAAAAAACTTAGGAAGATGGTAGAAACATTAAACAAATAGAATCATAAATGTCTATAAACTCATAACTAAAACAATAATGAAGATGCTGTCTCCACATCATAGATGCCAAGGCGCATAGCCACACTCAAGGCGCTTAAAAAGAAAGGTTGTTTTTTTTTAAAAGTGAGATGCATAGTATAAAAATTATTTAGGATCTTTTAAATATGTCATAGGCTTGTTAAGGGCTAGTTTAGGCTGTTTTCGGTTGAATCTAAGCAGTTTAGAGCCGGGGTAATTTTGGCTGAAATTAAGGCCGGAAAACGCACCCAAGGGCCCGAGAGTAAACCTGTGAGCCGCGCCTGAGCGCCTAAGCATGTGCCTTTTGCACCTTTGACAACTATGCTCCACTAACCCAACCCAACATTCAAAAAGGAGAAGGAAACCAATGTAGTTAAATCACATGTGATTGCCAAATTTTCATGATCTAACTTGAGTTATTTCACATCAAAAACTTAAATCATAATAAATCCTAGAGGTTATAAAATGTGAGGGTCGTTTATGAGTTTGGAATAAAACATGTCTTTTTTTGAAATTGTGTTCAGGCCAAAGCAAAGTCAGGATGACCCAATTAATTTCCTTTTGGACTTATTTTAAAATTTTCATGTAAACAATTATAAATTTTAAAGAAATGACAAAAATAAGAGATTACTATTCTAGTACTATTTTATCTTAAGTAAAAAACAATAACAAATCCGCTTAAGGAGAAACCCCATTAAACCATGTGCATTCTCCCGTAATCTGTCAAAAACCAAAACCGCATCATATTTTCTTCTTTTCTGATAGCTCTTTCATCAGAAACTTGAAAATAAGAAGCAAGGGCACGCTTGATATGAAGATGAACTTCTGGTGGTGGCAACAACGATGGAGAAAGAACAAACAAGGCTATATTAAGACCACCAAAAATCCAATGTGCTTGGGCAAAATTCCAACGTGCAATGCGAGCACATCACGTAGGCTATGCGTTTATGAAAAAAAAAATTATATATACACTTGGTTTTAAAAAGCGCGCTCTAGGCGCGATTAAGCGCAAAGCGCATCTAGGCGCAGACCATGGCGCTTTGTGTAACACAAGGCGAGCTCTGTACCAAAAGCGTGGGCTTTTTGCGATTTTCGTGGAATCGGGAAGCGAGGAGGAGCGCAGCTTCACGTACAGGAAGCATAAAAAGGCTAACTGGGCCAAGTATAAGCTTATTAGGCCATAAAAAATAGCCCGTTAAGCAAAAAATTAGGAAATAGTCCTGCTAACCGAGAAGAGCGGTAAAAATCAGATGATTTTGTTACCCTAGAAGCCGAGTAGTCGCCTGTTACGAACTTCATATGTTCATTCGATCATTCCCGCTCTCCACTAAGAAAAAATTACTTGCTGGCATGCGTCTCCTCTCTCGATTGACAGTGGCCATCTCGATTACGTAATTTTGCTGTTCCTATTGCTTCTGCACTCTGCAGTCTGCCATCCTTTGAAAAACGTAAGTTTCTAAGTTTTATATTCTCGAAATTCAGTATTTCAGTATTTCAAAGTTGTTTCCAAGTTTTATATTTATGTTTTTTGCTTTTTTATATCTCGAAAGTCTGTTAATTATTTCAAAGTTGTTTTATTTATGTTTTTTGCTTTTTTATTCAATGTCTGTTTGTTTGAGAATTGACTTGAGATTGAGATTTGTTAATGTCCTTCTATTGTTAGATGTTAAATACATATAATAATGTTTTTATGTGTTATAAAAGCTTTATATATAATATATAATATTTGTTTCAAATATGTACGCCTCGCGTACGAAAAGCCCACCGCTTTTGCGCTTTGCGCTTCGATTTTAGACCTTGTCGCTTTTGTGCGCTTCGCGCTTTTTAAAACCAAGTATATACATAAAAACATCAAGTTTCACAAAAATTTAAGAAACAACAAAGATATGCATTGCCAACATGATACCAATAAATAAAGAAATGGACACAACTAAGAAAGTTATTTTTAGGGTAGAAAATAAAGAATCTTACACTTTGAGCCTCATACCCAAGTCTTGCAAGAATGTGCAATATGATTTACGTAAATAAGTTTCCTTCTTCAAATCAATGCCATCTGGTCTAGATGGGGAGATTTCTTCAATTTCTTTCCGTGAAAAATACCATCTGCCACCATTTTCTTCAAATTTATCATCAGAATGCCTATATGGACCACCGTCATACATTCCAAAATGCATTGGATCACTGGACAACAATGCAGTCATTGGAATCTTCTGCTTTCTTTAGTAATTTTCCAAAAAATGATGATAAAGCTCTAATTTTCCAAAAAATGATGGTAAAGCTCCCTAGTTGGCTAGTTTAAGGGGTGCATTAAAATGGCATCTGATATCTGCACCGTATGTGCACTAACAAATTTTAGTAAGCAAGAAAAGGATATCGCAGACAATTTTCATATATATATAGATTGTCCCTGTTTTTTCATGTAACTTGACATAAGTTTATTAAAAAGAACAGTGAGGAAAACTGAAAATAAAATAAAAGAGTTGCACAATTTTTTTAATATTAATTAACTTAAATAGCCAGACTATGAATAGATTCCAATCCTATATAAGATTAACTAGAGATTCACGCACATAGCATCAAGCTCCATAAATGGACATACGTAATTTCCTACATCCTCCAATAGATCGTATGAAAAGCAAAGCATGCATGTTAATATTCAATATTTGATTATTGCAGTAGAAGAAATTAAGAAAAGAAACACGTTTGATGACGAATATTGGACAACATTATTCAAGTCTTGTTTGTGGCCTTGTTGCATCCATGACCAATGCACTAGATTTGAAGAAAGATAAGGGTGTAGCAAAATTTCAACTAAAGGCGTACAATATACTCAATAATGCAAGTAAACACAAATGAAGTTGAGCATCCATAATCAAAATTAGTTTTATTATCCTAATTAGCATGGTTTCATGGAGGGGCTAAACGTTTTTACTAGTAAAAAATGCAAGTTCTTGTTTGAAGTAGAATATCTGAACAGAAACCTGCTCCAATGAGGAAACGCAGAACTAGGGGTGAGCAAAAACTGAACCTTTAACCGATAAAACCGAAAATAAATTAACCAAAAACCGAATTAACCGAAAAGATAAGAGAATGTTAACAAAAAACAAATATATATATATATATATATATGCTTACTATACAACTAACTTTCTTATTTTTGGCATAAACCAACCCATAAACATATGACTAGGTGGAAAGTGGAAACCAAACCAAAAAAGACTAACAAAGTATGTTGGACAATTAACCAAAACCAAACCAAAATCCGACGAAGAAAAACGAACTAAAACCGAAGCTCGTCTGTCGGCTTTGCCGCTTTGGTGGAGCCTAAAAACAGAACCAAGCACACCCTTATACAGAACCAAGATACATGGAAAATGTCACAAGTCACAACTTCCACTTTTACAATTACTAGAGGTTTGAAATAAACAGTAAGTCAGTTCATTTTCTTTCCCCTATAACCTTTGATGATGGAACTACAAGTCTATAACTAATGTAGCCTCCTACTCTTATCTTTGCCTTCTTAATTCATGTGAAAATCAACTAGGGAATCGTACAAGGGAATTCACAAATAAGCCTCTCTACAAAGCACAATGAATTACAGGATAATCACACCTATGCACTGTAGATGATGACATGATGCATTTAACTAATAACAAAATAAGATCAAAACTCAGCTCCATAAGAAAAAAATTTAATCCGGGTGGAACTCCAAGTATTGTTAAAACCTGGTGTAAAGCATAATTATGAAAACCTTTAATAACCTGATGATTATATGACCATAATTAGCTAACACTTCTAATTTCCCCAGTTAAAGATCTTCAGAATAGAAAAGGTTACAGAGCTTTAGCCGTTAATAAAGGATAAGAATGTTTCCTTACAATGAGTCAATGACCTACAGAACAGGCTTTTTAGCTCAATCAAATCTTATCGCCATTTAGAGAGATTCTTAAGGGCCTGTCATAGTGTCATTATACAGACTTCAAAAAAAGTATTGCTATCATCAATTTACAAACAGCAAATTTAAATCCTACAATTACGGCTTATTTCCCTTTCATACACCTACAAGAAACTCAGGTGTCAAGCCAAAAAAAGCAACCAGGAAGCAAACCCTACTTCTCTAAATACAGGAAAAAGATAATACGTTTTCAAGAAAGAAATAAAATATTCTGCTTTCCAACAGCTATTTCTATCAAACTAAACTTCGTAACACTGAAATCTAGGATTCAAGATCACAGAAACACATCGATTTCATTGTGCCCTAATCGAAAGGTGCTAACAAATTATCTATACCCAATGCATTAGGGCACGAAAAATAAAAGCAAAAGGGATTAGTTAAAGCAAGCGTAAGTAAGAATTACCGGCGAATATCAAAGGAATCTCCGGCCAAGATTGCAGTGATGGTAAGCGTTTTGTCGTTGCTTTTAGGATGCGCGTCGGGTCTTCCGTAGGATGGAAGAGATCAGGAGAAGGTAGGGAGAAATTGCGTATTCCATTTTTACGTAAATTATGATGTTATTTATATGTGTTTTATTTTTTTAAACATATGGTTTTAGAATTAAATCGCATGGCTTTTAGAAAATTGATTTTATAGGTATCACAAACGGTTTCGCTCTCATCAATCGAGCATAACTATATAATAAGGTTTTTTTGTTTGAACTGCTAATTTACTCTCACCTAAATTACATCATAATTACACTCTTGCTGCCTTGTATGTGATTGAACCCATAACCTTCTATTCTAAGAGACAAGTCTCTACCAAGTGGGTCAGACCCACATTGGCATATATAATCAGATTTAAGTGACGAGAAATAAACACAAGTCTTGGTGTATATTGTTTTTCTTTCTAACATTAAAAAAACAAAACTCATAAAAATTACATTTTTTAACGTGTAATTTACATACGTTGAAGATTCTTGATGTTAATGTTTATCATATCAGCCGTTTGAATCGAAAACAGTAAAATTTAAAGGTTAACGTGTAATTTACATACGTTGAAGATTATTGATGTTCATATTTATCATATCAGCTATGTGAATCGAAAACAGTAAAATTTAAAGGTTCTAAATATTAGTAAGGATTAGGTCGTAATTGAAAACAATACAAGGTGGCACCTGACTTTTGATAGCTCCATGCTTACAAATTAAACCAACATAAACTACAAAGTTAAAGGTAAGAATCATAAACACTAACAACTATAGGATATAATAAAGTAGAAAAATATGTTATAAACAATATCACCTATCATTTTTGTTTGAGCGTTTGATAAATAATAATAAAAAAAGTATATCATTGATGTTTGTTTTACTAGAATCAAGTTTTAATGGAAACTCATCTAAATCATTGTTTAAAAACATTTATTATAATCATTCAATCATATATAACCCTATGACGTAGATATGTTATATAGAGTACATGTGTTTGTTCTAAAAAATTAAAAAATGTACACATAAAGGGACCCAATTTGGTCAACCAATAATTAATTAAAACCTTAAAAACATTTTAACCCAAAACCAACTTGTTAGGGATTGTGCATGTTGGTGCCTGATTTTTGAGAGGCTCATACTTGAGAATTAAACCAACATATACTTCAAAGGCAACTCATAGTAGCAAAGGCAACTCATAGTAGCTAAGGCAACTAGTAGGAAATTACACTACGTTCCAGAGTTTATTTAAGGAGATATGAGAAAGGAAAAGATAGAAAAGAAAATGAGAGGAAAGGAAAAATATGAAAACCACCATTTGTTCAGTTAACACTTAACAGGTCTAAACAAAATTGGTTAACATGTTAACAGGTGTTTTTACCTGTTAAGACACGATTTATATCATGTGTAAACGTGTGACGTTTTAAAAGACACAAAACTTGTTAAGGTTAAGCACAAAAACTATTAACTTCTCGCAGATGGCAGATCTATCATCTAATACCATCATTTTTAGAAACCGAAACAAATCATATAACAAGATCAGAAGGTAGTTGATAATGTTGGTAAATTGATCTGATTTAATGATCAGAAAATAAATATCAAAAAAAAAAAAAAACAAATTTAGATTTAACCACATGTTCTCTTAAAACCAAGAACCATTATATATATTATCATATCCACCCAACATTCAGCGATAAATTAGTATGTTGGCTGGTTCAGTTTCTCCTCCTTTTATCAGGCGGGGAGCCGGTTCCATTGATTTTCCTTTTCCTATTACTCGACTTAGGTGACCTTGACCTGTATTCATCATCCATCAATCCCACATCCCCTTCTTCCACTGGGTCAAAATCTTGACTTCCTGATGACTGCCCCTTAACTGAACAATGATTTTGACCATATTCGATATCATCATCCACCTGATTCACAGATTTTAGCCAGTTTTGTTTTCTGTCCTGTTTGCTTTTCTCTGATTCAACAGGCAACTCTATAACATCTTCTAATGCCCTCTCAATTAAATCATCTTCATCCATGACGTCTGTTTTTCGGGTCACATCACCCACACGGGCTTTTCTTCTTTTTTCAAGAATTGCTTTGACTTTATCTTTATCAATTCTTTTTATAGCATCTTGAGGTGACTGCCCTTTGTAATCCAAAATCCTTCCCTGGTGTTTCTCCTTTGATGGTTCCAATACTTCCCTTCTTTCTTGGGTTTCCTCATTATGTTCTTCAGAACCATCCACATAATGCTCGTGTTGACTCTCATTGAATTCAATGTCTCTCTTTATGTTCTGGCCCGATTGATCAGGAGGGGGATTTGATGAGGTACCAGGCCTAATATTGCTGTTGTGTGGACCGTCTTCATCATTAGGAAGAGATCGAGTTGGGCCTTTTTGCGTAACCCCACCACCTGTGCTGCCATCTAGCACTTCACTAGTTTGAGAAGGTGCCACTCTGTATTGTTCATACAGTTCTAGCATTTGGTTACATATCTCTGCAAAATAATAACTGCTTCTGAGATGGAAATCATCTAAATATATGTGACAATCTTTAATAAAAAAATTAGTTAATTAAATGGATGGTCCATGTGGTTTGCTAGGCTTGGGTACCTAAGGTTAAAAGTAACATGTTTAAGTTTTATGCTTTAAATGAAATGGCCAGAATACCCTTTGAGTTTTTGAATAGTCAAAATCAAATGGTGAATGTTTGAAGAGTATTTTGGTCATTTCACATAATTTAATGGAGGTTCACCTTACCCAAACTCGTTAAAAAAACCAAAAGCACAAAACCCAAAACTTCTACTTTAAACCCTTAATTAGAACCCTTGGTACACAACCTTGTTATTTACCACAAACCACAAGGACCATCCTTGCAATAAAGTCAAAAAAAATTATAAAAAAAGACCCTCTAATTGACGAGGAGTGACATCGAACTCCTGCCACCAAACTTTTTCACCATCTGATGGCAGTTTAACTTTGAGAAACTTGGTGGCAAGAAAAATAGCACCGGCAGCAATGTGGTGGGATTTAAATTGCAAGCAGAGAGATGTCCGAAGCCTGCATGCCTCTTGTGCATGTGAGAATGGTAACACAGGCTGCATTTTACAACAAATTAAGAGATTACAGCAGCATACCCATCGTTGACAAAATTCCAAGCAACTTGGGCAGAAGCATTTTGGGCAACTTTAAACTTCTTTATTGCTTCTGCTAGTGGTTTATATGGATGATGCACATTAAAATCAAAACCAAGAGTTGCAAGAACAACTCGCTCCCCGATTAGTATTAAATCCTTCTGCTGTTCATACACCTCCTGATTCACAAAGATATAATAAACCAACTGAATAAGAGTGCACTCCAGTAGCGGTGTTCATGGTTGCTTAACAGGGTTTAATGATTTCTTGAGCCTACACCAAAACTGAAAATGCAGGATAACTGATAATAAGCTAACCGGTTTTTTTTCGGTTTGGTTATTTGATGTTTCGATTAACCAATCAACCATTTTTACTTAATAAACAGATTTTATATAGTATAATCTTTTGACATCATGAAAACAAATCTCTGTTATTTAACATTTACATAAAATTGAAATGTTGGTATTCCCATGAACTAACTCATTAAAATAGAACACAAAAAGAACATATTTAATAACTCAAAAAGGAAAGAAAATCCTAAGTCCACCACTGCTCATACTCAACATTTGTTGGGTTTAAAAGTAGGAAGTTAACTGGTTATAAGTCATTACTCATTACTAAACAAGTAACATATATACATATAATATTATAAATAAAATTTGGTTTTTAGTTAGCCTATGTATATAATATAAATAGAAATATTAATACTTTTCAGGTTTCTAGTTAACCATCTATCAACAAAGTCTCAAACTGTAATCCAACTGACACTTTTCAAAAACTGGCCCAGTGAACCAAAAACTCCATACGGTTCTATGGCCTTTTGGTTTGGCTTCAGATATTTTGAATACCCCTACATTCTTGTTTTTAAAGTTAAAATTCAAATACACAGCTCACAAAAGTTATGGACGGGTGTCTATGCGCGTGTGAGTTTATAGATATGCATACATTAAAGAACCTTGAAGAGATAACAAGTGATTATTTGTAACGAGGTTAATGATACATTGATACCTTCTGTTTGATTCTTCGTATAGCCTCTGGATCCTTTCTGTTATTGATTTCATAGGAAACAAGAATTACATCTTTCAATGGACGAGGAGTTTCTTCAACCTTGCCTGCAAGAAACATGCAAACGGTTGCAACGGTCTGCAATTCAAACATATTACTCAATGTTAAACTTTTGGTTAGCATGACGGTTTTGTTTAGTTTTTATCACACAAGATGAAGCAAACTGCATTTAGTAAAAACAGATGCAAAACAAGAGCAAAAAGTGAGATGAAGCACAACTCACCCTCCTGTCATTCTTTGCATGTGATTGACGAAGAAAGAAACGATGACAAAAGATTATAGCCGTAGCAATGGCTACCTGGGGCCTGTGTGAAATATCTAACACAATCAATGTATTACAATTTAAACTGAATAAAAAATATTTATTTTCAATAGGAAAACACAAGTTATGTATTGCAAATATCAAGTGAGGCTTGTATTCACACAATCTTCTCTGAGGGCTCTGGAAGCACAGAGGGTGGGTATAATCTGCCCTTGGTATGTCATTATCTTTAACTTTAGGAATACTGCTCTTCAAATCTAGTTGTAATAACCCAAATATAATAGTATTTAATCCATTGCATCGCCCAAAGATCACAAGCAAGAAAATAAAATGACTAGTTTCGGTTGGAGTGGAAATAGTATTTTGGGACACTAAGACGTCTCACTCACACTAAAAATGCGTGTGAATAGCGGAGAGTTCAAAGTTATTGACAGATCATGATAACAAAAATGAACATAGATTATGTGAAAGTGGGACTAAAACTGTCATGTGTCAGTATGATGACCAAGAACACTTGACAACTGCAAACTCTTAAACTGACCAAGTTAAAATGATGGGGATGCTAAAAGCTCCAATATTTATAGTTGTATAATGATCTCATCCTATTGACAGAGAAATATGGCTATAATAGGAAGCAAATGATCAACTCGCTGCAATAAAAAGAAACATTAAACAAATAGAACCATAAATATCCATAAACTCATAACTAAAACTATAATGAACATGTTTCCACATCAGAGATGTCAAGGCGCATAGCCGCTACGCAAGGCACACAAAAAGAAAGGTTTTTTTAAGTGAGATACATAGTATAAAAATACTATTTAGGGGCTTTTAGATATGTTATAGGCTTGTTACTAGTTTAGGCTGTTTTCGGTTGAATACAAGCATTATAGAGCTGGGGTAATTTTTGGCTGAAAGTTTGGCCGGAAAACGCACCCGAGTGCTCGAGAGTGCACCTATCTAGGCGAGGCGCACTTGCTGCACTGCACCTGAGCGCCTTTGACAACTATGCTCAACTTACCGAACTCAACATTCAAAAATGGAGAAGGAAACCAAAGTAGTTATAACAAATGCGATCGCCAAATATTCATGATCTAACTTGGAATATTTCACATCAAAAACTTTTTTCATAATAAATCCTGGAGGTTATAAAATGGGCGGGTCGGTTACGAATTTGGAGTAAAACATGTCTTTTTGGAATTTTATTAAGGCCAAAATGAAGTGAGGATGACCAATAAATTTCCATTTGGATTTATTTGAAAATTTGCATTTATACAATTATAAATTTTAAAGAAATGGCAAAAATAAGATATTACTATTCCTAATACTATTTTATCTTATGTAAAAAACAAAAAGAAATCCGCTTAGGCAGAAACCCCATTAAACCATGTGCACTCTCCCACACTATGTCAAAAACCATAACTGCATCATCTTTTCTTCTTTTCTGATACCTCTTTCACCAAAAACTTGAAAATAAGATGCGAGACACGCTTGATATGAAGATGAACTTCTGGTGATGGCAACAACAATGGAGAAAGAACCATAGTTGTCAAAGGTTCTATATTAAGACCACCATCATCAGCACTGTTGTCTCCTTGTAATTTAATCCTTAGTTTCCTGAGCTTGGTTTTTTTTTTGAACGGCTAAGCTTACAACCACTTAAATTACACCATAATTACACCCTTGCATGGGATTGAACCCATGACCTCCCATTCTAAGAGGCAAGCCTCTACTAAGTGGGCTAGTTCCACATCCGATGTGCAATGCAAGCGCAACACGTAGACAATGCATTTGTTAATAAAAGAAAATTATATATACATACAAACATCAAGTTTCACAAAAATTTAAGAAACAACAAAAACATACATTGTCAGCATGATACTAGACTTAAATTAATTACACAAAAGATACATGGATACTTAAATAGGTCAAATAGAATCTCCTTTATGCTTAAAAAAGTCAGAATACAGACTTAAAATGCGTTAAAATAAAAAATAAAAAAAAAACTAAAAAATTCATTGTTTAATAAAAATGTCCAGCCTGTTTGAAAAATCATGTTGCACACATCAAACACATTTTGAGATGGCAGCACATGTTGCAAATTGCGGCGCAACATTGGCACGTCATATAATCGCATCGCAACTCCCATTGCGTTGTGCCTATCAACACAAGATGCGCACAATTTAAAACCAAGTTCTTGAATTTTACATTTATATCCTGGTTAGGTTTGAAAACCATTTTCATGCTTTAATTTCCGACTATCAAGGTTTAAAAAAAATTGATGACTTCTGTTCACAAAAATTTGAGTTCAAAATCAAAATTTGTTTTTGTTTTCTTGATTTGTCTGTCATTTGTTTTTATTTTTTTCATATATTATATGCTGGCAGACCCATAGCAACTTGATAAACATAAAATTTTGCCCAAACCGACTCCGTACCAAACAAATTTCATTGGCTACCAACAAATAAAGAAATGGGCACAAACAAGAAAGACATTTTTAGGGTATAAATGGAAGAATCTTACACTTTGAGCCTCATACCCAAGTCTTGCAAGAATGTGCAATATGATTTGCGTAAATAAGTTTCCTTCTTTAAATCAACGCCATCTGGTCTAGATGGAGAGTTTTCTTCAATTTCCTTCCGTGAAAAATACCACCTGCCACCATTTTCTTCAAATTTATCATCAGAATGCCTATACGAACCACCGTCATACACTCCAAAATGCATTGGATCACTGGACAACAACGCAGTCATGGGAAGCTTCTGCTTTCTTTAGTAATTTTCCAAAAAAGTGATGATAAAGCTCCCTAGTTGGTTAGTTTAAGGGATGCATTAAAATGACATCTGATATCTGCACTGTATGTGCACCAACAAATTCAGTGAACAAGAAAATGATATCACAGACAATTTTCATATATATATATATATAGATTGTCCCGAGTTTTTCATGTAGCTTAACATAAGATTCTTAACAAGAACAGTGAGGAAATCTGGGAGAGAAAAAAAATCATTGCACAAATTTTTTTGCATTAGTATTTTTTTGCATTAGTTAACTTATATAATCAGACTATGAATGAATTCTGATCCTATATAAGACTAACTAGAGATTCACGCACATATCATCAACTATTGCTCTAATCAATTTACAAACATTAAATTTAATCCTACAGTTGCTGCTTATTTCCATTTCATACACCTGCAAGAAACTCAGGTCTCACCCAAGAAAGCAACCAGGAAGCAAAGTCTACTTCTCTAAATGCAGGAAAAAGATAATACGTTTTCAAGAAAAAAAAAATATTCTGTTTTCCAACAACAATTTCTATCAAACTAAACTTCGTAATACTGAAATTTAGGAATCAAGATCACAGAAACACGTCGATTTCATTGTGCCCTAATCGAAAGGCGCTAACAAATTATCTATACCGAATGCATTAGGGCACGAAGAAGAAAAGCAAAAGGGATGAGATTGCAAACGTAGGTAAGAATTACCGGCGATTATCAGAGGAATCTCCGAGCAAGATTGCAGTGACGGTAAGCGTACTTTTGTTGTCGCTGATGCGCGTTGGGTGTGAAATCGTTTTTGCATGTAAACTATGATGTTTTTGTTTTTGTTTTATTTTTTTACACAACTATAAGCTATAACAAAATATAGTTACGTAAGGATTTGCTTTATTATTATTTTTTTAACGGTTTCATGCTTAACTACTGAATTAAGTTCAAACAGGCATACATCCTGAAATAACCGAAGTTTAAAAATAATAATAATAATAATAATAATAATAGATAATCACAAAGTAATAATTAAATTAATACAAATGTTTTAGAAGACCAAATTGAGAGGCAGTTCACGTAGAAAAAAATAAATAAATAAATAAATAAAACAAATATATAAGAATTAGAACATAAAGTCAAAATCCCCAAAATTGGTAAACCTAAAGGAGCTTCATGGTGCCGTATTTGCCGGAATCACAGCCATTCAACGTTCATCTTCAGTAACAAATTCAGCAAAGGATGGGGATGGCACTCCTAAATTACGGTGCCCACTCACCGATTTATAGCCTACACGTCTCGGTTGGACCTCACACCAGAACACGATCACCCAAGCGTCCGATTGATCTACATCCCTCTTGAGAATACAACATCGTTTGATCAGTACTACCGTGATAACCCTTTCTGCATCAGATTCTGATTATTGGGTCATCTCCCCGTCGTGAGAGGCGTTTGAAACCTTCAATTTGTTGTTCCCAGGTACGTGCAATCATACCTTTAATTCTGGTTTTGATTACAGGTTCTTATGAACCTGATTCGATTAAATTGAAAGACATGGTGGGCAAACACTAATGACCTCAATAAACTCACGAACAGGTAGTTGAAATAGAGTTTCATTATACCTCCAAAGCTGTCATTAAATCACTTTCTTGCTCCTCTATTAAGGTACTCAACTTGATTCCTTTCGGATGCGAATATAGATATACCATTTTGGTTCGTTGGGTGATTCTGGCAAAATAAAGTCACTAACATCAACAAACTTGAGCATATTAAACTAAGTGCATTAAGGAATAGTAAGTTAGGAGTTAGATCAGATAGTTTAACTTCTGTAAAGGAACATATGGGTTTTATTAGGAAGAGAAATATAATTTAACTACCAAGAGAGCAATACAAATTCGTTAAAATGGAAACTGATATAAGCTGCATATGTACTATTTGATTGTATAAATGAGATAATAAGATTAAGTGGATTAACTACATAGGGTTATGCTCATTTATCAAGAAAATGAACTGGAAGGTAACTTCAAATATAATATCCTATAGCATTAAAATTTACAACTATAACTACCAGATTTAATGTCGTAAATATAACTAAATAGACATGAATATTACCACTGAAGTTAAATTATGATTGGTTTCAAATGTCAAGCTTAACCGTAGATAAAATTTAGAAGTTGTTATATGCCAGAACATAATAATCTAGGACCTGCGCAAGTTAAAAGTTTTTCTCTTGTTCCTGGGTGAGCTCTGATTCAATCAGTTTTGATGTATAAACTCAGAATCAAGTTCTTTAAATATATATATATATATATATATATATATATATATATATAAATTCAAGATTGCTTCTTTTAAAATAATATACAGACTCACATTTAAGAACATTTAAGCCAATCTAAGATACATCAGTTAACTAGAATTAGAATGACTAAATGAAGGTTTGTAGATTTGACTGAATATATTTATACCATAGGTGCTCATGCGACTTGAGAGCGGCTCAACTTTGCGTATTATTGCTTGTGATTTTGACTAAGGTACGGATTTCTGGTCCTTCGATCGTAGCTTTAATTTTCATATTATATGGTTAGTGTACGTATTCCGATCCTTCTCATATTGTAGCATTTTATCCTTTATGTCTCAACCGACTTGATCTTGCTACTTGAATTAGATTATTATTGACATTGTTGTACATGCGATATATTTAGATATTTGAACTCATTATCGCATGTTCCTGATTTTTGATTAAGTTGCTTACTGAGACTTAGTTATTTATATTGCATTGTATTGATATATCGTTCGTTTGACCTCAATACCCGAGCACATCCACCTATGGGTTCATAGGGCGTCAATTGAGGCACCCTTGACGTGCTCTATCTGTGGCGGAGCGATTAGTCCACGGCGTCTATCATTGTTTATTGATGTGCTAAGTGGTTGCACTTATTGTTTATTTAGAGGCGTATGGATCGATCCTAGGATAATTATTGTTACTGTTATTGGTGAATGGTTAAGTATGTGTGCCCATGCTTCCATTGCACATTACTGGTACATTAGGGCTGCAGCCAATGTACATACTGATCATTGAGTTACCGAGACTGGCTCGTATGGGTATTTCCTATTGATATGACTTGTTTATTTTTCTTAAGTCATATTCTCATTTTATTGTTTTGACAATGTATTGTTTGCTATTGTTCTATCCGTTACTGAGCAATTTTGGCTCAGCCGTATTTCTTTTCTGTGGTTTTCTTTGTATATACGGCAGGTACTCAAGGGACTACTGGGAATGTGTGAAGAGAGTAAAACAAGGAACTTAGGATGTCAAGTTGAAGAATTGTTGATTTTATTAGTATTTGATTTTAAGACATTTGTTTATTTTCTAGTTTGAATTGGTTTAAGGATTTTTTTTTTAGTTAAGGATTTCATTTGAATTAGTACTCAGTTATTATGTTTAAGTGTTTCTGATTACTGTATCGAGTGACACGTCAGCTCTAAACAGAGTTGGGGTGTTACACATCCAAGAGTAGGTTAAGTCATCATCCCTCTATCCACCAAATAAGTGGAAACCGGATAAATCCGTAAACCCTCTAACCTGCTTAAGTTTGAACCACTGACCTTAATGAGGTGCAACTTCTACCTTTTATCGCAATATCACTAGGCTAGAAGCCCTTTGGTTGCTTTATTATTAATATATACTCATTCACAAACAAGCATCGTATGCATGAATAGTGCAGACGGTGGTTAACAGTGGCGGAAGTTCATTGTTATGGAAGGGAGGCGGAAATTTATGTGACTCTAAATACATGTTAAAATTTTTAAACAAGGGGGAAAAACCCGTATTCTTAACTAAAAATAACCTTTCGGCTCAAAGATTAACACTACTGCGAACAATATCAATAACTTCTATAGATTTAGGTAACAAATTACATTTACAGCTTGAAAAAACAGACAACAATTGACAAATAAATATAAATATAAAGCTGGATGTTGACGCACTGTTATTTTTATTTATTTTGCATCTTCTAGTGTCTACATGTGATTTCAGCATCTTATGTTGCATATGTAACTTCTCGTCCATTTGTTAATTGTTATGTATCTTTCATGGTGCCTTGTGTCTTCTTCCATATGTCTCTAAGATATATATACAAGGAAAGTTCATAAAAAAACCCCTCATTTTTTAAGAAAACTAAGAAAACTCATACTTACTAATAAATTAAAAAAAAAATCATATTTTTTTTTTATGATAAGGTCAAGAATGTTATAATAAGAAATAAATTTTCAATAAAGATATGTAAATCACGATGTTACGTATATGCAACCCAAAAAGTTATGCATGTAACTTATAAAGTTACATATATGTAATCAATATATATAACATACAAGTTATATATATGTAATAACATCAAATACACACACATGCACACACACACATATATATATCTTATATATTTGGTTATAAGCAAGAACAATGAATCTAACAGAGGAGCTGTATCTGTTAATGATTCGTATCCTAAAATTTATAGATTAATAAACATCACATGGTGTTTTTTACATGGTAAATTCCAACTCAAAATAAATTTTGCAAGCTTTAATGGTATTGGATTTGTAGTGATGAGAGGGGAAGTGAAGTATCTGATGAAGTGACGCGAATACTAAAATGTAGGTATTATTGGAATACTTTTATAGTGATAGTGCTGGAGAGAGGAAGAGACTCTTACTCATCTCTCTTCAGATAGTGAATATTCTGATAAAAACAATTGGTCACGAATAATTTTTCAGATCATTCCAAGGGAACATAGTTGTTTGAGCTAATCAATGGCAAAACTTGAATAGTTTTAGAGGAGGGACGAAAATCTTAATGTGATGGTAAAATCAACACCTATAAAAATCTTTAACCTATTGAACGAAAAACTCACTGCTGATGGAAAAAAGGAGGTGCCGTCTCCCTCCCCTTGATAAGCTTCGTCATTGGTGCTAACTATATCTGGTGGTGCGATTTCATGGGAAGGAGATGGAGCTTCATTAGAGGAACGTAAACATGACATTAATTGTCAAATGAATAAGGGATAAATATTGGGTGTAGTGTAGGAGTAGAATAATATGGTTGTTCAAAAAAATTTGTCAAGTATATTAATTAGTATGAAAGCAAGTTTGATGATTAGCATGAAAGCTTATTTGACATATGCATTTCATTATCTTATTTTGGAGTTTTCTGTATAATGTTGGCAAAGCTACCTTTTTTAAAGTACTATATCCAACAGTGATGAATATTTGATTGCATAAACGTACAAACCGTGCTACCAGATAATTAATGAGTACATATTTGGAAGGCATGGTTAAAAAACCATTACTTATAAAACCTGCTTTATAACAACTCCTCTAATGTTCAAGAACACATTTCAATATGGTTTCTTAGGGTAGGTAATTATTTTTGTTTCTAATAGTTTTGTTTGTAATATGTAGTTTGGAATCACGGAAAGCCTCTTGTTTATTTGTTATTTATTTCTTTTGCAATATATCACGTACGGTATGCATTTTGCTATTGATGTTATAAGCTTTGGTGCTACCAAAGAGCAAGAAAAAAACTAAGTTGGGTTAGACTTGCGAGTTTTTTTTAATAATTTATTCGGGTCTATATGATTAAAACAAATTGATGCTCAATTCAAGACCAAAGGTTGAGAGAGAAAGTCGAGTTGGTCAGAACCATGAGTTTTTTCTTTTATTGTTTTTTTGGCTTGTATGATTAAAGTCATCATGCTCAAATTTCAAGCTCCTTTTGATTCTTGATTTTAAGTTCAACCCATCTCTTATAATCTAGCAATCTCTAGCACTTATTTTGACAAGAAAGTATGTATCATTGAACAACGGGTTAGAAGACAAGTTTTAAAATGCTTATTTTATGTAATGGGACAATCTTATCCAATAAAAAATAACCCAGAAGTAAAAGAACTATATTTATACACCTATATTTTGTGATGTGCAAGTCTTAACAGATAGCATAACTGTGTGTCCTTTATGATTGTAGCATTATGATTGTCTTTGATCTCGTATCCAGTTCTGTTGTTTTGTTAGAAATTTATTAAATAGGGATAGAAATGATTCAGGCATGTGGTATATATTTGTTGCTAATATGCCATTGCACTTGCAGCTATGCTAATCTGGTCATCCGCATTTAGTTTTTCTAACAAATGTTGAAGAATTACATGATCCGAACCAAAAAAATCAAAGAACAATGGGGTTAACTATGTGGAATTGAATGATTTAAAGTCACAAGTTGATAATTTACAGTTCGAAAACAAAAGAAATGAGAAAAATGATGAAGTCGTTTAATTCTTTCAAGTTCTATGGTCTTGATTCTTGATCTTATGTTGTTGGATATATTGGTATGATTTTTCACAATTTGTAGGTAATTTTGTGTTTGCATCCGGTTTGGTTAAATGCTTGAATGTATTGAGACTAATGTCTCCGTGATGTGATAAGATTTTTTAGAGGATAGCTAAGATTCGAATAATCAAACGAAAATATGGCACCAGTTCATCCAAAGAAACATAGTTCTAGATACCCTGAACAAAAAAAAAAAGTTCTGTATCAAACAAAATTTCACCGGTAATTAACACATCTCGAATACAATTTCACTAAGACATCTTGATCACGTCAGTTAAAGAATTCTATCAATAAAACCCTACCATTTCATGATGTTTCTCAAGTGTCACACATTCTTCATCCTTAATTACCAAAAGAAAATTTTGTAACAAAGCATAAATCTTACTAGACTTCGGGTTACATGTGTCAGCAGCTCCAAAAACATGGGTCTCATTATTCACCTCAATCCAGCTATAACCAGGCACTTTTTCAACTCCCCGAAGTTTCATCATGTTTCTTGTTTTGTTAGCACCTTCCCATTTCCCAGCATCAGCCTGCACATTAGAAAGCAGAACATAGTACCCAGAATTTGTAGGGTCCATGTCGAAAAGATGACCTGACGCGATTTCAGCCAACTCAATGTTCCCATGAACCCTGGAAGCCCCTAACAATGTGCCCCATACACCAGCATCAGGATCAAAAGGCATAGACTTAATGATTTCATATGCTTCATTAACACGACCTGCTCGACCAAACAGATCAATCATGCATGCATAATGCTCCATTTGTGGTGTGATTCCATAATCATTTGTCATGGATTTGAAGTAATAGTGACCATCATCAATCAAACCGGTATGATCACATGCAGAAATTATTGCAAGAAATGTGACATGATCAGGCTGGAATCCGTGTTCTTTCATTTGGTGAAATAAAGAAAGACATTCTTGAAGGTGACCATGGTTTCCATAAGCCGAAATGATACTGTTCCAAGATACTTCATTTTTCTCTTGCATTATGTTAAAAACAGTTATTGCTGATTCTAGGTTTCCACATTTAGCATACATGTCAATTAGTGCGCTCTCTGCATAAACATCAGTTTTCAATGCACCTCTTGTCATGAATCCATGGATTGCTTTTCCATACCCGAATAATGCTAAATTTGCACACGCAGAAAGTGCAGCTGATATGCTTACGAAATCATATTTAGCTCCTTTTGAACCCATTTCTTGAAAAAGATCAATGGCTTTCTCTGGTTGACTGTTATGGCAAAAGCTAGTGATCATGGAATTCCAAGAAACAGAATCCTTTTCAGACATTCTCACAAATACTTGGTGTGCAAGATCAACTCTTCCACATTTTGCATACATATCCATGACTGACGTCCCCACATGACACCTTCCTTCAAGCCTTTTTTTGAAAATCTGACCATGCAACTCTTTGCCCAATTTTAAAGCAGCCAGACCAGCACAAGCAGGTAAAGAACTTGAAAGTGTAACAGCGTTTGGTCTCATTTGCTTCTCAAGCATACACCTAAAAATCTTTAAAGCATCAAAGCTCATCCCATTAAGGACATAACCAGATATCATAGCAGTGCATATGACAATGTCTATATCAGTATTACAAGTGAAAACATTGTGTGCCATTTCCACCTCTCTACATTTAAAGTACATATCAATAAGTGCATTCTTCAAGAAAACATCAAAATGTACATTTTGTCTTAAAATGTAGCAATGGATCTCTTTCCCTTGGTTTATAGATGCAGACTCCGATAAAGACGGAAGGAAACTTGCTAAAGTAATTGTATCTGGTTTGGTTCCAATATATATCATTTCACGAAGTAAATCTAAAGCTTCATTCATTAGTCCATTCTGCACATGCCCACTGATTAAAACATTCCAAGTAACTGAACCAGCTTCTTGTATGCTATTAAACAATTCCCGGGCATCAAACAACCATTGGCACTTTGCATACACTGCTATTAGTGTGTTAAGAACCTGAGGATCCGCCACTTGACCACATTTAATAAGAAGTCCATGAATTTGTGTGCCGAGTTTGATATTTGCATCAGAGGCACAGGCAGACAGAACACATGCGTAGGTCACCGACCCTGGTCGAGTCTTGGAGCTCCTCATTTGGTTAAACAGTAAGAGAACATGTTTTGAATCTCCATGCTTCAAGTAACCATTAAGGATAACATTCCACAGTACATCATCTCTTTGGGGCAATTTGTCGAACAGGTGGAGTGCATCATCAATGCAATCATTTTCAGCATAAGCTTTGATTAACGAGCTACCCACATAAACATCCATCTCAAAACCCATCATCTGAATCGTATGATGAACAGATTTAGCTAACCCAACTGCTCCCAATCGACCACAGGCCTTGATCACATACGGAAAAGTATACTTATCCGGGCAAGTTCCATATCCCAACATCTTAAAGTAAACCAAGATTGCAGAATCAAAACACCCCATCACAGTGAACCCTCTAATCATCCAATTCCACGGCGATGCATATAACAAATCAAGTTGATGAAACATACTTTTGGCATCGATGAATTTTCCACAAAGTATGTATATTCCAAGTAATCGTGAACCCAGTACACCAACATGGTTAATTCCATTGACAAGTATCTGAGCATGAAGTTGTTGGCCTTGTTGAACTACTTGAAGACCAGGGTTAGGGTTTGAGCAAGATTGCAAAACTGATGCAAGTTTGGATATTAAATCCCCCTTGGTGTAATGAAAAAACCCAACCGAAGTATCTACGCTTAACGACGATGCTATTTTGGAAAATCTCCTCTGCAATGAGAAAATATTCTTTTGGCACATTTTAACTTCCATCATTAATCAAATTCCTTGAAGATAATACCAACGAAAAACAAGCAGATTCAGGCTTGTGTTTGATATCTTTTGTGGGATGCATTTAAACATCTGATATCTGCACCTTATGTGTGTCAAGGGTGTGAATTTTTGACATGTCACAGATCTAACACAAAATTAACACGTTTGAGTTTAGTATATATAGGTTAGGGGTTTAAGTTTCATATGAACGAGTTAGCGTTAGGTTTAGGTTGAACATGTGGACCCGTTTAACTAAACAAGTTGGGTTAGGGTCATCCCGAACAAATTTACGGGTTGACCCGTTTAACCTAGTTATATGTATTTCATAATTTTTATTGTGTTTTATATTAATTTGGTTGGGTATAATATTAATAGTTTAAACTAAAAGAAATTAACATGAAATTTATAATTAAACTTAATATTTTTTTATATATTTGAATTTTTTGTTATAAAAATATATTTTGAAAAGTATTTATATTCGAAAAAATAATAAAAAATTTCGAGTCAAACTGTCGTGTTCGTGTCAACTCGTGAATATCCAGGTTGGATTCGAGTTCATGTTAATTTTTAGGTTTGGATAGGGTTGACCCGTTAACCTGACCATTTAGCACCCCTTATGTGCACGAACATATTTCAGTAAGCAAGAAAGGATACGGGATGCCACAAACAATTTTCATATTATATAGATTGTCCATGGTTTTATGTGTGACTTAACGTAAGTTTATTAACAAAAACGGAGGACACAACTCAAAATAAAACAAAATAATTACATAGTTTTTAATATTTATTAACTTAAATAACCATAATTATCATTGTCCTCGTACTCTATATAATTCATTATTAGCAAAACTAAGGCATAGTTTGAGTAAGGCAAGATGTAGACAACCTTACCTTTACCTCGTAAGAATATAAAGGTTGCTTCCAAAGAGACCTCAGACTCATGATGTCTGATTAACCGACCAACTCAATGCTTTTAACGTTATTTTTCACAAAAAAAAAATAATGTTAAAATTATTGTAATTTCACTTTTGTCACATATAACAAATATTATCTAAGCCTATAGATTAAACATAGATTCACGCACATACCATCAAGCTTCAAAATTAGACATATTCCTACATCCTCCAATATATCATATGAAAAGAAAATCACACGCATTAACGATCAATGTTGATAATGAATATCAGTCAAGTCTTGTTTATGGCCTTGTTGTGTCTAGGGCCGGCCCAACGGTTTTGGAGGCCCTAGGCGGAGTAACAAATTAGGGCCCTATATTTAGAATAGTTTATAAAGAATAAACTATTCATCTTTACCTAGGCTTGAGACCGATAATAATAAACTAATAAATTATAAATTTTAATTGAACATTTTTCTACAATCATGTCTCTTAGATTTTTATAAATATTAATCCATTGACTTGTATCAAAAATACAAAGATTCATTTACTTGATTTAAAGATTCATCAAGGTTAGTAGGTTCATCAAGATTACTAGGTTCATCAAATTTTTAGTTTCATCAAGGTTTGTAGATTTATAAAGGTTTGTAGGTTCATTAACGTTTACAAGTTCATCAATGTTTGTAGGTTCATCAAGGTTTATATTTGTGGTTATTACAAATTTTAGTAGTGATCCTTTTAGTAATTCACCAATTCATGTAAAGTTTCTTGTACAAGTTTTTTTTTTTTTTTGCTCTTTTAGAGGCACTCGATTCGTACTTTTGGTTCCGGTTTGACATTGAGTCTATTATTTTAAGCCTTATGTAAAATCAATAACACAATATATAATCAAAACAAATGATCTAATATTCAAATAACAACAATCTAATAACTATTTATTATTCAAATGAATAATAAATCAATAACACAATTTTAAAATCAATAAATCAAATCAAAAAATCAAATAATCTAATATTCAAATTCTATTAAATAGTATCAAATAAATTAAAGTTAAATAAGAAAAAACAAATCAAGTAATATAAAGAAAAGTTTATGATTTACCTCATATGTGTCAGCCGCCTTGCGCCTTGTAAAGAAACTCATTTAGGGCAGGAGCCAAGTGGGAGCAGCGAGCACAGACACCAGCGACCAACCGAGCAGGAGTGCAGGCGAGCACCGCCACCAAGTAGACCACATTGACTTACTTTGGAGAGCTGCAGGCGAGTAGGAGTGCAGGAGGGAGGAGCGAGCAGAATTGTTTGCACGGCCGGCCCTTGCAGGCGACGAGAAGACAGAAGGGCTGAAGGGCGGATGTCGGAGAGTTGCGCAACATTCTGAGCCCTAATCGTTGGATTCGTAACACTCAATGGCTGAGCCCTTAACGCACCCGTCGGAACACAAGGAGCTGCGTAAAAGGGTATGCAGAAAGGTCAAATATCGTATGGAATTGTAGCATTAGGGACTTAATCTGCTAAGAATTGCTTGTATTTTCGTCTTCTGCTCAGCTGTCTCTTCATTTTCTTGCTAGTTAGCTCGTCACTGAGGCCCTAGTCTGGTAATTAACCTAATATAGTTTTTTACAGAAAATGAGGCCCTAGGATTTTGGGGGCCCAAAGCCCTAGCTTTACCTAGAAAGCTTAAGGGTCGGCCTTAGTAGTTGTGTCCATGATCAATGCACTAGATTTGAAGAAATATCAGCGTGTAGTAAGATTTTAATTGAAGTAGTTTAATAAAGTTGTAGAGAATATCACACAAAAATGAACTCGATTTTACCATCGGATGAATTGAAAGTCGTAGATCACACTTTCAGATCAAACTATTTGTGATTTTGTGGTTCACCAAAATGTTTGATCAGATAAAATTCAATTCAAAATTGAAGAACTAGTATGAAATCGTAGTGTTTCTTGAATGAATCTGATACGAACTCGGTTATGAACTTGGGTCAGAGAATGGATCGGATTAGCTTGGATCTGTCTATTGGGTCGAGAGTAGAATGGCGCGATGGATGGCGGGATAATTCAAACTTTCAGAAGCTGTGAAGGGGGTTATCCACGAACTGGAGTAGTGGGGGACATGAGTAACTGCTCTAACCTAGATATATGTTTACGTAGCGTGTTCTTCGTTGTGTGTGTTTTTTTAATTAGACTTTTGTCTTTGTATTGGGAGATTTGCCCTTCTCGAATTGGGCCGACTATCGTGTTACTTTGTATTTGTGGTTTAATCGAATTCCGGGTTCTATCATTGGTTCCATTGCCGGGAAACCGAAAAAATGATGCAGACCTGGGCTAACACATCTAGCGACAACAACGGGGGAATTCAGCCAGACCTGATCATGACTCAGTTGGTAGCAATTGCAAGAAAGTTGGACTCTTTGCTAGCCTTAAAGGAGGATCTTGCAATGATCAAGGCATGCATGGAAGGCAATGAGCCACCGGAAGAACTTCAAAACCTACCCATCGATTCGGTCAAGGAGGAAGGTACCACCAACAGTTCTATTGATGATGACGCAGGATCTGAGTATGTTTTAGGAGATGTTCACGTGACACAAGGGCCCTATCCGAAATCTCAGAATCAAGAAGTTCTGAGCATTCAACTAAGTGTGAACATGTCACCCATGAAAAATTTCTTTCGATTGCATTACTCTAAAGGTTGGGAGGATGCCTCATTTTTATCATCAATTCCCAGAAAGAAAAAGCTACCAGTCATAAGATTCTCTAAGCAAAACCCACTTGTGAGACTAAGGAGTATAGGGGAAGATATATCTCCTTATTTGGAAACCGTTCGATCGCCTCAATTTTTTCGGCAAATGGGATGCACCATTATGCAAGCAACAGCAAGCAAGTTACATGGAGGTGCTAGGATAATCGAAGACTTGACACGAATTTATCTTGTAATTGAGCATATGAATAATCCGGTAAAAGTAACAACCTCTGTTCATCGTATACACTTGCACGCACCATGCCATTCACTACCTAGACCTCCTGAGCGAGTTCAAAGGATTGTAGATGCACTACATGACAACCAAAATTCTGTAACATTTCATCACCTTGCCTTCGAACCAATTGAAGATCCATCACCAAAATGGGCAGCAAATTTTTTTAATAGATTTGAGGGCAAATCTTTTCTCCTGGCCCGTATTAATGATACAAACCCAAGCAGTATCCGATTGGAAGGAGGTGCGTTAGATTTGTTTTCATGGTTATCAGTTGATCAACTCATACGTTTATGGGATGCATTAACGCACGAGTTACAGAAGCAATTTGAACCTGCAGAATTTCAAAATACTATTGAATTTTTGTGTAGTATTCAACAAATAGGTACTGTACAAGACTATTGCCAAGAATTCACCAAGAGATCGTCCCGTGATTCACCCTGGACAGATCATTGTATTCTTGGGGTTTTCTTGAATGGATTGAAGAACTCAAGTCTAATGTGCGTATTCACAAACCTAAGACAACATACGGTGCCATGAGCCTAGCCATCAAGTATGAGTCAAAGGTAAGCCACACGAGATCTTGGAAAGGTGCAAGTTTTATCTTGCCTGCCAAAGTCGATTCAACTCCAGCCCCATCCAATTCTAGAGTCACAATTGTTACAACACAAACGACGATGGATAATCGTCTTTCTGATGCCGAGAAACTCAGTCGTTTTATTCAGGGAGAATGTTACCAGCGTGGAGAAGAATATGGACGGGGACACCGTTGTAAAACAGGCACGTTCAAGTTGTCGGGTGACGAAATCACACAAGTTGTTGTAACAACTGATCAAGTTGATACTCACAACGTCGCTGAAGTTAGCATTCAAGTCATCTTGGGAAAGTCAAAACATCTTACCCTCGCTTTTTATGGCACCATTTACTCCTCTAAAGTGCTAATTTTGGTTGATAGTGGTTTCACTTGCAACAAACTTTGTTGCACATGCTTTGGTTAAGAAGGTGTTGATTCCAGCAGCCACACTAACTCCTTTCGATGCCCAAATCGACAATGGGGACATCATCAGCTGCAACCAAGTTTGCAAGGATGTGACATTAAATATCTCAGATTTTCAAATCATCCAAGATTTTTACCTGTTCTCATTAGGAGAGGTAGATGTGATATTAGGAATCCAATAGTTAGCTACCTTAAACATTGAGCAATTCAATTGGAAAGAGATGTTTTTGGAATATACGATCTAGGGCGGGAAGTATAGGCTACAAGTAGCATTTCAGGCAAACCAAAATTCTGCAACTTTTCCCCATATCACCAGCAAACCTTATAAGGAACAAATCATTGGATGGGTAGCTCCATTTTCACATACCCGACTTGAGGACAAGTCGTTTTTCCAGGCGAGTAGTATTGATACGAACTCGGTTATGAACTTGGGTCAGAGAATGGATCGGATTAGCTTGGATCTGTCTATTGGGTCGAGAGTAGAATGGCGCGATGGATGGCGGGATAATTCAAACTTTCAGAAGCTGTGAAGGGGGTTATCCACGAACTGGAGTAGTGGGGAACATGAGTAACTGCTCTAACCTAGATATATGTTTACGTAGCGTATTCTTTGTTGTGTGTGTTTTTTTAATTAGACTTTTGTCTTTGTATTGGGAGATTTGCCCTTCTCGAATTGGGCCGACTATCGTGTTACTTTGTATTTGTGGTTTAATCGAATTCCGGGTTCTATCAGAATCAGAGAAATCATCTATCAATGATATTTTGGATATACACAGGTTTTGGAAATTGCCTTCATGCAATTCAAGTTTATTTCTTCTAAATTTGCCACTAAACTAATATTGAGAATATTATGTCAAAATTCGTAAAATAATTATTCTATTGGTTTTCAATATAGCAACTTAGGTTAGTTTTTTTTTTTTTCACACAACACATGAGTGTGTCGGTAGAATCATGGTTTTAGAATTCTATCACTTAGGTGAAGAAAATTGATTTAACAACACATAAACAATTATGAGCTAATCAGTCGAGCATAAACTATGTGATTTGATTTAAATAACAAGACAAGGGTAAGTTTTAGTGCATTTTTTTAACAGCAAGTCATTTCATTTTCTTCTCCTGTAGCCTCCTACTCTTATCTTTGCCTTCTTAATTCATATGAAAATCAACTAGGGAATCATACAAAGGAATTCATAAATAAGCCTCTCGATAAAGCACATTGAATTACTGGATAATCACAACTATGCAATGTGGATGATGACATGATGCATTTAACTAATAACAAAATAAGATCAAACTCAGCCCCATAAGAAAAAAAATTAATCCGGGTGGAACCCCAAGTATTGTTAAAACCTAGCGTAAAGCATAATTATGAAAACCTTTGATAACCTGATATAATTATAAGACTGCAATTAGCTAAGACTCCTAATTTCCCCAGTTAAAGATCCTCAGAACAGAAAAGGTTACAGAGCTTTAGCCATTAAGAAAGGATAAGAATGTTTCATTACAATGGCCTACAGAAAAGGCTTTTTAGCTCAATCAAATTCTTATCTCCATTTAGAGAGATCTCTTAAGTGCCTGTCATAGTGTCATTATACAGACTTCAAAAGAAGTATTGATATCATCAATTTACAAACAGTAAATTTAAATCCTACAATTACGGCTTATTTCCCTTTCATACACCTGCAAGAAACTCAGGCTTCAACCCAAAAAAAAGCAACCAGGAAGCAAACCCTACTTCTCTAAATACAGGAAAAAGATAATACGTTTTCAAGAAAGAAATAAAATATTCTGCTGTCCAACAACAATTTCTATCAAACTAAACTTGTAACACTGAAATCTAGGATTCAAGATCACATAAACACATCGATTTCATTGTGCCCTGATCGAAAGGTGCTAACAAATCATCTATACCCAATGCATTAGGGCACGAAAAAGAAAAGCAAAAGAGATGAGATAAAGCAAGCGTAAGTAAGAATTACCGGCGAATATCAGAGGAATCTCCGACCAGGATTGCAGTGATGGTAAGCGTTTTGTCGTCGCTTTTAGGATGCGAGTCGGGTCTTCCGTAAGATGGAAGAGAAGGTAGAGAGAAATCGCGTATTCAATTTTTACGTAAATTATGATGTTTCTTATTTGTGTTTTATTTTTTTAAACAAAACAGGAGTGTGTCGCTTCATGGTTTTAGAATTAAATCGCATGTGTGTTTAGAAAATTGATTTTATAGGTATCACAAACGGTTTCGAGCTCATCAATCGAGCATAAACTAAATAATCGGATTAACGTCGACGATCTTACATACCACGTATGTTGTCTTAACAGGTCTCACCGGATAGAGGTAAGACGTGGCCTGTGGCCACACCAGATGCGCGGAAACCCCCTGGAATGGGTAAACCATCGCCCTTCATTAGTATAGAACCCGAGATTAAGCTCAAGATTCTTTCTCTCACCTTGATGTCCTTTAAATAGTCCATGACATGGCTCGAACCCGACCTCTCGGTTACAAACTAAAACCTCAACCAGTAGGCTGAAATTGAATTCACGGGACATATATAAACATATATAATCGGATTTACGTAACAAGAAATAAACATAAGTCTTGGTGTATTTTGTTTTTCTTTCTAACATTAAAGAAACAAAACTTATAAATATTACATTTTTTACGTGTAATTTACGTAACTTAAAAAAAAAGGTTTATAAGCGTTTGCAGATGTTTATATTTATCATATGAGCTATTTGAATCGAAAAGAGTAAAATTTAAAGGTTCTAAATATTAGTAAGAATTATGTTGTAATTGAAAACATATTATACAGGGTGGCACCTGACTTTTGATAGGCTCATGCTTACAAATTAAACCAACATACACTACAAAGTTAAAGGTAAGAATCATGAACGCTAACAACTATAGGATATAATGAAGTAGAAAAGGATGTTAAAAGCAATATCACCTATCATTTTTGTTTGATAGTTTGATAAATAATAATAAAAAAAAAAAGTATATCATTGATGTTTGTTTTACTAGAATCAAGTTTCCATGGAAACTCATCTAAATCATTGTTTAAATACACTTGCTATAATCATTCAATCATATATAACCATATGACATAGATATGTAGTACATGTGTTTGTTGTTCTAAAAAATGAACACATAAAAGGACCCGATTTGGTCAACCAATAATTAATTAAAACCTTAAAAACATTTTAACCCAAAACCAACACGAAACCTATTAATTTCTGTCGTGTTAACAGGTCTGTGTATGAAATTATCAGCCCAATTTCAAATTACAATACAATTTAAATAACATAAATACAAAAGAAGTTGAAAAAAACATATAATAATAAAACAAATGAACAGAAAGAATGCAGGTGTTGGCTTAGGCTTTTTGTTCAACTAATGTCATTTGAAATAAATTTCGAGTCACTAAGGCGAACCCTTCTATTTTTCAAGATACAACAATTGTATTAGGTATTCAGTTGGAATTAACTTTGTCCTTAAAGAATACCCGAATACAAGGCTTTGAAATCGTCTAGTTTTTTACCATATTCAACAACATTCCTCTCTAACTCTCAAACAAAAATCACTTAAATAATTTAGGCGATTCATATGAACATTACATTATGCATTCCACGTCACGAGCTCTACTTCCTTAAGAACACCAAGAACAACAAGCTGGGTGCCCATCAGTCTCATTTGTTTAGTTACCCAGAATATAAGTTTAATAGAATCTCAACCCGAATCTTGCATTTTTTATAATTTGTGTACATAAATATCCCCATTACCGATGCATTACTATGCCAGATTGAAGCACAAAAGAGATTACAAGAACAGTTTAAGTTATGCAACATTTATCAAAAGTATTGTTTTAAAACGAAATCAAAGATCTTTGATCAAGATCTTTGACCAAGATATTTGATTCGGATGTAGGAGTGTATTTTAGTCATTTGACATGTGTGTACATGTACAAAGGAAACTACTAATGATAATAGAAACTCAAGGAAAATACTAGCCAAGAATACCAGAGAGCGCTAAAAAAAGCCCGTGTCACTCGAGATGAACTCATTTGGCAATTTTCAAGCAACATGAGCCGAATTAACCAACTTCAACTTAGCCCTGTTAGATCTCATGCAAAATCTTAATGGAGATCAAGTAGAAGAAAAGTAGAAAACATCAACAGTTTTAACCTTGACTGTAAAAAGGGATCAGCCACATTGTAAAAAAGAAATCATGATCAAAACAGAGGGAGTTATTGGAGCTGGAACCATTAGTTTTAATTTGAACACAGAATGTAATTATGACTTGATAGGCACAAATCAGTGCTTATTTAGCAAGGAAAACCATATTGGTGGAATTAAAGTTTAGTTGTTCTACCAGCCAGTCTAATTCAATTTTTAAAACATTGACCACAGTTGGATTTTTCAGCCCAGCTCCTCTTAACACTATGGTGTGTTTTTCAGGTCACATCACCCACACGGGCTTTTCTTCTTTTTTCAAGAATTGCTTTGACTGTATCTTTATCAATTCTTTTTATAGCATCTTGAGGTGACTGCCCTTTGTAATCCAAAATCCTTTCCTGGTGTTTCTCCTTTGATGGTTCCAATACTTCCCTTCTTTCTTGGATTTCCTCATTATGTCCTTCAGAACCATCCACATAATGCTCGTGTTTACTCTCATTGAATTCAGTGTCTCCCTTTATGTTCTGACACGATTGATCAGGAGGGGGACTTGAGGTACCAGGCCTGATATTTCTGTTGTTTGAACCGTCCTCATCATTAGGAAGAGATCGAGTTGGGCCTTTTTGCGTAGCCCCACCACCTGTGCTGCCATCTAGCACTTCACTAGTTTGAGAAGGTGCCACTCTGTATTGTTCATACAGTTCTAGCATTTGGTTACATATCTCTGCAAAATAATAACTGCTTCTGAGATGAAAATCATCTAAATATATCTGACAGTCTTTAATAAAAAAAATTAGTCAATTAAATGGATGGTCCATGTGGTTTGCTAGGTTTGGGTACTAAAGGTTAAAAGTAACATGTTTAAGTTTTATGCTTTAAATGAAATGGCCAGAATACCCTTTGAGCTTCTAGTTTTTTTAACGAGTTTGGGTAAGGTGAGCACCTTACCCAAACTCGTTAAAAAAACTAGAAGCACAAAACCCAAAACTTCTACTTTAAACCCTTAGTACACAACCTTGTTATTTACCACAAACCACAAGGACCATCCTAGCAATAAACTCAAAAAAAATTATAATAAAAGTCTTAGCCGATATTATTTAGATTAGATTATATTAAATTATGTTTATTTTGTGTTTATCTCATTATTCTGTTCCTACTTTCTTGGATGTATTTTCCTTATTTAAAGGGTTGAATTCTTCAATGGAAATCATGGAGTTTTGATCAACCATAAACACTTTTATGGTATCAGAGCTACGGTTCTGAAGAAGCCTCATCGTCGGATCTCTGCCTCCAGCCTCCGATCATCTCCAAACATGACGAAGGACGACACCGGAGCAGAACCCTCCCATCGGCCCGCAAACCCGCAAACCCGCTTCACCCCGCCTACTCAGTCACAAACATCCATGCCAAAATCCGTACCCTAGATGGCGCCAAGGTAACCTATTCGTCTTGGACAAAGCTGTTCAAGCTCCACGCCATTGCCTACAAGGTCCTCGATCACCTCAATGGTACGCCGCCGCCCCCCTCAACGTCGCCTGATTTTGCTTCATGGAAGGAAATCGACGCCCTCGTCCTTCAGTGGATTTATAGCACAATATCCGACGATCTACTGACCCGTGTGCTAGATACTGAGTCCACAGCCCTTGCGGCTTGGATGAAGATTGAGAAAATCTTCCTTAGCAACAAGAAAGCCAGGGCAGCTGCCCTCGAAACCAAGTTTGTCAATCTCACCCTTGCCTCTTGCTCCTCCATTGATGACTACTGTCAACGACTCAAGGAATTGGCCAACCAACTTGGGGATGTCGATCAACCAATTCCAGAATCTCGACTTGTGCTGCAACTGGTTCGAGGCTTGCCCCCAGAATTTGACACTACGGCCTCCCTCATCAATGCACAAGCTGCCGACTGGGATCTTGCGCGAACGATGCTTACTGATGAACTCCTTCGCCAAGAAGCTCGCCAGCCTACCCAAAACTCGGTCCTCGTGGCTCCTGCTGTTCCACAAAATCCATCAGCACCTATTAACCCTTCACCGCACAACAACCACCAGCCTTCCTCCACACCATATTTTCAACGATCTCGCGGTCGTGGTCGCGGTCCAGGGTTTCGTCCCTCCCGTGGTCGGGGCCGTGGAGGTGGTCGCAGCCAACACTTCTCAAACACATGGTCCCCACAACTTGGTGGATACCCTCGATGGGCTTGGTGGAACACTCCTCCTTGTCCTTACCCAACTCAGCCCCCTTGGCGCCCCTCAAGCAACAACCCACTTGGTCAGCCCCCTCCTCAGGCTAACCTCACCTGTCCCCCACACCCTGACACCCATCCGGCTCCCTCCTACCACAATGCCGCACCACCCGCAGCTTTCACCACTATGCAGCTCCAACCACCTGATTCCCTCTGGAACATGGATACCGGAGCAGAACGACATGTCACTTCCGACCAAGGTATGATCCATCTTCCCTCATCTTCTCCTGATTGCAGTAAACTTCTGGTCGGCAATGGCCAATGTTTACCAATTCAAGGATCTGGCACTGGTTTTCATCCTATCCTTGACCGCACATATATTCTTCCCAATATTCTTTACAGCCCGAGTATTATCAAAAACCTTATTTCTGTCCGTCGTTTCACTCGTGATAATAATTTATCTGTTGAATTTGACCCCCTTGGTTTTTCTTTAAAGGATCTCACCACTGGACGCATCCTCTCCCGCCACAATAGCTACGACGACCTCTACCCGCTCACACCTCCCCAGCTCCCTCCTTCTGCTGCCTACATCACAACTGCTGCACTTCCTTGGCATGAACGTTTTGGACATCCAGGCTCTCAAGTTTTAGATATTATTAGTCGAGTTTTTCAATTTCCTTGTAATAAAAATCAAGTTTCTTTTTGTCATTCTTGTCAATTATCTAATAGTAACGTTTGCCCTTTTATGCTTCAAATTCTTTCACTTTTTCACCTTTTGATATCATACACTGTGATTTGTGGACTTCCCCCTTGCTTAGTAAATCTGGATACAAATACTACTTGGTTTTAATTGACAACTTTTCTCACTTTATTTGGGTATACCCGCTGAAATACAAATCTGAGACATTCCAAACGTTTGTCAAATTCCACCGACTCATCCAAACACAATTCAACCGATACATTAAAACCTTCCAATGTGATCTCGGTGGAGAGTTTGACAACCATGCTTTCAAACTCTTTGCCCATCAACAGTGCCTCCTTTTCTGCTTCTCCTGTCCCCAAACTTCCCCCCAAAACGGACGCGCAGAACGAATGATTCGTCGCCTAAACGACATCATTCGCTCATTACTCTTTCATGCGCATCTACCACCCTCCTTCTGGGTGGAAGCACTGCACACAGCCGCCTACCTACACAATATTCTCCCAACCAAGCGTTTAAGCTACTTCACACCCACCTTTGCTTTGTACCTATGCCATCCAACCTACACCCACCTTCGAGTATTCGGCTGTGCGTGCTACCCCAACATGTTACCGCTCTACCCGCTGCATCTTCCTTGGCTATCCACCCGATTTCCGCGGCTACCGCTGCTTTGACCCTCGACTGGCAAAGTACACATCTCTCGCCATGTCACATTTGATGAGCAAACTTTTCCTTACACCTTACCAACACCCACCAGCACCTATCACTTCCTTGATGACCCACTCCCACCTGCCTTTACCTTTCAAAGCCCACAACCACCCTCGGCCAACCAAACCAGACCAACAAACATCCCTCATAGCACAATTCCGTACCCCATCACCTACTCCCGCCGCAATAAGCACATACCCTCACAGCCACCTCCCATCCCAGTCCAACCAAAAACCCATCCCATGATTACCCGGTCCAAATCAATTCCCCCTCCACAATCTTTAAACCTCACCAATCTTTCACCAGTCCCTCGTTCCTATGCAGCCGCCTTTGCCGATCCAAATTGGTTACATGCTATGCAATCAGAGTTTTCTGCTTTACAGGTGTGACACTTGAGAATTGGTTCCACGACCTACGGACAGGCTCATTATTCATTGTATTTGGCTGTTTAAACACAAGTTCAAATCCGACGGGTCCTTGGAACGCTACAAGGCACGATTAGTCGTCAATGGTAAGTCTCAAACTGTGGGAATCGACTGTCATGACACGTTCAGCCCCGTTGTCAAACCGGCAACCATCAGGACCGTTCTCTCCTTATCCGTCTCTCGATCATGGCCTATACACCAACTGGACGTCAAAAACGCGTTCCTACACGGCCATTTAAATGAACTGGTATTTATGCAGCAGCCTCCGGGCTTCGTTGACAAACGCCATCCTGACTTTGTCTGTAGACTCAAGAAATCACTATACGGCCTCAAACAAGCGCCTAGGGCGTGGTATACCCGTTTTGCCAACCACCTACTCACACAAGGTTTCAAGAGCAGCACCTGCGACAACTCCTTGTTCATCTACAGCCACGGCACTGACCTCGCCTACCTGCTACTCTACGTCGATGACATTGTCTTGACCGCCTCTAATGATGCCTTGCTCCAAAACATCATCCTCATGCTTTCTCGCGAGTTCGCCATGACAGACTTGGGACAACTTCACCATTTCCTGGGTATCACAGTCACCCGCAACACACAAGGCCTGTTTCTCTCCCAAGCTCAATACACCAAAGACATCATTGCTCGTGCCTCTATGACAAATTGTAAACCTTGTGTTACTCCAGTTGTGCTGCCATCTAGCACTTCATTAGTTTGAGAAGGTGCCACTCTGTATTGTTCATACAGTTCTAGCATTTGGTTACATATCTCTGCAAAATAATAACTGCTTCTGAGATGAAAATCATCTAAATATATGTGACAGTCTTTAATAAAAAAAATTAGTCAATTAAATGGATGGTCCATGTGGTTTGCTAGGTTTGGGTACTAAAGGTTAAAAGTAACATGTTTAAGTTTTATGCTTTAAATGAAATGGCCAGAATACCCTTTGAGCTTCTGTTGGAATTAAGTACACCTCTCACATGTGCCTCAATTGTCTACTGCGATAATGTTTCTGCTACATATCTTTCTGACAATCCAGTTCAGCACCAATGGTCGAAACACATTGAAATTGACATTCACTTTGTTCAAGAGAAGGTCCGGATAGGTCACATTCGAGTTCTCCATGTTCCATCGTCTTTGCAGTTTGCGGATATGTTTACAAAAGGCATCAACAGACAACTTTTTCAGTCATTTCGTACCAGTTTGAACGTCTGTCCTCCGCCCGCTCAAACTGCGGGGGTGTCTTAGCCGATATTATTTAGATTAGATTGTATTAAATTATGTTTATTTTGTGTTTATCTCATTATTCTGTTCCTACTTTCTTGGATGTATTTTCCCTATTTAAAGGGTTGAATTCTTCAATGGAAATCGGGGAGTTTTGATCAACCATAAACACTTTTAAAAAGACCCTCTAATTGACGAGGAGTGGCATCAAACTCCTGCCACCAAACTTTTTCACCATCTGATGGCAGTTTAACTTTGAGAAACTTGGTGGCAAGAAAAATAGCACCGGCAGCAATGTGGTGGGATTTAAACTGCAAGCAGAGAGATGTCCGAAGCCTGCATGCCTCTTGTGCATGTGAGAATTAACACAGGCTGCATTTTACAACAAATTAAGAGATTACAGCAGCATACCCATCGTTGACAAAATTCCATGCAACTTTAGCAAGGGCATTTTGGGCAACTTTGAACTTCTTTATTGCTTCTGCTAGTGGTTTATATGGATGATGCACATTAAAATCGAAACCAAGAGTTGCAAGAACAGCCCGCTCCCCGATTAGTATTAATTCCTTCTGCTGTTCATAAACCTCCTGATTCACAAAGATATAACAAAAACCAACTGAATAAGAGTGCACTCCAGTAGGGATGTTCATGGTTGCTTAACAGGGTCTAATGATTTCTTGAGCCTACACCAAAACTGAAAAGGCAGGATAACTGATAATAAGCAAACCGATTTTTTTTTTCATTTGGTTATTAACCATTTTTATTTAATAAACAGATATTATATAGTATAATATTTTGACATAATGAAAACAAATCTCTCTTATTTAACATTTACATATAATTGAAATTTTGGTATTCCCATGAACTAACTCATTAAAATAGAATACAAAAAGAACTTATTTAATAACTCAAAAAAGAAAAAAAAATCCTAAGTCGGCCACTGCTCTTACTCAACATTTGTTGGGTTTAGAAGTAGGAAGTTAACTGGGTTATTAGTCATTACTAAACAAGTAACATATATACATATTAAATTATAAAAAAAATTGGTTTTTAGTTAGCCTATGTATATGATATAAATAGAAATATTAATACTTTTCAGGTTTCTAGTTAACCATCTGTCAACAAAGTCTCAAACTGTAATCGAACTGACACTTTTCAAAAACTGGCCCAGAAAACCAGAAACTCCATACGGTTCTTTGGTTTTTTGGTTTGGCCTCGGATATTATGAATACCCCTACATTCTTGTTTTTAAAGTTTAAATTCAAATACACAACTCACAAAGGTTATGGACGGGTGTCTATGCATGTGTGAGTTTATAGATATGCATACATACAAAGAACCTTGAAGAGCTAACAAGTGATTTTTTGTAATGAGGTTAATGATACCTTCTGTTTGATTCTTTGTATAGCCTCTGGATCCTTTCTGTTATTGATTTCATAGGAAACAAGAATTACATCTTTCAATGGACGAGGAGTTTCTTCAACCTTGCCTGCAAGAAACATGCAGACGGTTGCAATTGTCTGCAATTCAAACATATTACTCAATGTTGAACTTTTGGTTAGCATGACGGTTTTGTTTCGTTTTTGTCACACAAGATGAAGCAAACTGCATTTAGTAAAAACAGATGCAAAACAAGAGCAAAAAGTGAGATGAAGCACAGCTCACCCTCTTGTCAATCTTTGCATGTAATTGACGAAGAAAGAAACGATGACAAAAGATTATAGCCGTAGCAATGGCTAACTGGGGCCTGCGTGAAATTATCTAACACAATCAATGTAATACAATTTAAACTGAATAAAAAATATTTATTTTCAATAGGAAAACACAAATCATGTATTGCAAATATCAAGTGAGGCTTGTATTCACACAATCTTCTCTTAGGGCTCTGGAAGCACAGGTGCTGAGGGTGAGTATAATCTGCCCTTGGTATGCCATTATCTTTAACTTTAGGAATACTGCTGTTCAAATCTAGTTGTAATAAGCCAAATATGATAGTATTTAATCCATTGCATCGCCCAAAGATCACAAGCAAGAAAATAAAATTACTAGTTTCAGTTGGAGTAAAAATAGCATTTTGGGACACTAAGACGTCACACCCACACAAAAAAAATGTGTGTGAATAACGGAGAGTTCAAAGTTATTGACAGATCATGATAACAAGAATGAACATCGATTATGTGAAGGTGGGACTAAAACTGTCATGTGTCAGTATGATGACCAAGAACACTTGACAACTGCAAACTCTTAAACTGACCAAGTTAAAATGATGGGGATGCTAAGAGCTCCAATATTTATAGTTGTATAACGATCTCGTCCTATTGGCAGAGAAATATGGCTATAATAGGAACCAAATGATCAACTCACTGCAAGAAAAAACTTAGGAGTATGGTAGAAACATTAAACAAATAGAACCATAAATATCCATAAACTCATAACTAAAACTATAATGAAGATGTTGTTTCCACATCAGAGATGCCAAGGCGCATAGCCGCTACGCAAGGCACTTAAAAAGACGGTTTTTTTAAGTGAGATACATAGTATAAAAATACTATTTAGGGGCTTTTAGATATGTTATAGGCTTGTTACTAGTTTAGGCTGTTCCGGTTGAATACAAGCATTTTAGAGCTGGGGTAATTTTTGGCAGAAAGTTTGACCGGAAAACGCACCCAAGTGCTCGAGAGTGAACCTATCTAGGCAAGGCGCACTTGCAGCACTGCGCCTGAGCGCCTTTGACAACTATGCTCAACTTACCGAACTCAACATTCAAAAATGGAGAAGGAAACCAAAGTAGTTAAATCAAATGAGATCGCCAAATTTTTATGATCTAACTTGGATTATTTCACATCAAAAACTTTTTTCATAATAAATCCTGGAGGTTACAAAATGGGTGGGTCGGTTACAAATTTGGAGTAAAACATGTCTTTTTGGAATTGTGCGAGGCCAAAATGAAGTGAGGACGACCCAATAAATTTCTATTTGGATTTATTTATAAATTTGCATTTATACAATTATAAATTTTAAAGGAATGGCAAAAATAAGAGATTACTTTTCCTAATACTATTTTATCTTATGTAAAAAAACAAAAACAAATCCGCTTAAGCAGAAACCCCCATTAAACCATGTGCACTCTCCCATACTATATCAAAAATCAAAATTGCATCATCTTTTCTGATATCTCTTTCACCAAAAAACTTGAAAATAAGATGCAAGATACGCTTGATATGAAGATGAACTTCTGGTGATGGCAACAACAATGGAGAAAGAACAAACAAGGTTCTATTAAGACCGCCACCATCATCACCGTTGTCTCCTTGTAATTTAATCCTTAGTTTCCTAAGCTTGGTTTTAAATTGCGAAACGTGCTTGGTCCAAAAATCCGATGTGCAATGCGAGCACAACACGTACGTAGACGATGAATTTGTTAATAAAAGAAAATTATATATACATAAAAACATCAAGTTTCACAAAAATTTAAGAAACAACAGAAAACATACATTGTCTGCATGATACTAGACTTAAAAATAATTGCACAAAAGATTCATGGATGCTTAAATAGGTCAAAAAGAATATTCGTTATGCTTAAAAAAGTCAGAATATAGACTTACAATGCGTTAAAATAAAAAAATAAAATAAAATAATAAAATAAAAAAACTCATATTGTTTAATAAAAGTGTCCAGCCTGGTTAAAAAATTCACGTTGCACTCATCAACCACATTTTGAGATGGCAGCGCATGTTGCAAATTGCGGCGCAACATTGGCGCATCATATAATCGCATCGCAACACCCATTGTGTTGTGCCTATCAGCACAAGATACGCACAATTTAATACCAAGTTCTTGAATTTTACATTTATATCCTGGCTAGGTTTGAAAACCATTTTCATGCTTTGATTTCCGACTATCAGGGTTTAAAAAAAAAATCATGACTTGTGTTCACAAAAATTTGAGTTCAAAATAAAAAATTGTTTTTGTTTTCTTGATTCATTTGTCGATTTGTTTTTAGTTTTTTCATAGTTTATATTCTGGCAGACCCAAAGCAACCTGATAAACATAAAAAATGTGCCTGAACCAACACCATACCTAACACTTTTCATTGGCTACCAACAAATAAAGAAATGGACACAAGCAAGAAAGACATTTTTAGGGTAGAAAATAAAGAATCTTACACTTTGAGCCTCATACCCAAGTCTTGCAAGAATGTGCAATATGATTTAAGTAAATAAGTTTCCCTCTTTAAATCAACGCCATCTGGTCTAGATGGAGAGTTTTCTTCAATTTCCTTCCGTGAAAAATACCACCTGCCACCATTTTCTTCAAATTTATCATCAGAATGCCTATATGAACCACCGTCATACATTCCAAAATGCATTGGATCACTGGACAACAATGCAGTCTTTGGAAGCTTCTGCTTTCTTTAGTAATTTTCCAAAAAATGATGATAAAGCTCCCTAGTTGGCTAGTTTAAGGGATGCATTAAAATGACAACTGATATCTGCACTGTCAAATTCAGTGAACAAGAAAATTATATCAGACAATTTTCATATATATATATATATATAGATTGTCCCTAGTTTTTCATGTAGCTTAACATAAGTTTCTTAACAAGAACAATGAGGAAAACTCAGAGAGAGAGAAATCGTTTCATAAATTTTTTAGCATTAGTTAACTTATATAATCAGACTATGAATGAATTCTGATCCTATATAAGACTAACTAGAGATTCACGCATATATCATCAAGCTCCAAAAATGGACATATGTAACTTCCTACATCCTCCAATAGATTATATGAAAAGCAAAGCATGCACATTAAATATTTAATAATTGCAATAGAAGAAAAGAAACAAGTTTGGTACTTTTTGACGACTGTTAGTCAAGTCTTGTTTGTGGCCTTGTTAGTTGTTACATCCATGACCAATGCACAGTATACTCAATAATAGTAAACACAAATGAAGATGAGCATCCATAATCAAGATTAGTTTTATTAACATAATTAGCATGGTTTCTTGGGGGGAGCTAAACTTTTTTATGAGTAAAAATGCAAGTTCTTGAGTTTTATTAAATATTTTGTTCTTGTATAATCAAGATTAGTTTTATCTGAACAGAAACCTGCTCCAATGAGGAACTACAGAACCAAGATACTTGGAAAATGTCAACTTCTGCTCGTACAATTACCAGAGCTGAGACCTTTGAAGAAGGAACTACAAGTCTACAACTAAAGTAGCCTTCCTACTCTTATCTTTGCCATCTTAATTCATATGAAAATCAACTCGGAAATCATACAAGGAGATTCACTAATAAGCCTCTCCAAAACACATTGAATTACTACACATTGTAGATTATGGCATGATGCATTTATATAATAACAAAATAAGATCAAAACTCAGCCCCAAAAGAAAAAAAAAATAATCCGAGTGGAACCCCAAGTATTGTTAAAACCTAGTGTAAAAGCATAATTATGAAAACATTTAATGACGTGATATAGTTATATAACTATAATTAGCTAACACTTTTTATTTCCCAAGATCTTCAGAACAGAAAAGGTTACAGAGCTTAAGTCATTAAGAAATATTAAGAATGTTTCCTTACACTGATCTACAGAACAGGTTTTTTAGCTCAATCAAATCTTATCTCCATTAAGAGAGACCTCTTAAGGGCCAATCATAGTGTCATTATACATACTTCAAAACAAGAATTGCTATAATCAATTTACAAACAGTAAATTTTTAATCCTACAGTTGCTGCTTATTTCCATTTCATACACCTGCAAGAAACTCAGGTTTCACCCAAGAAAGCAACCAGGAAGCACACTCTACTTCTCTAAATGCAGTAAAAAGATAATACGTTTTCAAGAAAAAAATAAAATATTCTGCCTTCCAACAACAATTTCTATCAAACTAAACTTCGTAATACTGAAATTTAGGAATCAAGATCACATAAACACGTCGATTTCATTGTGCCCTAATCAAAAGGCGCTAACAAATTATCTATACCGAATGCATTAGGGCACGAAAAAGAAAAGCAAAAGGTATGAGATAAAGCAAATGTAGGTAAGAATTACCAGCGATTATCAGAGGAATCTCCGAGCAAGATTGCAGTGACGGTAAGCGTACTTTTGTTGTCGCTTTTAGGATGCGCGTTGGGTGTGAAATCGTTTTTGCATGTAAACTATGATGTTTTTGTTTTTATTTTATTTTATTTTTACACAACTATAAGCTATAACAAAATATAATTACGTAAGTATTTGCTTTATTATTCTCTTTTTTTTAACTGTTTCAAGCTTAACTACTGATTTAAGCCCAAACGAACATACACTCAAGATTAGGTTCAATCGTCACCCCTTCATACATAAGATAAACGAAAACCGGATAAATTCGTAAACATCTCTTACTTAAGTTTGAACCCCTGACCTTAATAAGGTACAACTTCTACCCTTCATCGCAATACCACTAAGCTATAAGCCCTTTGATTGTTTTATTATTCATAATAACTAGTGTTCTTCCAGCCGCGCGTTGCGGCGGAAAATTATGTGGTTGATGAACATTTACACATTTGTAGTTCTTGTGAAACGTGAAGTTGATGCCAGAATAATCAGTATAATGTAAGATTGATTAATCATGTTTAGATGGTCATTTATAGCAAAAGTCATCTGCTAAGTTTAGTTTATTCATGAGCGCTAATTCTTAATATAGTTTAGATCTGCCAAACTAACCCTTTAGGGTCAGCCATTTCTTCTGGAAAGCCCTCTTGCTGCTCCAATGTTCACAACTCAACACATGAAGTTTAAAGCAGTTTCATGCTTCTTTAACATTGAAGCAATTGGAGCATAGGCATCATGGCTGGCCCAATTGTAAAATCCAGCAGTCAGTTCAGCTGCATAGCTTGCAGTTTTGTACCACCAATAAATAGCTGATAACTAATCATCCATAAAAACTTTAAAATGAATTATTTCAGTTGGCTATGCTTTGACCAGTGTTGACTAATTGACTTACCTTTACAGAAATGGGAGTACCTTCAAATGCCAAATTTGCCATGGTTAGTACCCTGTCGCCAGAGTACAAATTTAGAAAAAATCTGCCATATGCGCTATCGTAATCACCATCATCACAAAAGAATTCTGTATCCTGAGGTTGGGAATTATAAGAGGCCGTTCTACAAGTTGGTCTACCCTAAATGAGTGTTCTCTGGCTTCTGCAGCTTTCTCAAGACAATTTCTTAGGTATTTATCATAGCACTACAAAGTAAAACAAATTACGTAAAGTCGTAAATCAAAAGAAGCAATTGGCCACAATATTTCTTTTAATTTTCATTCACAATTAGTAGTAGCAAAACAAATGAGGTTGGGTACTGAGTCAAACAGGTTAGACTCAAACTGTTGATTGTTTGATGTGGTTTCAAACAGGTTGATAGCTTTGACCCGAAACACTTTTTGTCTGTTTTTTTTAAAAAATAATGAATATGAATATAAAATTGTTTTAATTTCAGAATTTATCTAATTATCCAACTCTATAGCAAAAATAGTTGGGATTTTTTTTTATGGGTTGAAAATACACTTTGAGTGACTTTGGACTTGTTTAAAGGTAACTTTTTTCTACTTCACGAATTTGATCATTAGAAATAAAACATAACCCTAATTTACCAATTCATAAGCAAATAAGTTGAGATTTCCACCTCTAATTACTATTCATAATCATGTCAATATCATGATATCTAGTGCTAATATATTTAGTTATTTACATATTGATTTTATTATAAAGAAGTACCTGGAATTCACCAATACCAGGATATTACGAACCATGTTTTGCAGGGTAAGACGGGTAACACAATTCCCCGCAAGAACCTAAATCAACTTCAATCTCTGCAATGCTTCCATCCTGGAAGAATTCAACTCATACACTCAAAGTATACCTGCAAATATTGTGCACAAGACAGTTTCAATTTTATAATTTTATTTTGTTAAATGTCCACCAGAACATGCATGCACAAATCATTTGCGATTAGCAAAATCTAATACCTCAACAGCAATACGACCTCTCAAAACACATTCCTTATCAATTCCCCAAGTAAGGCTTTCAGGATATCACCTTCCATCTTTGTTTGTGAAATAAATATCCGGGTTTCCCACACCAATTTCTTTTATTTATTTAGGTTATCGAATATAAACATCATCACCAACATTACCTTCACATTCAGGAAACGACATTACAACCTGAATACAAGTCGTAGTTAATGTTCCTTGGCTTGATAAGCAATTACATATTATATGGAAAATGTAAACAAACCTGTAACTTAAGATCCACTTCACGCACTAATGAAAATAGTTGCTTGTAACCTTTCAATCTATACTATTGGGGCTTAACGGCCTCAACAATTCCCCACCACGTATCAACCAGCTCACACTCCATATTGAATATGCCCAACTGAATTTCAAATAAATAATGAAAGCATGATGCAATATTGAGGTTAATGTCTTTTTGTTTTTAATAAAGCACAGCCAATAATAATAAAGTATATTTAAAGACTCACAGGTAGCATAACATAAACTGGAACATGTTGTGTGCCCATAAAGTCTCGTTCCTATGAGACAGTTTCATCGACTTACAGAAAATAACTTGGAACAAGTACTTATAATAATTGATAAACCTAAAATAAGAAACATTGAAAACCTAAAGTCTAACTTAAGAAATTGGTCTTACATGATACATTTCGTGATGGAAAGGGATGTTCTGATCTGGTGGAGCTTCATCAGCTATGTAAACACGACCGACAACTTTGGTTCTGGTGCCAGCATCACCGAAGCCGTAGCTAAAAATCTTCATAGCCGGAGGACTCGACAACGTCGTTGAAATCAGAAGCAGATGAAACAGCGAAGCCTCTGAAGAGAATGGCACTGGATCGATTGAGTACAGAATCTAACCATGTTTAGTTAGCTTTTTAGGGTTTGAAGAAAGAACGACGGGGAAGACAACTCATTCTTAGATTTCTGTTGTGATAATAACCCAACAACTTCGTTGAAGAAGCTCTCTTCCTGTCATAAGCGATCGGAGGGAGAACAAAGCCGAGAGCGGGGGAAATGAAGACGTGAAGATGCGGGCAAGTAGGGTTTTGTGGATACAGAAGAACGGTGCGTGGCACAAACACAACCACAATAACTGGCGATAAAAAAACAATCAAAACCTTACTATTTATTAGAAGTTGATTTTTTAATATATATTGAAGGATTAGGTTCAAATAAAAAGGGTGGGATTGGTGAGAAAGATTGTGGATTTGACAAATGGCATTACTCTATTTTATAAAAATGGTATTTTGGTCATTGTGTTTATTGTTTCAAGTTATTGTGTTTAATGCTTCATGTCATTGTGTTTAATATTTTTATTATTTTGTTTTATTTTTTATATCATATTGTTTTATTTTGTGATTGTTTTTTATTCATTAAATAAATTGTTCTTATTTGTTTTTTATGTTTTATGTATTAAAAGTACATAATTGTGTTATTTTACCATTAAGTTTATAAAACTTATAATTTTAAAAAACGTAAATTGTTTTTATTTTTTGAAAAATGCATTTTCGTCATTATATATATGTTTATGTCATTGTGTAATATATTTATCATTATGTTTTATCATCAGAATATTGTGTAATATAATCATCATTGTGTGTTATGTTCAGGTCATTGTGTAATATATTCATCATTGTTTTTTTATCTTCAGATGATTGTGTAATATAACATCATTGTGTCTTATGTTCATGTCATTGTGTAATAGTCATTATTTTGTTTTACGTTAAGATCATTGTGTAATCTACGCGTCATTGTGTTTTACGTTCAGGTCATTGTGTAATATACACATTGTGTGTTATGTTCAGATCATTGTGTAATATATTCATCATTGTTTTTTATCTTCAGATGATTGTGTAATATAGCATCATTGTGTCTTACGTTCATTTCATTGTGTAATATACATTATTTTGTTTTATAAGGTCATTGTGTAATCTACGCATCATTGTGTTTTACGTTCAATCATTGTTTTTTATCTTCAGATGATTGTGTAATATAGCATCATTGTGTCTTACGTTCATGTCATTGTGTAATATACATTATTTTGTTTTATAAGGTCATTGTGTAATCTACGCATCATTGTGTTTTACGTTCAGGTCATTGTGTAATAAACAAATTGTTGTATTAAATTAATTTGTTTTGTTTTATCATTATAATTTACATATAAAAAGTACGTGATTTTGTTGTTTCACAAATATTATTTTTAAAGCTCATGAATTTATAAAAAAAATAATTAGACACAACGACGACAAAAAGAAACACTCACAAACAAAAAAGACACAATAATAGACAATTAGACACAATGACGCATTACAAATATAAAAGGTAGAGGAAAACGTTTTTTTTTTATTTTTTTATATAACAATACTATACTCGTTTTAAATATAAAAAAATGCTCGTTTTTTTAGTGTAATTTAAAAAAAAATTGTATGTAAAAGTTATGACCGTTTAAAAAAATGGGGGGAACATTACAAAAAGTCAACAAAAGTGTCTATGACTAAAATACCATTTCACTAACTTTTTTAATACAACTTTGATCTTAACCATTGAATTACATATCTAATGACCCACAATCCTTCCCACACTTCTCACTAATCTAAGCATTTTTACTATAACCCCACGGTAATTAAGGTAACTTATAAACCCAATTTGATTGGTTGTCTAATTTAATGAATTTGAAATGTGTGGTCCATATTAAATCTGTGAAAAATGAGTGGTTGAGATTTCTTTAAGGGTATTTTGGAGATTTGTGAGATGTACTTGATTTGATTTTTAAAATAAAAGTTTACCCCCCAATTTTTTAAACCTTCATAACTTTTATATACATTATTATTTTTTTAAAAAAATTAAACATTAAATTTGTCACATTTTTATCTTTAATTCAAGTATAGTTTTGTCAAAAAATTTTAAAGTTTTCGAAATTACACTGATGTAACGAGCTGAATTTTTTCAAAGTGTTTGTAATAACACTGATGTAATGAGCTGAATTTTTTCAAAGTGTTCCTAATTACACTGATGTAACGAGCTGAATTTTTCAAAGTGTTCATAATTACACTGATGTAACGAGTCGTTACACTGATGTAACAAGCTGTAACTTATTATTTTTTTAACGTTACAATTATTTAACTTTTTATCTTATTTGATGTAAATTTATCTAATTAACTAAATTTTATAATAAAAAAATAAGTTTGTAATATATATTTAAGATGAGAGAAAAAAAATTCTGATGGAAAATTTTTGAAAAAAGAGAAAAATTATTGTACTTATGTTTTTTACGTTAGTGTAATTACGAACGCTCGAAAAAAATTTTGGCATGACTATAATGAAATTAACTAGAAAAATATGACGAGTTTAATGGTGTAATTTTTATAAAAAAATAACATAGTATAAAAAAGTTATAAGTGTATAAAAATCAAGGGGGGACTTTAATTTAAAAATAGGAAAATAGATGGTTTTTTAAGAGTGTGACACTTGTCACTCTTATATTAAATCTGATTTTTGTAATTAACACAAAAGACCATAATGCCCTTTTGTATTAAAAGTTAATTAGTGACACATGTCACCGTTAGATTAAATCTTGGAAATTTGAACCATTGGATTTGAGTTATAGAGTTTTCTCAATTAAGGTGGGTTCTTATTTGATCCCTTCCCTATATATATATATATATATAATATACTCATTCACAAACAAACATCGTATGCATGCATAGTGCAGACGGTGGTTAACAAAATTCACTCGAATAATATCAATTAATAACTTCTCTAGATTTAGGTAACAAATTACGTTTACAGCTTGAAAAAACAGACATCAATTGACAAATAAATATAAACTAGTATATACGACCCGCGCTTTGCGGCGGGGTCTGATATACTGACGTAAAAACAACCAACAGAACATGAGGTTAAAATCGTGTACAATAAAAACATTAATACCTAAATCACAGTTGTTTTGCAAAAATTAACCCTCTACTAATTGTATGAAATTTCAAAACCATTAAGCAACATATCTCAACTTATTATAAACTGAAAGTTATAGTCCCATTACAGATTGAAATAAAAAAAAACCTTATACAACATCTATAACGTAAGCTTTGAAACTAAAAGTTGAAGATTAAGAACTCATTTAACAGTAAAGAATGTGATTACATAAGACTTAAAAAAAGGCGCTGCGTAAACGTTGAATCTATAAACGATACAAATATTATAAAATTATTAAATCTAAATCGTATATATATGTAGTATATATAATACTCATGGTCTATAAAATTATTAAATCTAAATCGTTTGTGAACTAATTACGATCAAAATGATATAAACAATACAAATATTCGATAATGTAGCGACGCGTTATAGGCATGTGAACAACGTGCAAAAATTCTGCGACCGTTTGGATTCGAAATTTATAAAAACGTTCATGAGGCCATCGCTATAAAATTAATATAATCATGACTTTTATCCGATAACCTAACGACGTGTTAAAATCATGTGAACACTAAAAATATGCGAGCAAAGCGAAGACTTAAAAAAAACCCCTGCGTAAATGTAGAATTTATAAACGATACAAATATTGTAAAATTATTAAACCTAAATCGTATATATATGTAGTATATATAATACTCATGGTTTATAAAATTATTAAATCTAAATCGTTTGTGAACTAATTACGATCAAAATGATATAAATGATACAAATATTCGATAATGTACGCGCAAAATTTATGTGACTGTTTGGGTTCGAAATTTATATAAACGTTCATGAGGCAACTGCGATATAATTAATATAATAACGACTTTTATCCGACAACCTATTGACGTGTTAAAATAATGTGAGCATTAAAAATATGTGAGTAAAGTGAGAGGGATATTTAAAAATAAGAGTTCAAAGTTCAGGGTTGTAACCGAAAATTCAAAATTAATTAAAAGAAAAGTTTGAAAGAAAAGTTTGAAAACCACGGTTCAAAAGAAAAGTTTCAAAACGACGGCTGCTATATACATATATATGTGTATGTATAGAAAAAGTGAATAGTTAAACTGTGAGGGAAAGGAATTTTGCTAATTAATATATATAATAACTAGTGGGTTACCTTCGTGTTGCGGCGGAAATTCGGCAACAGTTGCGAATACCAGAACGAAGTCATGAGCATGTATATTAAAATGTAGATATAAAAACATGCTACAACGATTGTCAGTTAGACATAAAAGCCCGAAGTGTAATTGTAAACGTGACGACCTAAAACTCGTCTCACACAATTATACTCAATTAAAAAAACTTGTGTCATACCATTTTGCTTATATTAGTACTTCGTCACGACATCGGTAACATAATGTATTTAAACGTACACCCAATAACCGTTTGCAATTGACGTCAATCCGTAAAAATCAATAAACCAAATCATCACAAAAGAATACGACAAACAAATAAAACGGAGAAAAAAATGTTTTATTAGTTTACTACTTTTTTTAATTTTTATCATTATTTAATTATTATAATAACCTAATTAAATTAGGGTGAAAAAAAGAAATGTTGTGGGATTTGAATAGCCGTCTCCCATCTGAAACGCATAGGCTTTAACCACCTAGGCATTGGTGCATTTTGGTTTTCATTTGGAAAGTATATCCATTTATCTAAGACCATCCGCAACACCAGCCCGCTCCTCGTGTAATGAACTCTCACCTCATTGGTCCATTCAAAATTCAAGTGGGTCCTCTCCATTTCTTTGAAGGCTAGTTTAAAAAAAAAAAATTCAAACTTTATATAAACATCTCATTCCAACCATTTTACACACTCATTTTCATTCAAACTATCTTTATTTTTATACAATCAAGATTTTTTTTAATTATTGATTGGTTAGTAAAAGTTTTATGAGTTTTCTCAAAAGTGAGAAGTTTTCTTTTGAACCATTCCTTATATATATATATAAGATTTGAATCAAATGAAAACCCGATCTTAAAGAGAAAAGCCTTAAACCCAATTTCAACCCTTAGATAAAACTTATTTTATATTTCAATTAATAAAATAAAAAGGGTATAATGGTATTTTCACTGACTATCATCTCTCTTCATTAATTAACCAAATTCTCTCTCCTCATTAATTAACCATATTCTCTCTCCTCTCTCCTCTCTCTTCTTTTTCTTCTCTCTTCTTTTTCTTCTCTCTCCTCTCTCCTCTCTTATATATATAATTTATATATTTTATTTTCCAGAATACTACACATGTGTAGTGTTTTATTTTTTTGGTTAAAAAATATTTTTTAAAATATTACAACTACAAAAATGTATATTTTCATTCAAAAAAAAGCCATATTTTTTTAAAAAAACAAAAAATATGCACTAAAACTAGCGCATATTTTACAGGTGTTTTATTTTTTGGTTAAAAAATATTTTTTTAAATATTACAACTATAAAAATGTTTTATTTTTTGGTTAAAAAAATATTTTTTAAAATATTACAACTACAAAAATGTATATTTTCATTCAAAAAAAAGTCATATTTCTTTTTAAAAAACAAAAAATATGCACATGTGTATCAACCATATTTTCAACCATAATAAAAACATTAAACATGTGTATTTTACACATAAAACATACATTACACATGTGTAATTTTATACAGAATATCAAAATTACCAAAAGCACACTACACATGTGTAAAATAAAAATGTACAAATTTTACAACAAACAATACACTTGATCTAAACACTACTATAAGATCTGAAAAACAACACATGTGCAGTAATAAACATGTGCAAGTTTTACTACGTAAAGTACACTTCGTCAAGCAAACATCTATGATATCTGAAAACTACACATGTGTAGTTTTAAAAATGTACAAATTTTACTGCCTAAAGTACATCTTGTCAAGCAACACCTATAAAATCTGAAAAAGTACACATGTGTAGTATAAAAAATGTACAACTTTTAGTGCATAAAGTACACCTTGTAAAGAAATACCTACAATGCGCATATATTTTTTTTTAATAAAATATGACTTTTTTTGTATGAAAATTATACATTTTTGTAGTTGTAATATTTAAAAAAATAATTTTTTAACCAAAAAATAAAACACTACACATGTGTAGTATTCTGGAAAATTAAATATATAAATTATATATATAGAGGAGAGTGGAGAGAGATGAGAGAGGAGAGAGGAGAGAGGAGAGAAAAGACAAAGTCAATTATACCCCTCAAAGGGTAAAAGAGTAAATTTACTCTTAAAAACCCCAATAAAATATTCACCTTTAATTGTGGATCACATGTTTTTTCTGATTAATTAATTAAAATCTAAAATAACTTTGATCTAACGGTCCACGTAGGGTTTAAGGGTTTTCTCTTTAAGATCGGGTTTTCAAAGGATTCAAACCCTATATATATATATATATATATATATATTCTTGTTATTATTTGTGTTTTTGTGCTATAAAGAAGAAATTGACTTGATGCTAAACTTCTTGTGAATGTAACTAGGGTCATATCCTTCAAGTCATATACAATGCCCTATGTGAATGGTGTTGCTGTGGCTTCAGTGACTAGCTAATAAGCTTTTATCTTTTCTATTAAAAATTTAAGAAACAGGCGTTGATTTGCATATAGACAAATACACCTAACAGTATTTAAGTAAATAGCAAGTTATATCAAAATAAGTAAAAATTTTCCTTTAATAGATTAAAGGGTACTTTTCAAAGTTAAAATTTGGTTATAAGCAAGAACAATGAATCTAGCAGAGGAGATGCATATGTTAATGATTCGTATCCTAAAATTTATAGATTAATAAACATCATATGGTGTTTTTTATATGGTAAATTCCAACTTAATATAAATTTTGCAAGCTTTAGTGGTATTGGATTTGTAGTGATGAGAGGGGAAGTGAAGCATCTAATAAGGAAGTGATGCAAATACTAAAAATGTAGGTATTATTGGAATACTTTTAGAGTGATAGTGCTGGAGAGAGGAAGAGACTTTTACTCATCTCTCTTCAAAGAGTGAATATTCTGATAAAAAAACAATTGGTCACGAATACTTTTTCTTATCATTCCAAGGGAATATAGTTGTTTGTGTTAACTAGTGGCGAAACTTGAATAGTTATAGAGGAGGGACGGAAATTTTAATGTGGTGGTGAAGTCAATAACCAGAACCGAAAGCAGTTCCAAAAAAAAAAACCTGTTTGACCACCTCTAGTTATAAGTTTTGCTGCTACCAAAGATCAAGAAAAAAACTAGGGTCAGACTTGCGAGTTTTTATAATAATTTATTCGAGTTTTCTCTTTTATTGTTTTTTTGGCTGTATGATTACAGACTTTAAAGTCATTATGCTCAAATTTCAAGCTTCTTTTATTTCTTGATTTTAAGTTGAACCCGTCTCTTATAATCTAGAAATCTCTAGCCACTTATTTTGACAAGAAAGTGTGTATCATTGAACAACGGGTTAGAAGACAAGTTTTAAAATGCTTATTTTATGTAATGCGACAATCTTACCCAATAAAAAATAACCCAAAAGTAAAAGAACTATATTTATACATCTATATTTTGTGATGTGCAAGTCTTAACAAATAGCACAACTGTATAGCCTTTATGATTGTAGCATTATGATTGGCTTTGGTCTCGTATCCGGTTCTGTTGTTTTGTTATATATTTATTAAATAGGGATAGAAATGATTCGGGCATGTGGTATATATTTGATGCTAATATGCCATTGCACTTGCAGCTATGCTAATCTGGTCATCCGCATTTAGTTTTTCTAACTAATGTCTAATGTTGAAGAATTGCATGATCCGAACCAAAAAAAAAATCAAGGAACAATGAGGTTAACTATATGGAATTGAATGATTTAAAGGCACAAGTTGTTAATTTACAGCTCGAAAACGAAAGAAATGTGAAAAATGATGATGTCGTTTAATTCTTTTGAGTTCTTTGAAGGTCCTAATGTTGATGGATATATTGGTATGATTTTTCACACTTTACATGTACTTTTTTGTTTGCATCCGGTTTGGTTAAGTGCTTGAATGTATTGAGATTAATGTATCCGTGATGTGATAAGATTTTTTAAAGGATAGCTAAGATTCGAATAATCAAACGAAAATATGGCACCAGTTCATCCAAATAAGCATAGTTCTAGATACCCTGATAAAAATAATGTAATAATAATATTGAGAAAAAAATATTTTTTGTAATAATCTTCTCTTCTACCTATAATAAATAAGTAACTCAAATGACAATTGTCAAGTTTTTAAGTCACTTGTCAAGTTTTTAACCTATTTAATGACACTTGTCAAATTTTTAAACCACTTTTAATATGTGTCACATTCTAATCATGTTATCTAATTATCTCTCATATTAAATGTTTGCATATTCTCTTTTATATTAAATAACTAGGTTAGAACCCGTGTATAACACGGGCGGAAAAAGTATTTGATAGTAACATTGTACCAAATAAGCTACAAAGATAATATCTAGAACTCAGATGAATTGTTTCGTTAATGGCCTCAATTTATATATTCACTGTCGTTTTAAAAGGCATAGGGCATAACATGTGTCATTAAAAATGGTAAAAAATTATACAACTTACATACACCTATATAAGAGATGATATTGTAGCACATACCATGCTGTCTAAATAAGAAAAAGTTTGGGGAAAAATAAGCCCTAAATCATATAAAGCAGTAAGCATAAGCAACAATGATTCGCGTATAGACGAAAATTACAACCTAATTAACAATCCTGAGGCAAGAATCTGAATCAACAACTACTCATGAAGAATTCAGGATTGCCAAATAAAAGTCACTTTTCACCGTTTGTTCACACATAAATTAGGTATTTCAGAGGAATAATTTTATAAGAAAAATCATTGGACACTCCACAACATAGGAAAAACAATCTCCAACATTTCTTTTCAGGATATACCATGACTTTAGGCTTTATTATAAAATAACCCAAAAAAGAAATTGATATTGTAAACTTACACCATCTCCATGTAACGAATTCTTCATAATAAAAAACCAAGGTAAAACCTCACTACTAATAAAAAGAATCGACCTATACATAAGCAAGTAGGTCAAAAATGCCACCATTATATAAAACCATACATGATCTTAAACTTGGAACACAAACCTAGAATGATGAGTTTGTTTATCATATCAGTTTCAACATCAAGATGGACACAACTTTCTCTGATGTAGTTGTCGGTAAATATCCACTTACATTCAAGAATCTCACGTGTGTACTGCCACCCATATATGTCCAGAAACATAAATTATGCTTAGATGTAAACTTCAGGTTGAAACAGAGTTTAAAAGATATAACAAAGAACCAAAAGAGTAAGCCTTAATAAACTTGTAACTGGCTTTAGAAACACAAGTACATCAGAGCAGGTTGATACTTCTAGTAATGAATTCGTTGTCATTGTCACATAAGCAAAAACAGATCCATTTTATTGGGATGAAAATTCAATTAATGTGTTAAGTGTATAGTATGTGCATGGAGACAAAAGCTTGCATGAACCAGATAAAATAACCCATTAGTATAACCATCAAAAGCAGATGTTGTACTTTCAACCCATTTTAGTTATAAATAGGTTGATTTAGGTTATTTTTATGTCTAATGTCTCATATGGATAAAAAATAGACTTAAATAAAATGAGTTAAAAGTAATACAGTGTGTATTCTTAATCTGTCAATCCTAATAAATCATTTTTCTTTACAAAAGAGATTGTTTTGGAGATAATATAAATTTGACAAAACTACTTGAATAAAGCAACCAATAATTAAACTTCCCTAAATGGTAGATATTACCGCACATACCCTAAACCACAAGACAACAATATCAATAACATATAACATATAACAAATAACAGGACACACAAATGAACAAAGCTAGGGTTTAAAGAACACAATTTTGTGACAATCAGAATGAAGTATACGCACATGAACGAAGAATTATAAGCAACAATGATGCACATGTAGATGAAACTTACAGTTGATTAAGATTTGTGAACCACAAATTTGAAGCAACAATGACCGACGAAGACGAGGAGTTTTTTATGAAGAAAGCTAGGGTTCCTGACTTCTTGTGATGGAAAATGGAACGACAATGGAATGGTGATTATGTTTCCGATTGTTAATATGCGGGTTAAAAACATGGACGGGTATACGACCCGCGTGCTTTCTTTGGGGAATAGAATGGGCGGGAAACCAATCCCAAAACATGTCTCAATGATTGACATGTGGCATGATTAAACCTTAATCTATACTACTATATAATACACTAGGTTAAAACCCGTGTGTTACACGGGTTGAAAAAATAATATGTTATATATATGATTGGGATCTTATAATAACCCATTTTTAAAACAATAACCCAAATAACTCCATCAAGATGAAGGCAAATCTTCGATTTTTTTAACGTCATTATAACACATTTACAATAGTTTCTTCTTTTATAAGTTTGCGTAAATTTATCAACGTTTAAAACGTAACATCGTTGTAAATTTTGGGTCTAAAACAGTTATAACGTTGTAAGTCAAAAACTTACAACGATGTTACATCTTAAACAGTGATGAATTTATGCAAACTTATAAAAAATAAAGTTTTTTAAATGTGTAACAATGATATTCTAAATGTATTACACGAGATGAAACACCATGTAAAATGTACAAAAAAAACTTTACAATTCACAAATTTTAGAATATTTCTTTGCATACAACATTTGATGTTTTATTTGTCACATTACCATCTCTATCTAGGATAAGTTATTTTAGTTCATACGTGAACCAATCATCTATAAAACCAACCAATCTAGAAAAAGAAATGTGTGCATCATACGTGTTGAGTCTGGATACCTGCATAAATTTAAAAAATCAAAGCATAATGATAATTGCTTAGTCTGTCGTGTGGTGGCATAGGTGTTGTTTGTTGTTGGAAGAGTACCTACATGAAATTATATAACAATTAAAACATCAATTTGACTAACTAACAACCAGTGTGTTTAAAGGAAATAACACATAGAATATAACATGAAATAGAATAGCATGTTTTGGTAGAAACTTTTACCTACGAGCAGTTGCTCCTGATTTGGGTCCATGATATCGAGATATGATAACATGAATACAAAGAGTCCACCGATAAATATATGAAACAATACACTGAGGAAAGAAATTCGAAACAGGTAGTCTACATGAAACCATGCCTTTGGAAATTAGCTTAAGTACCCAACAAAGAAAGCATTTGATATTAGGAGATAAAAACAACACAAATTCGAACTTCTGTATAATATATAGGCATAAATCTTTGTCATGACTCGTAGAAAAACGATTTAAATTTGTATATCAAAAACTTTAAGCCTTACGTAAAATCAAAATCGAATCAAACTTAAAAACTTTGTTTTGGACTCATGATAAGTAATTTTAAGAGATGTTTACACCTTTAATATACCACCATTCACAAACTCATTTGCAGCCGCCTATGATCACCTTCATCTAGAGACACGATTGAAACAAATGTTGGACTATTAGACATATAACATAGACTCCCACCAATGTAAAAGCAACATCGAGACAAAATTAAATTTATCGCAACATGATTAAACTTCAATTTAATTATTTAACAAAAGTGATAGGGTGTTTGTACATACTTGTTCCCACCTTTCTCACTGACTTGTTTCCTGACATACAGACGAACTTAAATTCCACGGATATCCACCCAAATTTTTATGATTTTTCACAAAACAAATGCCCCAAATATGTTATCATATGTGAAATTGCAATTACAGAGGATACGTGACATATCATAGAATTATTGTACATAAAATCATAAGAGAATTTGATGACAGAGTTTTCTTTGTTCATATCCACAACATTAAACCCAAAATTCCAATTCTATAAATATTTACAGATGAAAAAAACACAAATTAGGATCCATAATGCAAAAAATACATGTTATAACCACAAAAGTCCAATAACAGGCAACAAATTGACAACAAATTAGGATGCAAAAAACACAAATCATGAACCATTAGTTGTAAACCAAATTTAATTTTTGTTCATATCCAAGATTTAAACCAAAAGTTTTCTTTTTAAATCCAAAATTAAAACAAAAGCAAATAAAACAAATTCCACATTTAGTTGATCGAAACAAAAAATGTAGTAGAAAAAAGATTCAATGACCAAAAATAAATAGTTGTTTAAGATGAAGCCTAATAGGACAACGATGTGTTGATTTTATTGATACTTACAGAAAATCACTCTTATTGTTGTATATACTAACCTTGATTATGTGAATAAAGAAGATTTTGAACAGATTGATAATCCAAGTTTGCGTAGATCGTTGAAGACTCTGTTAGGGTTTTAACATTAGAAATAAAGAATGAGACAGATTTAGGAAATCAGATGTTATCTAGGGTTTCTTTTTACAAAATACGGCGGTTTTAATTTGAGAGAACTTGTGATGAAGACAAAATGGATCAAACCATTACTTGAAACGAAATCAGAGGATGAAGAAATCAAACGTAATAGATACCGATTGAGAAGTAACTTACAGTGTTTAGATCTTGGCGGTGATATCTACGGTTTCTTGAAAGAGAATGGTTTAGAATGAGAATACCCCTGTACGATCCGAAGAAAATCCGGAAGATATGGATCCAAAAGGATCCGCGTGTGAACAATTTCCGGGTTATATTTTTGGGGGGAAAAACGAATTGAGGATGGCCAGAATCATGTCAAGTGTCCCAAATTATTTTTATTTATTAAGTATAATAGATTAAATTAAATACAATAACTAATTATTTTAGTTATACATTTTTATAATAATAATATTTTTTAATAAATTATAAATGATATCTTTATATTAAAAAATAGATTTTGAAAATAAAAATTATATAAAAACAATTTTCTAAAAAAAGCTAAACCCAGAAGTTTAAACTACAAGATTTGTATACAAAAAAATGTTTTCTAATACAATTTTAAAAATGAAATGTTAAAAAATAACTTAAATTCATTCATATTTTATCTCAAAAATCGTTTTTTAAATACTAATTTTTTATTAATTACTATATAATATTTTTTTATACAATTCGTGTAATACACATGATATTAACCTAATAATATAATATTGGAAAAACTGGTCAAGGGGATGAAAATATTTTCATGGCATACTTTTGAGTTTTAACTTTTAAATCTTGTTGGTACGGTTGCGTGCATTCAGATTTGTGTAGCCCAACACTCATTTTTAAGACTGTGTTTTGATATTTAAAACTAAATCGTAGTATAAGTTTATATGTATCAAACAAAATTTCACCAATAATTAACACATCTCGAATGCAATTTCACTAAGACTTCTTGATCACGTCAATTAAAGAGTTCTATCAATTAAACCCTACCATTTCATGTTGTTTCTCAAGTGTCACACATTCTTCATCCTTAATTACCAAAAGTAAATTTTGTAACAAAGTATAAATCTTACTAGACTTCGGGTTACATGTGTCAGCAGCTCCAAAAACATGGGTCTCATTATTCAACTCAATCCAGCTATAACCTGGCACTTTTTCAACTCCCCTAACTTTCATCATGTTTCTTGTTTTTTTAGCACCTTCCCATTTCCCAGCATCAGCCTGCACATTAGAAAGCAGAACATAGTACCCAGAATTTGTATGGTCCATGTCAAAAAGATGACCTGACGCGATTTCAGCCAACTCAACGCTCCCATGAACCCTAGAAGCCCCTAAAAATGCGCCCCATACACCAGCATCAGGATCAAAAGGCATAGACTTAATGATTTCATATGCTTCATTGACACGACCTGCTCGACCAAACAGATCAATCATGCATGCATAATGCTCCATTTGTGGTGTGATTCCAAAATCATTTGTCATGGATTTGAAGTAATAGTGACCATCATCAATCAAATCGGTATGATCACATGCAGAAATTATTGCAAGAAATGTGACATGATCAGGCTGGAATCCGTGTTCTTTCATTTGGTGAAACAAAGAAAGACATTCTTGAAGGTGACCATGGTTTCCATAAGCCGAAATGATATTGTTCCAAGATACTTCATTTTTCTCTTGCATTATGTTAAAAACAGTTATCGTTGATTCTAGGTTTCCACTGATGTTGTGCGGTAGCTTAGTTAAAACTAACCTAGACACTAAGTAATACTCTAGACTCTCTAAAACTAAACTATTGACAGGCAAGTGTACCTATCGAAACTAGTAAAGCAAAAACAAGTCCGGATATCGAACCCACAGACTTTTATAGAAAATGCAAAACAGACTCAAGGACTTATCTATACAAATTTACTTGTTTTAAAAAGAATTGTTTAAGAAGGGGGTTTTACTAACAAAACTAAGAATAACCAAAAGAAAGGCTAAAGAGAAAACACCAAACTGAACAAAGATAGAAACGAAGATCAGACGAAGAAAGAACACTACCTAGGCATGAATCCTACACATGCTCAACAAAGAATCTATCGGTAAATGGAAACTATGTGATACCGGGATCTTAGAATACTAAACTCTAAGGAAACCTAGAGCACCCTCGACCATTCTCAAGGATTGTCAACTAAGAGTCATAAAAGCCGTGAAACCACCGGTTGAATGGATTTCCCTCACATGTCATCTAAATGTACTCAAAATGCATCCGCTAGACAATCTACCTCACAGCACGAAAGTCTCATAACACCTAAGTGCAAGGGATAACTAGGATTTTCCTATTGGATTCGGTAAACACAGATATAAGACGAACTAGAAAGATCTTCTCACAAAGTCTCTAAACCAGTCAATCTAACACCTTAGACAAACCGACAATATCTCACCTCACAGTTATCGAGATTGGTTGCACATCTAATATATCTATATCAAGAAAATAACTCCTATGGTAACTCGTACGCAGTAAACCATCCAATAATCAAAAACACACACTAATTGATCTAGCATGCACCTATTACATGAAAGACATTCACCAAGGCACACAAGGAGTAAATCATCAATCTATAAACAATCATAGACACACATAAACATCCAATAATCCAATCCAAGTTTGTTACATCATGAGTTCATCACATACACGTAATCCAAAACCGATAGAAACTATTGTTAAACATGTGCAATCATCAAAACCTATATAGTTCTAAAAGATTAGCCAAGAAACATCATACGAATACAATCCATAATATGTTTAAAGTGAATGAGAAACATAGAAATCAAAGAAAACAAAGAAACAAAGTAAACCGAATGAAGAACACCCGATATCTTCGATCCTAAGCCTTCAATCCTCAATCCTTAGCCTTCCCAACCTTCTAATCACCTTAGAATAGCCTTTCTTCATCCTCCTAGTCGCCTCCAGCCGTCCAAAATCGTATCTCTCCTTAGGTTTTTCGACTTTTTTTGGCTTAAAACTGATTTTCTGTGATTTTAAACATGTCGCGTAGCGCGACAGTTACCTCCAAATTCGTCGCGTAGCTCGAGGGATACCAGAGGGTATTTTTGTCTTTCTCACCTCTAGCATAGCTCGACAGGGTTTCAAGTGGTCGTCGCGTCGCGCGACGGGTTTCAGATTTCAGTTTTTGGCCTTATTTGATTCCAGGTCCGTTCTCGCCCAACCGGGAGCCCGTTTCTCTTCGTTTTCAATATATCCGCTTCCTTTGAGACCTAACAACCACAAAATATGAAATAATTAAGTAAAAGCAATTATTAACTAAAAACGAGACAAAACATAACCAAAATGGTAATAAAATAAACAGTAAAACGGATGTATTTTGCAATACATCACACATTTAGCCTACATGTCAATTAGTGCGCTCTCTACATAAACATCAGTTTTCAATGCACCTCTTGTCATGAATCCGTGGATTGCTTTTCCATAACCGAATACTGCTAAATTTGCACACGCAGAAAGTGCAGCTGATATGCTTACGGAATCATATTTAGCACCTTTTGAACCCATTTCATGAAAAAGATCAATGGCTTTCTCTGGTTGACTGTTATGGCAAAAGCTAGTGATCATGGAATTCCAAGAAACAGAATCCTTTTCAGACAATCTCACAAATACTTGGTATGCAAGATCAACTCTTCCACATTTTACATACATATCCATGACTGATGTCCCCACATGTCACCTTCCTTCAAGCCCTTTTTTGAAAATCTGACCATGCAACTCTTTGCCCAATTTTAAAGCAGCCAGACCAGCACAAGCAGGTAAAAAACTTGAAAGTGTAACAGCGTTTGTTCTCATTTGCTTCTCAAGCATACACCTAAAAATCTTTAAAGCATCAAAGTTCATCCCATTAAGGACATAACCAGATATCATAGCAGTGCCTATGACAATGTTTATATCAGTATTACAAGTGAAAACATTGTGTGCCATTTCCACCTCTCTACATTTAAAGTACATAAAACAATGGCGGAATCATCGGAGCGTACACGAAGTGTAGATTGTTCAAAAGCACAGGGTGGTTATTGTAATAAATTCAAACCATTTAGTCTAATAAATTCAAATTTAATATTCAAATAAAATCCATTACATCATAAAGGAAATACTAAAACAATCAAATTCTAAACATAATAATAAAACTAAATCCAATCACATATCATGCCTATGTAGCATTCCCACCTGAAACATGTTTAAATAAAAAGGGTCAACTATAAAGTTGGTGAGCTTCACAGGTTTAAGCACACACACCAAAATAGTTGAATAAAATGTTGATAAATGTTATAAATAATATGTGTAACCAAGCAATATGAACATACAATATTGAATTAGTAGATAAAGCAGATCAACTAATGTTAACAGAATAATGTTTGACCATGGTAAGCATCGCAATGCTTGAACTAGTAACTATCACTGCGGGCTTCTCCCGAAGGGTAAATCAAACACAGTGGAATGGCCGGTCAATAGATCTATCATAGTCACTAGGGGTGATCAATGCTAAATGTTAACTAAAGTTCAACATGTATAATGTCATAAACTTGTTTCACATAAATTGTTTAAAAGATTTGATAACATGTTTCACCCCAAATAATAAAAGCATAAAAAGGGGCTATGAAGACTCACCTTGATTGATGAGTTAGTCGTTGCAATCAAATGACAAATATGTAGTCCAAATAATATCCAACTCGATTTAGCTTAACCTATAATTCAATTGCACGCAACTAATGTAACTATGACTTTGCATAAAATTCCATAATGTATTTGTGTTCCATATATTTATAACCAAATCCATAACTATAATTTTATAAAAATTGTTTCAATTTGTGTTATTGTTTAAAATTTAAAATATTTATTAATGTTGAAAAATACTATCAAAATAATAATAATTATATTAATAATGATAATAGTGATAAAAGTAATAATACTAATAATACTAATGTTAAAAATAATACTAGTAGTAACAATAATAATAAGAATAACAGTAATAATGATATTTTTAATAACATCAATAATAATTGTAATAATAATAATATTTGCATTAATAATAATAATAATAATATAATAATTTTATTAATACTATGATCATAGGAAAAATTATTAATGTTCACAATAACAATTATACTTTTAATAATATTAGTAATAGTAATATTAATGTTTTTGATAATGGTAATAATAATTAATAATAATATTAACTATAATAACCATAATAAGATATTAATTTATAATAATATTAATTAAAATAATTACACTAATTATATATTTTCAAAGAAATAGGTAATTAAATAAATAATACATAAACTAAATATAACTTTTTATATATTTAATTAAAGAAATAACTTAATAATAAATTAATTAAACTGAATAATATATATTTTCTTTATTAAATTAATAGTTTTTAAGTTTATAAAAATTTAGGTGAAATCAGATTTTAAAAATAATGTGTAATTAAGAAGTTATATAAAAAAATCCATAAAAATTGGTCCGACCCGCCGGAGCCGGGTCTCGAAACCGTGACCATCGGTTTGAAACACTCAAGCAGTTCCAGTTGATCTGTAGGCCTTAGCCGCGATTTACTTCCATCCGAAATTAACATAACATAGTTTCTTTGCGGTTTCCCAATTCCCTTTATTAGATCTACGAACCCTAGTTTTCTTGTGATCAAAATTCGAACATATAGCAAACCGATTGAAATCAAAACATTGGAGCTTTTGTTTCCTACTGTAAAACGAATCGAAAGACTTGTAAATCACTTACAATGGTTTTGATTTGATGTGGTTTCTTTTGCTGTTTCAGAAACGCTCGACCGTGGCCTTTAACACCTTGATTTCACGATCTAAACCCTTTATGAATGTGTTATATGTTTACAGAAAGCTTCGTGGATGTAGGATGTATGATTTGTGTGTTTTAATTTGATTTTTATGATGGTTTATATAGACTTTGAGTATACCAATCATATACGAACGTTTAGGCATGAAATTCGTATGATTTTGATTTTAGTCCGACAAATTTGGGTTTGATAACGGTTCCATGATGTTCTTAGTCATTTAAATTTCGAATTTTTTATAAATTTTATCCACTGGTTCGTTGATTAGATGGAGTTGGGTCGGAGTGGAGTCCATGGGTATCCATGGATGATATATGGGTGAAAGAGATAAAGGGTTTGGGGGTTTGTCATAACTAGTCCCTCCATGTTTTCTTTACAATATAAGTTTCAAAGATTTGCAGTTTTGGTCCCCCTCATTTTAAAAGAAAGCTTTAAATATAAAAATCTTATATTCTTATTTATTTATTAATTATATATATATATATATATATATATTTATAACATTCTTTATAAAATTTTAACATACAATTATTTATTTATTTATTTACTTATGATATATTTATATTTTATTATAAGTTCTTTATAAACTTTTAAAAATATAAAAGTGTTATTACTTTATGTATATATATATATATATATGTATGTATATTTAATGATTCGTAATAAAAATGAAACTTCAAATTTTTCATTAATAATTTTAAAATTCGAAATGTTACAGTCTCCCCTACTTTTAGGAAATTTCGTCCCGAAATTAAGAAGAAACTATAGAAAACAAGTGTGGATACTTTAACTTCATTTGGTCTTCGCGTTCCCAAGTGAACTCGTGACCATGTTTCGATTCCCAACGAACTTTAATAATCGGAATTCGGCTTCGCTTGAGTTGTTTGACATGACGATCCATGATCTCTACTGGTTTCTCAATAATGTTCATCGACTTGTCAATGCGAACATCATCGAGAGGTACGTGTAGAGTATTATCAACCAAACATTTCTTCAAATTAGACACGTGAAAGGTCGGATGAATGTTACTAAGCTCTTGCGGTAGATCGAGCTTGTAGGCTACCTTCCAAATTCTTTCAAGAACCTTAAAAGGACCCACGTAGCGAGGAGCAAGCTTTCCCTTTTTCCCAAATCGTATAACTCCTTTCCAAGGTGAAACCTTAAGAAGTACCATATCCCCGACTTGGAATTCCAAAGGTTTACGACGTTTGTCGGCATAACTCTTTTGTCGACTTCGAGCAGCTAACAAGTTGTCGCGAATAAGAATAATCTTGTCGGTCGTTTCTTGAATTAGTTCGGGACCGATGATTTGAGTCTCACCAATCTCGTTCCAAGCAATAGGCGATCGACATTTTCGGCCATAGAGAGCTTCGAAAGGCGCCATGCCGATACTCGCATGATAACTATTGTTATACGAGAACTCGACAAGCGGTAGATGATTATCCCAGTTGCCACCAAAGTCAATGACACAAGTTCTAAGCATGTCTTCAAGAGTTTGGATTGTTCGCTCGGTTTGTCCATCTGTTTGAGGATGATAAGCCGTGCTAAGATCCAATCGAGTACCAAACGACTCGTGTAGAGATTCCCAAAAACGAGCGGTGAAACGCGCATCACGATCAGATATGATGCTAAGAGGTACACCATGTCGGCTTACGATCTCATCAACATAGATACGAGCTAACTTTCGCACAGGAAAGTTCTCACGAATCGGTAAGAAATGAGCCGATTTGGTCAAACGGTCAATGATCACCCATATACTATCATGACCACTAGAAGTTCTTGGGAGTTTAGTGATGAAGTCCATAGAAATGTTTTCCTACTTCCACATGGGAATTTCAGGTTGAACAAGCAATCCCGAAGGTCGTTGGCTTTGACTTTAGAACAAGTCAAGCATTTAGTAACATACTCAGCAATGTCTTTCTTCATGCCGGGCCACAAATAAAGAACTCGAATATCTTGATACATCTTGTCCGCGCCAGGATGAATGGAATAACGAGACTTATATGCCTCGTTCATGATGGTCATTCGAAGATCGTTTCGATTAGGAATCCAAATGCGATTTAAGAAATAGAGTAATCCATCATACTTGATTTCTAGTTGCATTTCGGCACCACAAGACATTTCATCCTGCAATTTTCCTTGATTCAAAGAGATTTGTTGAGCCTCATAGATGTGGTTGTGAAGATTTGATTGGATCCGAATGCTATGCACTTGAGTATGGTTCTTTCGACTAAGTGCATCGGCTACAACGTTGGCTTTACCGGGATGATAACGAATCTCGCAATCATAATCATTTAGAAGTTCGACCCAACGTCGTTGCCTCATGTTAAGTTCTTTTTGATGAAGAATATGTTGAAGGCTCTTGTGATCAGTGAAGACAACGCACTTTGTGTCATAGAGATAATGCCTCCAAATCTTTAAGGCAAATACAACAGCACCGAGTTCGAGATCGTGAGTGGTGTAATTCTTTTCGTGAACCTTCAATTGTCTTGATGCATAAGCAATAACCTTTCCTCGTTGCATGAGAACACAACCGAGTCCTTGATTAGATGCATCACAATAAACAACGAAGTCATCGTTTCCATCGGGAAGAGTCAAGATAGGAGCATCACAAAGCTTTTGCTTTAGCGTTTGAAATGCTTCTTCTTGTTTCGGCCCCCATTCTTAAGGCTTGTCCTTATGAGTCAAGGCAGTGAGTGGAACAGCAATCTTTGAGAAATTAGCGATAAAACGTCGATAGTAACCGGCAAGACCGAGAAAAGAACGAATCTCGGTTGGAGTCTTTGGTGTATTCCAATTCTTAACGGCTTCAATCTTTGCTGGATCTACATGAACACGAAGTTGATGATAACCGGAACGAAGGTCGATCTTAGAAAACCAAACCGATCCTTGAAGTTGATCAAATAAATCATCGATACGAGGCAATGGATACCGGTTCTTGATGGTGAGTTACATGATAGGTTGACATTAGATTTCAACTCCCAGTCACGAAATACTATCGAAGAGTTAGCATCATATTTTGAAATTAAATTTAAAGTTTGATGTTTGAAGGATTTATGACTAAAGATCAATAGGTTAGTTATTCGTCTTTCATGTTATCGTTGCGACAATATTGAAAGACAATAGTCTAATTGTTTTCGATATGATAACAATTACTAAGACCATTGATTGGTTTGGTGTAAGATACACGCCTAATCTTAGTATGCAAGACTTTATTTATTCAACTACTAGTTATGACTAAGATTACCTTATTAATACACTTAAATATATGAAACCTAACATTGGTCAAGCTTTCGGTGCTACTCCCAAAATATTGTTGGTGCTTATATATAGGGTATACCGCAGCCAACCCACCACACCAACACTACTTTGAAAGCATACCAATAACCTACCAATACAAAACAACCTTTCTAATTGAGTTTTAATTTAATATGTTTGATTTTGTTTGAGTTTACATTCAAAGGTTACTACAATAGTGTCCCTTGTTTTGTATTTGTAGAATTCACATGTACTGCAAATTCTCGTTCCGTGTGCACCCGTAACGAAAATTTGCCTTGCATGATTACCCTACTTTATGAACGTGGTACATAATTGAGTTACTATCGAATGCAAACTAGTCTTGTATATGTTACAGTATACATGAGGACTAGTACAACCATTCCTAAATCAAATATGTTGAATAATTTTGTTTTGTAAAACCGTAATTGGTATGGTTGACTTTTGTGCGATGGTGATAAAAGTTTTCGTATTCATATGACGTTTGGTGTAACAAGCTTTAACCTACCAGGTTATTACAAGTCCGTCACATAATACTCAAACTTGACTAGTTCAAAATAGTAAGTGTATCGTGATTTCAAAAATTGCAATTTTTGCAATGAAATCTAATGTTTTAATGTATGTAATAATATAATGATTATGATATTATGATACTTAAATTAGTATGATAAGTGTACATCATAACTCATAATATCATAATATATTGTTTATAAATATGAAGTATAACATAAGACATCTAACTTAGAACTTTAGATTAAGATAATAAATATCACCGATCATAAGTTTAAATATCTTAGGATCCTATAGTTGAATAATAATTGTTATCAAACATTATAAAACTTTAGTTTAAAATGATATATGTATATATCATAATTCATAAGCATAATGTCTTTGTGTTCTTAGATTTGTTGTTCAAGTATGATGCCTATAAAAAGAAAACGTTATATGCGTGTTCCAAGAGTTCAAAAGAAAAGGGTCAGAACTAAACCTTATGACATAATGCATAGAAGGTTCAAGATGTAATTAGAGAGTTTAAATGAAAGTTCAATCACAAAGAAATACTTAGATTGTATTCCTAAAGAAATACCTTTGACATATCAAAGTGTTTAAGTCCAATTAATTTTCAGAAATACATACTTTATCCTATAGGTTCATACTCACTTCAAGGGTTCCCAGGAAAGCATAACAGGTCCATCGGTAGATTTGGATTTACAGAACTCCTCAAAGTACAGGTATTCCCCCTTCCAGATTATATGTGTTTCCTACTCACTAATGTGAACCTAAAGACTATTGACGAGATTCAAATATTTACTTAAACATATAAGTATGATAGCAGTCTTCGTAGTGACGATCCTCTTGCAAGACGTAAGAAAGGGTCAAGAAGTTTATAACCCTAAGTCTAGCATGTAAATACTAAGACATCATAAACTAGGGTCAAACATTTGACCTATCAAATAAGTAGTCAAATAACACTTGGTAGTCACATAATCAAATTTGACATATCATGGCAACTACAGAGTTCAAACTACATATCATGGCCTAGCATGGCAACTATAGATTTCAAATAACAATTCATGCTCTAGCATGACAACTATAGAGTTTAAATAACAATTCATAGCCTAACATGGCAACTATGTAGTTCAAACTAAGAGTTTATAACCTAATCATGGTAATTATCAAGTTCAAAATTTGAGTTCATTACCTAGTCAATCTATGGTTATAGTCTAGGTCATTATTTCTTAATAACCTAATTCTCTATAACCCAGGCTCTGATACCAATCTGTAACACCCCAAACAATGGCGGAATCATCGGAGCGTACACGAAGTGTAGATTGTTCAAAAGCACAGGGTGGTTATTGTAATAAATTCAAACCATTTAGTCTAATAAATTCAAATTTAATATTCAAATAAAATCCATTACATCATAAAGGAAATACTAAAACAATCAAATTCTAAACATAATAATAAAACTAAATCCAATCACATATCATGCCTATGTAGCATTCCCACCTGAAACATGTTTAAATAAAAAGGGTCAACTATAAAGTTGGTGAGCTTCACAGGTTTAAGCACACACACCAAAATAGTTGAATAAAATGTTGATAAATGTTATAAATAATATGTGTAACCAAGCAATATGAACATACAATATTGAATTAGTAGATAAAGCAGATCAACTAATGTTAACAGAATAATGTTTGACCATGGTAAGCATCGCAATGCTTGAACTAGTAACTATCACTGCGGGCTTCTCCCGAAGGGTAAATCAAACACAGTGGAATGGCCGGTCAATAGATCTATCATAGTCACTAGGGGTGATCAATGCTAAATGTTAACTAAAGTTCAACATGTATAATGTCATAAACTTGTTTCACATAAATTGTTTAAAAGATTTGATAACATGTTTCACCCCAAATAATAAAAGCATAAAAAGGGGCTATGAAGACTCACCTTGATTGATGAGTTAGTCGTTGCAATCAAATGACAAATATGTAGTCCAAATAATATCCAACTCGATTTAGCTTAACCTATAATTCAATTGCACGCAACTAATGTAACTATGACTTTGCATAAAATTCCATAATGTATTTGTGTTCCATATATTTATAACCAAATCCATAACTATAATTTTATAAAAATTGTTTCAATTTGTGTTATTGTTTAAAATTTAAAATATTTATTAATGTTGAAAAATACTATCAAAATAATAATAATTATATTAATAATGATAATAGTGATAAAAGTAATAATACTAATAATACTAATGTTAAAAATAATACTAGTAGTAACAATAATAATAAGAATAACAGTAATAATGATATTTTTAATAACATCAATAATAATTGTAATAATAATAATATTTGCATTAATAATAATAATAATAATATAATAATTTTATTAATACTATGATCATAGGAAAAATTATTAATGTTCACAATAACAATTATACTTTTAATAATATTAGTAATAGTAATATTAATGTTTTTGATAATGGTAATAATAATTAATAATAATATTAACTATAATAACCATAATAAGATATTAATTTATAATAATATTAATTAAAATAATTACACTAATTATATATTTTCAAAGAAATAGGTAATTAAATAAATAATACATAAACTAAATATAACTTTTTATATATTTAATTAAAGAAATAACTTAATAATAAATTAATTAAACTGAATAATATATATTTTCTTTATTAAATTAATAGTTTTTAAGTTTATAAAAATTTAGGTGAAATCAGATTTTAAAAATAATGTGTAATTAAGAAGTTATATAAAAAAATCCATAAAAATTGGTCCGACCCGCCGGAGCCGGGTCTCGAAACCGTGACCATCGGTTTGAAACACTCAAGCAGTTCCAGTTGATCTGTAGGCCTTAGCCGCGATTTACTTCCATCCGAAATTAACATAACATAGTTTCTTTGCGGTTTCCCAATTCCCTTTATTAGATCTACGAACCCTAGTTTTCTTGTGATCAAAATTCGAACATATAGCAAACCGATTGAAATCAAAACATTGGAGCTTTTGTTTCCTACTGTAAAACGAATCGAAAGACTTGTAAATCACTTACAATGGTTTTGATTTGATGTGGTTTCTTTTGCTGTTTCAGAAACGCTCGACCGTGGCCTTTAACACCTTGATTTCACGATCTAAACCCTTTATGAATGTGTTATATGTTTACAGAAAGCTTCGTGGATGTAGGATGTATGATTTGTGTGTTTTAATTTGATTTTTATGATGGTTTATATAGACTTTGAGTATACCAATCATATACGAACGTTTAGGCATGAAATTCGTATGATTTTGATTTTAGTCCGACAAATTTGGGTTTGATAACGGTTCCATGATGTTCTTAGTCATTTAAATTTCGAATTTTTTATAAATTTTATCCACTGGTTCGTTGATTAGATGGAGTTGGGTCGGAGTGGAGTCCATGGGTATCCATGGATGATATATGGGTGAAAGAGATAAAGGGTTTGGGGGTTTGTCATAACTAGTCCCTCCATGTTTTCTTTACAATATAAGTTTCAAAGATTTGCAGTTTTGGTCCCCCTCATTTTAAAAGAAAGCTTTAAATATAAAAATCTTATATTCTTATTTATTTATTAATTATATATATATATATATATATATATTTATAACATTCTTTATAAAATTTTAACATACAATTATTTATTTATTTATTTACTTATGATATATTTATATTTTATTATAAGTTCTTTATAAACTTTTAAAAATATAAAAGTGTTATTACTTTATGTATATATATATATATGTATGTATATTTAATGATTCGTAATAAAAATGAAACTTCAAATTTTTCATTAATAATTTTAAAATTCGAAATGTTACATATCAATAAGTGCATTCTTCAAGAACACATCAAAATGTACATGTTGTCTTAAAATGTAACAATGGATCTCTTTCCCTTGGTTTATAGATGCAGACTCCGATAAAGACGGAAGGAAACTTGCTAAAGTGATTGCATCTGGTTTGGTTCCAATATATATCATTTCACGATGTAAATCTAAAGCTTCATTCCTTAGTCCATTCTGCACATGCCCACTGATTAAAACATTCCAAGTAACTGAACCAGCTTCTTGTACGCTATTAAACAATTCCCGGGCATCAAACAACCATTGGCACTTTGCATACAGCCATTGGCACTCTGCTATTTGTGTGTTGTGAACCTGAAGATCCGCCACTTGACCACATTTGATAAGAAGTCCATGAATTTGTGTGCCGAGTTTGATATTTGCATCAGAGGCACAGGCAGACATACACATGCGTAGGTCACCGACCTGGTCGAGTCTTGGATTATGTTAAAAACAGTTATTGCTGATTCTAGGTTTCCACATTTAGCATACATGTCAATTAGTGTGCTCGGTGCATAAACATCAGTTTTCAATACACCTCTTGTCATGAGTCCGTGAATTGCTTTTCCATAACCGAATAATGCTAAATTTGCACACGCAGAAAGTGCAGCTGACATGCTTACGGAATCATATTTAGCTCCTTTTGAACCCATTACATGAAAAAGATCAATGGCTTTCTCTGGTTGACTGTTATGGCAAAAGCTAGTGATCATGGAATTCCAAGAAACATAATCCTTTTCAGACATTCTCACAAATACTTGGTGTGCAAGATCAAGTCTTCCACATGTTGCATACATATCCATGACTGACGTCCCCACATGACACTTCCTTCAAGCCCTTTTTTGAAAATCTGACCATGCAACTCTTTGCCCAATTTTAAAGCAGCCAAACCAGCACAAGCAGGTAAAGAACTTGAAAGTGTAACATCGTTTGGTCTCATTTGCTTCTTAAGCGTACACCTAAAAATCTTTAAAGCATCAAAGTTCATCCCATTAAGGACATAACTAGATATCATAGCAGTGCATATGACAATGTCTATATCAGTATTACAAGTGAAAACATTGTGTGCCATTTGCACCTCTCTACATTTAAAGTACATATCAATAAGTGCATTATTCAAGAACACATGAAAATGTACATGTTGTCTTAAAATGTAACAATGGATCTCTTTCCCTTGGTTTATAGATGCAGACTCCGATAAAGACGGAAGGAAACTTGCTAAAGTGATTGGATCTGGTTTGGTTCCAATATATATCATTTCACGAAGTAAATCTAAAGCTTCATTCATTATTCCATTCTGCACATGCCCACTGATTAAAACATTCCAAGTAACTGAACCAGCTTCTTTTATGCTATTAAACAATTCCCAGGCATCAAACAACAATTGGCACTTTGCATACACTGCTATCAGTGTGTTTAGAACCTGAAGATCCGCCACTTGACCACATTTGATAAGAAGTCCATGAATTTGTGTGCTGAGTTTGATATTTGCATCACAGGCACATGCAGACAGAACACATGCGTAGGTCACCGACCCTGGTCGAGTCTTGGAGTTCCTCATTTGGTTAAACAGTAAGAGAACATGTTTTGAATCTCCATGCTTCAAGGAACCATTAAGGATAACATTCCACAATACATCATCTCTTTGGGGCAATTTGTCGAACATGTGAAGTGCATCATCAATGCAATCATTTTCAACATAAGCTTTGATTAACAAGCTACCCACATAAACATCCGTCTCAAAACCCATCATCTGAATCGTGTGATGAACATACTAACTAATCCAATTGCTCCCAATCGACCACATGCCTTGATCACATACGGAAAAGTATACTTATCCGGGCAAGTTCCATATCCCAACATCTTAAAGTAAACCAATATTGCGTAATCGAAACACCCCAGCACTGTGAACCCTCTAATCATCCAATTCCACGGCGATGCATATAACAAATCAAGTTGATGAAACATACTTTTGGCATCGATGAATTTTCCACAAAGTATGTACATTCCAAGTAATCGTGAACCCAGTACACCCACATGGTTAATTCCATTGACAAGTATTTGAGCATGAAGTTGTTGGCCTTGTTGAACTACTAGAAGACCAGGGTAAGGGTTTGAGCAAGATTGCAAAACTTATGCCAGTTTGGATATTAAACCCCCTTGGTGTAATGAAAAAACCCAACTGACGTATCTACGCTTAACTACGATGCTATTTTGGAAAATCTCCTCTGCAATGAGAAAATATTCTTTTGGCACATTTGAAGGTCCATTTTCCAGCATCAGCCTGCACATTAGAAAGAACATAATACCCAGAATTTGTAGGGTCCATGTCAAAAAGACGACTTGACGCGATTTCACCAACTCAACGTTCCCATGAACCCTGGAAGCCCCTTACAATGCGCCCCATACACTAGCATCAGGATCAAAAGGCATAGACTTAATGATTTCATATGCTTCGTTGACACGACCTGCTCGACCAAACATATCAATCATGCATGCATAATGCTCCATTTGTGGAGTGATTCCATAATCATTTGTCATGGATTTGAAGTAATAGTGACCATCATCAATCAAACTGGTATGATCACATGCAGAAATTATTGCAAGAAATATGACATGATCAGGCTGGAATCCGTGTTCTTTCATTCGGTGAAACAAAGAAAGACATTCTTGATGGTGACCATGGTTTCCATAAGCAGAAATGATATTGTTCCAAGATACTTCATTTTTCTCTTGCATTATGTTAAAAACAGTTATTGTTGATTCTAGGTTTCCACATTTAGCATACAGTGCTCTCTCTGCATAAACATCAGTTTTCAATGCACCTCTTGTCATGAATCCGTGGATTGCTTTTCCATAAACGAATAATGCTACATTTGCACACGCAGATAGTGCAGCTGATATGGTTACGGAATCATATTTTGCTCCTTTTGAACCCATTTCATGAAAAAGATCAATGGCTTTCTCTGGTTGACTATTATGGAAAAAGCTAGTGATCATGGAATTCCAAGAAACAAAATCCTTTTCAGACATTCTCACAAATACTTGGTGTGCAAGATCAAACCTTCCACATTTTGCATACATATCCATGACTGACGTCTCCACATGACACCTTCCTTCAAGCCCTTTTTTGAAGATCTGACCATGCAACTCTTTGCCCAATTTTAAAGCAGCCAGACCAGCACAAGCAGGTAAAGAACTTGAAAGTGTAACAACGTTTGGTCTCATTTGCTTCTTAAGCATACACCTAAAAATCTTTAAAGCATCAAAGGTCATCCCATTAAGGACATAACCATATATCATAGCAGTGCGTATGACAATGTCTATATGAGTATTACAAGTGAAAACATTGTGTGCCATTTCCACCTCTCTACATTTAAAGTACAAACCAATAAGTGCATTCTTCAAGAACACATCAAAATGTACATGTTGTCTTAAAATGTAACAATGGATCTCTTTCCCTTGGTTTATAGATGCAGACTCCGATAAAGACGGAAAGAAACTTGCTAAAGTGATTGCATCTAAAGCTTCATTCATTAGTCCATTCTGCACATGCCCACCGATTAAAACATTCCAAGTAACTGAATTTGCTTCTTGTATGCTATTAAACAATTTCCGGGCATCAAACAGCCATTGGCACTTTGCATACACTGCTATTAGTGTGTTGAGAACCTGAAGATCCGCCACTTGACCAATTTGATAAGAAGTCCATGAATTTGTGTGCCGAGTTTGATATTTGCATCAGAGGCACAGGCAGACATAACACATGCGTAGGTGGACCCTGGTAGAGTCTTGGAGCTCTTCATATGGTTAAACAGTAAGAGAACATGTTTTGAATCTCCATGCTTCAATAACCATTAAGGATAACATTCCACAATACATCATCTCTTTGGGGCAATTTGTCGAATAGGTGGAGTGCATCATCAATGCAATCATTTTCAGCATAAACTTTGATTAACGAGCTACCCACATAAACATCCATCTCAAAACCCATCATCTGAATTGTGTGATGAACAGATTTAGCTAATCCAATTGTTCCCAATCGACCACAGGCCTTGATCACATACGGAAAAGTATACTTATCCGGGCAAGTTCCATATCCCAACATCTTAAAGTAAACCAAGATTGCAGAATCGAAACACCCCATCACAGTGAACCCTCTAATCATCCAATTCCAGGGCGATGCATATAACAAATCAAGTTTATGAAACATACTTTTGGCATCGATGAATTTTCCACAAAGTGTGTACATTCCAAGTAATCGTGAACCCAGTACACCCACATGGTTAATAACATTGACAAGTATCTGAGCATGAAGTTGTTGGCTTTGTTGAACTACTTGAAGACCAGGGTTGGGGTTTGAGCAAGATTGCAAAACTGATGCAAGTTTGGATATTAAACCCCCCTTGGTGTAATGAAAAAACCCAACCGAAGTATCTACGCTTAACGACGATGCTATTTTGGAAAATCTCTTCTGCAATGAGAAAATATTCTTTTGGCACATTTGAAGTTCCATTTCCCAGCATCAGTCTGCACATTAGAAAGCAGAACATAGTACCCAGAATTTGTAGGGTCCATGTCAAAAAGATGACCTAACGCGATTTCAGCCAACTCAACGTTCCCTTGAACCCTGGAAGCCCCTAACATAGCTCCCCATACACCAGCATCATGATCAAAAGGCATAGACTTAATGATTTCATATGCTTCTTTGACACGACCTGCTCGACCAAACAGATCAATCATGCATGCATAATGCTCCATTTGTGGTGTGATTCCATAATCATTTGTTATGGATTTGAAGTAATAGTGACCATCATCAATCAAACCGGTATGATCACATGGAGAAATTATTGCAAGAAATGTGACATGATCAGGCTGGAATTCGTGTTCTTTCATTTCGTGAAATAAAGAAAGACATTCTTGAAGGTGACCATGGCTTCCATAAGCAGAAATGATACTGTTCCAAGATACTTCATTTTTCTCCTGCATTATGTTAAAAACAGTTATTGCTGATTCTAGGTTTCCACATTTAGCATACATGTCAATTAGTGCGCTCTCTGCATAAACATCAGTTTTCAATGCACCTTTTGTCATGAATCTGTGGATTGCTTTTCCATAACCGATTAATGCTACATTTGCACACGCAGATAGTGCAGCTGACATGCTTACGGAATAATATTTAGCTCCTTTTGAACCCATTTCATGAAAAAGATCAATGGCTTTCTCTGGTTGACTGTTATGGCAAAAGCTAGTGATCATGGAATTCCAAGAAAGAGAATCCTTTTCAGACATTCTCACAAATACTTGGTGTGCAAGATCAAGTCTTCCACATTTTGCATACATATCCATGACTGAAATCCCCACATGACACCTTCCTTCAAGCCCTTTTTTGAAAATCTGACCATGCAACTCTTTGCCCAATTTTAAAGCAGCCAGACCAGCACAAGCAGGTAAAGAACTTGAAAGTGTAACAGCGTTTGGTCTCATTTGCTTCTTAAGCATACACCTAAAAATCTTTAAAGCATCAAAGTTCATCCCATTAAGGACATAACCATATATCATAGCAGTGCGTATGACAATGTCTATATGAGTATTACAAGTGAAAACATTGTGTGCTGTGACACCTCGGAATTTCCAGGTCAGCAATTTCTTTATTTTAACTAATAATATGAATTACTGTTGCATACGTGGCACTAGAATCATTACTATTTAGTGTGACACGTGGCACAACAGACCAAACGCACCGATAATTCAAGGAATTATCGCAAAACACAACGCACGTGTCTTGAATAACGATCGTTGGTGAAACCACAGTACACTTTCACTGCACTTAGGTTCTAGGGAACCTAAAATATTGGGAACAATGATTAAATGTCGAGAAACGATGATCGTAATCGTAAATACGCGAAAATCGGTTCGAAACAACAAAATTAGGCTTATTGGGCTTCTCTGGGACCCGTCGCGGTACGCGAGGGACCAACAGAAGGATTTATAGCGGTACGCGACAGGCATCGCGAGGGTTTGACTCCCGAAACCCGTCGCGGTACGCGAAGATTCTTTTAACCATCCACCGCGGTACGCGACGGAGTCCTGACGACAAATCTTTATAAAATCAAGACCACCATGCCTATTAACACCACCCTTCATCATTTCTTCGGTTCTACACACCAACTCTCGACTATTCCTCTCTGAAACACTTTGATTTGACCCTTGGGAAGCCATTGAAGACCTCCATTGAAGCTCCAAGCTTGAAGGTTTGAAGATTAAGAGCTTGAAGACCCATTGAAGCTCAAAACCACCATCACAACCATCTCATTCTTGCAAGAACCTGCTGTCCAGAAGCTTTTGAGGCCAAGAAATCACTATCTCAGAAGTTCTTGAAGCATTAGAAGGTAGTTCTATACCCAAAACACACTTCCTTCACCTTTACACTCACATGCATGACTTTAAACACACATGCAAGCACCCTTAATGCACATGCACGAATTTTAGTTCTGGGTTTGATGATGTTTACATGATATTTGATGATCTATGATGATTAGATGATGTATCTTTACATTCCATGATGATGTTATGATAGGATGGTCATAGTAGCTAAAATGATGGTTTTAGCAACATGAATGTATGATCTAGGTGGTTTTACACGATTGTGGATATTGAAATGATGTTATGAGTGTTAATGATGATGATATGCAAGGTTTGAATGATTGATTTTGTCGATAAATGGTCATTTGGGGATTATTGCTAAATATAGTAACTTAAATGTTATGAAGTTGTGATTTATGATGAAATGGCTTGATGCATGTGATTAGGTTCATAATTTATGTTCAAGATGATGTTTAGAAACTAAAATGATGGTTGTTGATGTAATAGAATGATTAGAAACATCAGATGTATGATTTTGTGAATATTACTAAAAATAGAAACTTTTATTATAAGTTGCTAGAAATGATGAATTTGGAAGATGTTGTACTTTTAGTATGCTTAGTTAAACTTGCTATAATATTAGTAAATGATTTTATGTCCTAAAATGGTTGAAAAATGTGTTTTATCACAAGTTGCTATAAATAGTAACTTTGTGTTTGCGAATTCGGGAATAAGAGCATGCTAGACATAACAATTATGATTAAACCGGCTATGTGTAACTATGTGCTTTGTGATAACGTGCTCATTTAGGATAAATATGCATGTTAGAATAATCGGATTATAATTTCTTACATGACTTGCCTAAAATAGAAACTTTTCTGAGATAGAAACTTACTAAGAATAGTAATTTTCCTCACGAAAGTGATTATTGGTATCCGCACACTTCATACGACACTAAACCGCACGTTACACACACATTTGATTCAAAACCATCACCAACGGGTCGTTAGGTCAAACACGGTCAACACGACCCACATAACAACTTGGAAGTTGTTAGACACGAACACGGTCCTGTGAGACCCACATATATGCAAACACAAACTTACAACACCTATGTGATATAGGTAACTACTAGCCGGCGAGCTACACCGTTCTTGTAAGAACACGCACTTCTCAAACTCAGGTGAGTTTACGGCCCCACTTTTACTCTTTAACTGTTTTGCTAAACTATTAGGGTGAGAATACAATGCAACTGTTTTAGATATATGACTGTTTTAGATATATGACTGTTTTACTCTTTAACTGTTTTGCTAAACTATCGGTAATATGAACCGACACACTCCACGGATCGTAGATCCAACAACAAAACTTAACATACCCAGTATATGTCTGTTTACTATTTCTGTCTGTCTAAACCTGTGAACTCACCAACTTTTTAGTTGACACTTTTCGCATGTATTCTCAGGTAACTGATGGAGCATACGCTAGGACGCGCACTTGGAAGCACTAAGGAGTCTGTCTGGCATATAGACTCGTGTCTTAGGCTTGCGTGCATTGGTTTTTCTGAAACAATCAAACTATGTAGTGTTTAAAAACTATTTATTTCCGCTGTGTAACAATTACATTTCCGCTGCTTTTAATATGAACTATTCCGCTGCTTTATTTTGAAAACATGTTTGTTTTACAAAACTGTGTGATTGTATAACTCATATAGAGTCGTTCAATATGACCATGAGCTGTGATCCTGGCCACGTCACACCCACGTGGACTGACAACACAAGTGGGAATTTGGGGGTGTGACATGTGCCATTTCCACCTCTCTACATTTAAAGTACATACCAATAAGTGCATTCTTCAAGAACACATCAAAATGTACATGTTGTCTTAAAATGTAACAATGGATCTCTTTCCCTTGGTTTATAGATGCAGACTCCGATAAAGACGGAAGGAAACTTGCTAAAGTGATTGGATCTGGTTTGGTTCCAATATATATCATTTCACGAAGTAAATATAAAGCTTCATTCATTATTCCATTCTGCACATGCCCACTGATTAAAACATTCCAAGTAACTGAACCAGCTTCTTGTATGCTATTAAACAATTCCCGAGCATCAAACAACAATTGGCACTTTGCATACACTGCTATCAGTGTGTTGAGAACCTGAAGATCCGCCACTTGACCACATTTGATAAGAAGTCCATGAATTTGTGTGCTGAGTTTGATATTTGCATCAGAGGCACATGCAGACAGAACACATGCGTAGGTCACCGACCCTGGTCGAGTCTTGGAGCTCCTCATTTGGTTAAACAGTAAGAGAACATGTTTTGAATCTCCATGCTTCAAGGAACCATTAAGGATAACATTCCACAATACATCATCTCTTTGGGGCAATTTGTCGAACATGTGGAGTGCATCATCAATGCAATCATTTTCAACATAAGCTTTGATTAACAAGCTACCCACATAAACATCCGTCTCAAAACCCATCATCTGAATCGTGTGATGAACATATTAACTAATCCAATTGCTCCCAATCGACCACAGGCCTTGATCACATACGGAAAAGTATACTTATCCGGGCAAGTTCCATATCCCAACATCTTAAAGTAAACCAAGATTGCAGAATCGAAACACCCCATCATAGTGAACCCTCTAATCATCCAATTCCAGGGCGATGCATATAACAAATCAAGTTTATGAAACATACTTTTGGCATCGATGAATTTTCCACAAAGTATGTACATTCCAAGTAATCGTGAACCTAGTACACCCACATGGTTAATTCCATTGACAAGTATCTGAGCATGAAGTTGTTGGCCTTGTTGAACTACTTGAAGACCAGGGTTAGGGTTTGAGCAAGATTGCAAAACTGATGCAAGTTTGGATATTAAACCCCCTTGGTGTAATGAAAAAACCCAACTGAAGTATCTACTCTTAACAACCATGCTATTTTGGAAAATCTCCTCTGCAATGAGAAAATATTCTTTTGGCACATTTTAAGTTCCATTCATCAGCCATCATTAATCAAATTCCTTGAAGATAATACCAACAAATAACAAGCAGATTCAGGCTTGTGTTTGATCTCTTTTGTGGGATGCATTTAAACATCTTGATATCTGCACCTTATGTGTGTCAAGGGTGTGAATTTTTGACATGTCACAAATCTAACAAAAAATTAACACGTTTGAGTTTAGTATATATGAGTTAGGGGTTTAAGTTTCATATGAATGAGTTAGCATTAGGTTTAGGTTGAACATGTGGACCCGTTTAACTAAACAGGTTGGGTTAGGGTTAACCCGAACAAGTTTACAGGTTGACCCATTTAACCTAGTTATATGTATTTGATAATTTTTATTGTGTTTTATATTAATTTGGTTGGGTATAATATTAATAGTTTAAACTAAAAGAAATTAACATGAAATTTATAATTAAACTTAATATTTTTTTATATATTTGAATTTTTTGTTATAAAAATATATTTTGAAAAGTATTTATATTCGAAAAAATAATGAAAATAAAAAATTTCGAGTCAAACTGTCGTGTTTGTGTCAACTCGTGAATATCCGGGTTGGATTCGAGTTCATGTTAATTTTTATGTTTGGATAGGGTTGACCCGTTAACCTGACCAGTTAGCACCCCTTATGTGCACGAACATATTTCAGTAAGCAAGAAAGGATACGGGATGCCACAAACAATTTTCATATTATATAGATTGTCCATGGTTTTATGTGTGACTTAACGTAAGTTTATTAACAAAAACGAAGGACACAACTCAAAATAAAACAAAATGATTACATAGATTTTAATATTTATTAACTTAAATAACCATAATCATCATTGTGCTCGTACTCAGTATAATTCATTATTAGCAAAATAAGGCATAGTTTAAGTAAGGCAAGATGTAAACAACATTATCTTTACCTCGTAAGAATATAAATGTTGCTTTCAATGAGACCTGAGACTCATGATGTCTGATTAACCGACCAACTCAATGCTTTTAACGTTATTTTTCACACAAAAAAAACAAGTAAAAATAATGTTAAAATTATTGTAATTTCACTTTTGTCACATATAACAAATATTATCTAAGGCTATATAAGATTAAATATAGATTCACGCATACCATCAAGCTTCAAAATTAGACATACGTAAGCATGCAACTTCCTACATCCTCCAATATATCATATGAAAAGCAAATCACACGCATTAACGATCAATATTGATAATGAACATCAGGTTAGTTTTTTTTTTTTTCACACAACACATGAGTGTGTCGGTAGAATCATGGTTTTAGAATTCTATCACTTAGGTGAAGAAAATTGATTTAACAACACATAAACAATTATGAGCTAATCAGTCGAGCATAAACTATGTGATTTGATTTAAATAACAAGACAAGGGTAAGTTTTAGTGCATTTTTTTAAGGTAAATATCAAAAACGTATTAATGGGTTGCAATTTAGGCATGCTTGTGTGCTTATACATAAGCTTGTATGCTTGTGTTATGCTGATTTATGCATATGTGTTTGATGTTCTTTGTTGGCTATTCATGGTATGTTGAAAATTTTTTTTTTTTTTCTGAGCCAAGGGTCTCTTACGAAACAGTCTTTCTATTGCATTGGGATGCGAGTAAGGTTTGTCTTCATCTTCACCCAGACCCTACAAAGTGGGATTTCACTGGATAGATGTTGTTGTTGTTGTTGTCTAGGTATTAGAAAAAAATAAAAATAAAATAAAAGGCGTATAAGAGTTGTATCAATATTGTTCTTGTCGATATTGGTATCTACTAAGTATGGTTGATAAAGATGACAGCGCGCAACCATTGGTATGATATTAGCTACATTTGTCAATTTAACAAGAGGTGACAAAATAGACGGGTCGGGCAGGTTAAGAATTACAAGTTACAATGGGTTGAATATGAATACATTCGTTTTCGTTCGAAACGTAAATATTACTTGGTTTTGATATCATGCATGTCATGTTCAGTTTCTTATTTATACCTCAATATTACACTCCTTTTACTAAACTAACATATCAAGCCTCAAGATATAAGGAGTGTGTAACATCTCCAACCTGAAGAACATGCTCCCCCAAAGCCACCTTCCTGTTGCCATCTTCATCAACAACACTCAAATGTTTGCAACCATCCACTTGAAATCTAACCAATCTCACCTCTTGTGGACCCAAGAACACCTTCTCAAAATCAAGCAATTGCAATTGTGGTATGTTATGAACCCATGGAGGAGGATAAGAGAACAACAACACACTGTAACTTCCATCCATTTCCCCCACATTCTTCACCCCAATCACAACTTCAAATCCCAAATTCCTACAAACACCATCACCTACCTCAACTGTTTCACATTCAGGATAATGGCAAACTTGATCTTGAACATCTGTTGAGAGTTGTACTAACTTCGGTGCTCGAACCAGCCACTGAACAAACCTTGAATAGCTTAGCCCGTGTCCGAACGGATAAACAGTTGTGCCTCTGTAAAACCGATATGTGTAACCAGGGTGACCAGTGGTTAGATTTGGTCTCATGTTCATGTTGGTCATGTTTACCATTTCTGCAAAGAACTGTGGATACCATGTCATGGGTAGTCTTCCACCTGCAACCACATTTAAAATCCATTATTAAGTAGCAAAAACAGACTTTATCATGCAAGATTCATGATATTTTACCTGGATTATATTGTCCGAAAATGATATCAGCTAATGCAGCTCCACCAGCTTCCCCTGGGAACCCGACCCATAAAATACTAGTGATCTTAGGGTTCTCCTTTGCAAACTGGATATCCATCCCAGTTCCTGACATTATAACAAGAATCACAGGTCCTTTAGATACAGATGCAACCTCTGAAATAAGGCGGTTTTGTTGTCCAGGAAGACTTATACTGGTTCTGTCTAGACTCTCAGCCTCAATAGATTGATCTGTACCCATTACTAGAACCACAGCATCTGCTTCAGCAGCTACTTCTCTTGCTTCATTAAGCTGTGCTCTAACACACTTGGTGTCACCACAGCCTGCGAGATAGACGGTCTCAACGGAGGCTGATAGCCCTTGTAAAGGAGTAGTATATTTGCAAGGAATCCCTGGATAAATGAAAGTTGTAAATCTCAGTTAAAAAACATTATTATTTTGAGCACAGTTCTTGCATTATTTATGGTTCTGTACCGAACCGGCGAACCCTTCATTTTTTATACCCGCATAGTTTCCGATCATGGTGGTTGTGGCATTAGCATTGGGGCCAATAACTGCTAGAGAATTGATTGCAGTTAGAGAGAGTGGCAAAGAGTGCAAAGCATTTTTGAGCAATACAATTCCTTGTCTTGCAGCTTCACGGGCTAGCTCCTGGTGAGCCAGGGTGCACACATCTTTTGGACCAAGGTTCCCGTACATTTGCTTACTCGGGTCACCATCAAAGAACCCAAGCCTCATAAGTGTTGCAAAATTGTTGGAAACCGCTTTATCAACCACCGATTCTTCCACTAGCCCACGTTGAACTGCACCCATTGTGTTGATTTTTAACCAATTCCCACAGTTTAGGTTCAAACCAGCGTTTAATGCGTCTGCAGCGACTTGTTCTGGGGTCGTGGCCCAGTGCTGCGAGTTGAACATGGTGTCTAATGAATCGCAATCCGAACTAATGTACCCGTTTAATTTCCATTCGCCCCGAACAACCTGTTTCAGAAGATCCGGGTCACCACAGGTTGGTTTGCCGTTGACTTCGTTGTAAGAACACATGACACTAGCAACATTTCCGTCCAGAACACAACTCTTGAATGGTGGTTGATACGTATCCTCCATATCTTGCTTTGTTACCTTAACAAAATTTCGTTATATAAACAACGATTTTTTGTAGAGGTGGCAGTTTTTATCCATATCAAATAAAATATGTTGGTTTGGGTAAATAATTGTATTATAATGAGTTAAAATGGGTAACATCGTAATATTGAATGGGTTGAGATATGTGTCACTTAAATACATATTTGACGAGAAAATCACTAAAAATTATACAAATGGACTATTTGTTTACTTATAACACATCTTAAGTTAAACTAAATTGATGTTTTTTAAAAACAATTAATTTAGACCCGAACTAATTTTGCTTAAAAGCCGTTCTGACCAGAACCCATTCTAACCAGTTGCACAACCCGACCCAACCCGCCCATTTTGTTGGACATAATTTTCTGTAAGATAAACAGATGATTTGATAAATTTTATTTAACATGCCTGTTATAATAATTTATATTGTTTAGTATTTAAAACACATAATTTTTATACTTTTTCTATTTTTTTATTTTAGATTTAATTATAAACTAAGTTATAATTGGGATAGGGGTAAGGTTTGTATCTATCCTTCCCCTCCAGACCCTACTGAAAAGTGGGAATATACTGGGTAAGGTTTTTGTTGTTGTTGTATAAACTAAGTTATAAATTAAATCGTGTTGTAATATTCGAAACAGAAAAAATATAAATATATAAATATATAAAAAAAACTTTATTTCATATACAAGTTTGTTTATAAAATTTATTTATGTTACATGCAGCAAAACAGAAAAGTAAAAGAATAAAACTAAGTAAACGAGATTTTTTTTCTTTAAATATCATAAACTACATCGGGTCACGCTCTGTTATTCAAGCAGAATGATGATCTATTTTTTAGGATGATCGAATGTTTGATGTTAAAAGAATATAAAAATACATATATTTAAATAAGAAAATGTTAAATTATAAAATGAAGAAATATAATATGGAAGTGCAGTTTTAAAAATAAGTTTCGAGGGATTCACTGTAATTACAAATAACGAAAACGAACAAAACATATTTCAAAAAGAAAGATCAAATAAGAAGAAAATATTTGTCTAAAAATAATAAGAACTAATAAAAGTTTGAAAAGTGACATGATAATTTATGTATAACATTTTATTTTTTGTACTAGTTTTTTATTTTTATGTAGCAGATTCTTTATTTGTTTTATATTTTCTTGTGCTGAATTTTTATTTTTGTAATGTAAATGTGTTTTTTGTACTACATTTTTATTTATTCGTACTGGATTTTTATCTGAATTTTTATTTGTGCTATATTTTTTGACTTTTTTTACTGGATTTTGTTTTTACTGTACTTTTTTTGTACTTGATTTTAATTTATGTACTAGATTTTTGATTTTATATTTTTAACATGACACATGTTAAACTTCAACTGATTCTTACTACTTTTAGACAAAAATATTTTTTTTAATGGATCAACCCCATATTTTAATTGGTAAAAAGTATTGAACTTGATAACAAGCATTTAAATGTCGTAAACAAGATCAATAAATTACAGGTACCCTTGCATTGAAGTGGTATCGATCAACTCCTTCCCAATCATCAACATCATACGCAGTGTAATGTTTACAAGCTGCTGCCACTTTCAACCGATCTTCATCTCCATCATCCCTTTCCTGTAAACCTCGAAAAAATTCTCGGCATACTTACTCGTTAGAATCGGGTCTTCACCCGGGGTTTCTTGCCCTCTCCCCCACATCGGGTCACGAAATATATTCACATTCGGTGACCAATACGTCAACCCGGCTAACCCAACATTATACATGGCTCGAGCCTCAGTCGACACCACTTTACCAATAGCATTAAACAAAGACTTATTGAACGAAGCTGCCGTGAGGATGACTTGCGGGAAGCTCGTGGCTCCCGGGACCAGGTGAGAGAAACTAGTCCCGGGACCGACGTTAGACACGCTATGCAAAGCTTCCGACCACCAATTGTAGCCAGGTATCCCGAGCCGGGGGATGCTGCTAGCATCGTTCACTAAGTAGCCTATCTTTTCTTCTAATGTTAGCCGGTTGATCAAATCGTCTACTCGTGTTTTGACATCCAATGAAGAATTACAGAATGAGTAGTGGTTTAAGCTTGGATCTTGGTTGGTGTTGCACGCGAAAAGGGGAGCGTTTTGGGTGAAAACAATGATCTGGGAAGATAAGATAACTGTGAGAACAATAGCAGTGTTAAGAGTGCAGGAATTTGGTGTGTTTTGAATCACCATTGATTAGATGTGTTGAAGATGATGAAAACAGTCTAAATGCTAAATTTAGTAGATAAACTCAATTAATTAAACGCACACATAATATATGATCAATGATCGTTTATCAAGAAGATGTGCGTAAAATTGACAGAAATCAGTAAAACCTCCTAACAACCATGTCACATGAATCAAATGAACATATTTTAGTGACCATCTTATAGATATATGTATGTGCACTAGATTTAATAAGTAATATTGAGCCAAAATGCATTTGCCTTGACATATTGTTTGTAACGAAATATGCCTTTATTAAAAGGATCCAAATTATTAGGATTTGTCAACCAAGAAGATCAAAAAATCAACATGACTATATATATATAGAGAGGATACTGGCATCATATAATAACTCACTTTTAAGGCATTAACTCAAATAATTCTGTCAAGATGAAGACGAATCTTGGATTTTTTTTAAACATCATTATAACACATTTACAACATTTTATTCTCTTATGAGTTGGGGTAAATTCATCACCTTTTAAGACGTAACATCTTTGTAAGTTTTGGGTCTTAAATAGTTATAGTAATGTAAGTTAAAAACTTACAACATTAATGTGAAGTCTTAAATGGTGTTTAATTTATGCAAACTTATAAAAGAAAAAATGTTCTAAATATGCTACAATGATTTAAAAAAAATCAACGATTCGGCTTCATCTTGGTGGAGTTATTTGGATTAAGACTTTAAGAATGAGTTATTATTTGAAAAGTTCTCTTTACACACACTAAATGATAAAAATCCAGGGTAATTAAATAGGAGTTCTTACAATTGATTATTATAGGCTAAAATGAAAGCAAAATTCTCAAAATATTATTTGACCAAAAAGTTTTTCAAAAATGTTCTTTAATAGAGTAAATTCCCTATTTGTCTATTTTGACCCAAAAAGGACAAAAATGTCAAAATTGTTTCTATTGGCTTAAACCATGGACGTCCCGCCCGTAATCGGACCCAACCATGTGCGTCCCGCCCGTAATAATATATTTCAACATGGGCGGTTGTGGGCGGGACACCCATAGCTGGATCCGATTACGGACGGGACGCCCATGGTTTAAGGCAATAGAAACCATTTGGACATTTTAGTCCTTTTTTGAGTGAATGTGGACAAATAGGAAATTAACTTTCTTTTATATACAGGCGTCGATGATGTATACAGTTGTCAGCTTACAAAAACAATCAATAAAAAATTGTCACGCCTATAAACTCAGTTTGACGCCTTAAACTTTGATAAATTAGAACTGAATTTTTTTTTCATTCTAAACGGTTTGAGTAAATTGGTTATTGGAATAGATGGTTTCGTTAATTCAATCAGCCATAGACAATCATGTGTGTCCTCGAATTAAACCTCATACCTTAATGTTGCCTAATATATATGATTTCTCCTTTTGTCTTAAATCAATTTAATTATAGTGACGTAACTCAATACAACAATGTTACGTCTTAAATGTAGAGGTGTAAACGAACCAAGGCAGCACGTGAAATACTCGGGATCGGATCGGTAAAAAGCTCAAACGAGTCGGGCCTTAACGAGCCCGAGCTCGAGCCCAAAAGTGTGGCTCGTTTAGTTATCGAGCCCGAGCTCGAGCTTTTCATATCGAGCTCGAGCCGGCTCACGAGCCTTAACGAGCTTTTTGAATATATAATATTTATTATATTAAGTGTTTATTTATAAAATTAATTATTTTTATATATATAATTATGATAAATATATTTAAATCAAATATTTACGTTAAATATAACTAAATATAATTAAATTAGTAATTAAAGTAAATAAATTAAATAAATAAACTCTAAACGAGCCGAGCACGAGCGTAGTAAATAAAATTCTTAACGAGCCGAACTCGAGCTCGAGCCTTAACGAGCTCGAGATCGGCTCGTTTACACTCTACTTAAATGGTGTTGAATTTACGCAAACTAATATAAGAGGAAAGTGTTCCAAATGTGTTACAATGATGTTAAAAAGATCCACGACTCGGCTTCATCTTGAAGGAGTTATTTGAGTTAAGGCTTTAAGAGTGAGTTATTATTTGAACACTTCTCTATACACACACTAAAAAAATGGTGAACGCCACCATTAGGCGCTCCTCACCGACAGGTCTCACGTCAAACATGAGGGAGGTAAGTCGCGTGATCCAGGGAAAACTGGGTGGTGTCAGACTTTAAACCCTAAACCTCTATTACAGATTCTCACCCTTTTACCAATAGGCCACCATCATGGAGACCTATACACACACTAAATGCTTAAAATCCAGGGTAATTAAATATGAATTCTTACAGTTTGATTATTATAGGCTAAAATGAAAGCGAAATTCTCAAAATATCATTTGACCAAAAAGTTTTCCCAAAATGTTCTTTTATATACATGCGTCGATGCCTGTATACATATACATGTGCCAGCTTACAAAAACAATCAATAAAAAATTGTCACGTGTCTTTTACGCGCCCCCTATAAACTTAGATAGACGCCTTAAATTTTTGATAAATTACAACTGAATTTTTTTTATTCTAAACGGTTTGATTAAATTGGTTATTATTGGAATAGATGGTTTCGTTAATTCAATCAGCCATAGACATCATGTGTGTCCTTGAATTAAACCTCATACCTTAATGTTGCCTAATATATATGATATCTCCTTTTGTCTTAAATCAATTTAATTATACTATAATGGCATTAAAATCACCTTCACGTACAACTTACACACCAAATCTATATATAAGAATGAAAGTTGCTATGACAGAATACAAAGTGCATAAAATTTTGAGAAGATAAATCACATATAAACCAATAAAATGTATATATGCTATGTTTTTGAAACATATATCGGTGATAATCTTGAGGGATATATGCTGGTTACGTTGAGATTAAACAGAAGGGTATGTAAAATTTGTTTTATGTTTGGCATTAATTCCGCTTAGAGATTAATTAATTATTGGAACTCCGGCCTCATGCATTTGCTTCTATTGTGGTCGATCGTAATTTCTTCCTTGTACATGCTAACGACAATATAATACGATATTATATTGTGCTATCTCACAAAGTGTGAATTTATTGAGTATGTTTGTTTGTCTGTTTATCCATCTATCAACTACTATATATCCATCTATCAACTACTATATATAATCAGTGGCGGATTCAGGATTTTTTTTTCAGTGGGTTCACCGTTTTCCGACTTTTTAATTAAATAGAACCGGACATAAAAATTTCCAGGTTGGGTTGATGGTTTGAGTCTTGTAACGTTCTTTACGTAATAACAATGCGATATATTAAGTCAAAGATTAAAATTACAAAACGTCGTCATTAAAGAGTTCGAAGGTACATAACACATTTTTGTTCAAGATTTCTGAGCTCCAGACCAAACGGGAGTCAAGGGGTCGCGCGCCCTTGTGGGGTCCAAGGTGGCGGTCCTGCTGGCCATTCAGCAGACATGGGTCAAGGGGCAACGCCGGTTGTAGGGTTCGGGGCAATGCACGGAAACCTAAACGGAATTTGCTAAGTTTGTATGACCAAAATTAACTTGATCCGAGGGTTTAACTATTAATATCTACCATTTTGCTTGCTAAGTTTATATGACCGGAAAGTGATTTTAACATGATCATATAGAAATTTAATCATCGATTATCAAGATCTCTCTAACAAAGATCACTTGTCTCAATCAAGTTTACAAATTTCTGTGAAAATTATATTAAGAATTCACTCTTAAAAATCTTAATGGGTCATCTTAGGATTCACCCCTAACGAGTCGAAACTCGGTGGGTTCATGTGAACCCATTCCCATATGCCTACATCCGCCACTGTATATAATATTATTTTATGTTTTTTAAATGAATTTTTTATCTTATGATTTGTATCTAAATTTATTAAACAATTATTTTTTATGAAGAATTTTACTAAATTAATATGATTATACCATAGTACCCGTCCATCGAACGGATATAAAACTAGCTATCAAGGGATAGCGATAGTTTTAAGTGCATATTTAGAAAGAGTACCACCGTGTATTACAATAAGGAATAAGCCTTATAATCAGACTATCACCTTAATTACTTGTATTATTATAAGTGCATCTATTAATTTCTTAGTTCTTATGACCAGAATACACGTACGGCCTATTACTTATTTTTTACAAGTTTTGTACCCGTTCTTTGGCCGGGTAGTATGGTATAATCAAATTCAAATTATAATTCATAAAATATTTAAAAATAAAACAATAATGACATGTGTCAAAACATGGGACATGATCCGCATGTAACCGAAAAATCGTCATGAACCGCTAAAACCGTCAGAAACTGTCACAAAATTGATGTAACCGCCTAATTTAAAGGGTCATGATTTAATTTTGATGAATTTCAACTGATGAGAATTCATTTGGAGTCGGTTGAGTTTACTGGCGTCCACATGTATATAATTTGATTGATTACTAATCAAATGGATTCGCGGGCAGAATACCGACGCCGTAATTGGAACCATCGTGGCAAGTAAATGAGCTAGTTGGATAATCTTCGAGATAACTAAAAGCACAAGGACACCTCGCCTTGAAAAACCTTGAATAATCAGTTGGTACACAATTTCTTCCAACGTTGCAACAATAATTATCAGTTTTAAACACGGTGCACGGCCCGTTGCACCCACCAGGATCGAGTAACTTAGCCGGGCACTGACGGTTGATATCTGCAGTACATGACGTAAACATTGAACGAGTTAAGATGAACAACACCTTAACAAAATATGGGTCAATTAAGATGGTTAAAAATTATGTGAACGAAATTGATTCAAATGAATAAACATAGTCAATAAAATAATTGATAGGAAAATCACTAAAATTATCTTAATGGAATATTTGTTTGCTTATAACACTTATAACACATTTTGACTTAAAATAAATTGATGATTTATAAAAATGACTCATTTATTTAGATTCAAACTGATTTTTACTAAAACTCGTTGTGACTCACACTCATTACAATCGAGCTCGTTTTAACTTGTTACCTAACCTGACCTAATTCTTTATTTTACCATGCTTAATTCAAATCTCACTTGGTCACTGTTAAACATCAAAACCTTGTTAAAATAATAATAATAAAATAACGTGAACTTGTTATCTGTTTATGACAAGTGGTGGTCTCAGAAACTTTTTTTATGAGGGCGGTAAATTTTTAGGGCCGTTTGAGTATTATCGTATAACAATTTTTTCTTTTATGCTCATTTTGATCAAGTTGAGCCGGATTAGGTCGGATCATATTAAAAAAGGACAATCAACTAAATTTGATATACAAAAACATAGCGAAAATACAATACAAATAATTTTGTACGAAGTTTTATTTTTTTTAAATCTATCGAAAACAACATATAGTGAAACTTTCTTAGATAACTTTTTATTCACAAAACAAAGACAATTATTGCTTAAATTATAATCATCAATCCAATTGCATAAATCTTACTTAAAGTATTATATTAATAAGTTTTTAAATTGGTAATTGAGTTGTTTAAAATGAGCTGGTGGTGGTTTAACTTATTAAAATTAATAATAAACTTGGTTTTATAACAGGTTAAAAATATTAGTTGGATTTTTTCAACTAACATTCAAAAATTAAAAGTGAAAGAAAGACGATTGCTAAACTTTATTAGTGGCGAACGAAATTTTTGGGTTTCCAAAATAAGGTAAAAAAAGTGCTTCAAATCATTACAAGAAAAAAATTCAACACAGACAACTCCCCACCTACTAAAGGATGGGTATGCCATTTTTTATGGTCCATTTAACACATTTAATGCAACCTATGAATTTGTTTATGACCTTTTAATACGTTTACTACTTATTTCATCATGTTTACGTTCAATCCAATCCGTTTGACTTGTCAACATGCATGTGTTAAAAGAGTCTCGTAAGCTGCCGTTCAAAAAAAAAAAAAGAGAAAAAAAAAGGGTCTCGTACGCACATTGTAACTCCGGTTGCATCTCATCTCAAAAGCTATGAAATCCTATTGGCTAATGGTGTTGATTCCGATTTCATTAACTGTATATATTTAATATTCATATAAAAATTGAGAAATTGTTTAAAGAAAAAACTATATATAAGAAATCACAAGTTTGGCATGTTTGTGGTGCGCACATATAATGTATATATGTGTCGGTCCTCGAGTGACAAAAGTAAAATTGCACTAATTTTAAACGTTATTCTGCTTATTTTTTGTGAAAATAACGTTAAAAGCATTGAGTTGGTCGGTTATCACGCATCATGAGCAGGGAGTCTCATTGGAAGCAACATCTCTATTCCTACTGGGTAGATCGAGGTAAGGTTGTCCACACATTACCCTCAGATACTACCTTAGCTTTGCTAATGATGGATATACTGAGTACGATGATGAAATCACAACTCTCTTTTTAAACTCACTGACACATGATGTATGTGTACGTGTGTGAGTATATATTGATAGTACGTTACCGTATCACAATAAGGAAGAAGCCTTGTAATTAGATTTTTGATCACCTTAACTTATTAAGCATGTATTACTACATTTATTTCATTTATAACTTTAACAACCTTTTAACTTAATTGATCGGATGATCAATGACTTCAAGGGCAGAATACAACGTTGTAGTTGGTTCCACCAGGGCATGTAAAGGTGCTAGTTTGATCATCTTTGGGATAACTATAAGCATCATAACACCTAGTCTTGAAAAACCTTGAATAGTCAGTTGGTCCACAATTTCCAGAGTTGCAACAATATTGATCAGTTTTGAAGACGGTGCAAGGGTTATTGCACCCACCCGGAGCTCGTAACTGGCTAGGGCACTGACCATTTATATCTGCAGTACACGAGATACCACGAGTGCATCCACCAGAATTAGGCTTAAATGACAGTGGCACGTTAAATCCATCAACAAGAGAAATGTCAAAGAAATCAAGATTGTTATATTGATTCAGGGCGTACTCAGCCAGCGTGTTCGGTGGTGTGCCATAGTTTTTGCATTCAAGGAGACCGTTGCAATCACCTGTTTGGCACCTGCCTCGTCCCGAACCATCAAAGCGGCAATTGGTTCGGGGCCATATACGCGCTCCTTGTGTGCCAGCTTGGACAGGTAAATACCATGTTTGACCTGGTCTTAGCTGTCGGCCACCACCAGGCACTGCAGCAGCCCAAACGGTGTATGGGCAGTTGTTTCGAACAGTGAACATGGCTGCATTGGTGGAGTGAAACAGAATAGCCAAGAGAATGAAAGTTGAAAGGGTGGAGATGGCCATTGTGATTTTGGGTGTATGCATTGCGAGACTAAACCTGGTTTATATAGGCCCAATAAGATGGTATAGAATACCGAGCAAGATTTAAAAAAGAAATGATAAATGTTGATCCGCATCCTTTTGGTCTTCATGTAATCATGTTTATCTAGAATTTAATTACTTGTGTGGAAGCCAAATGACTTTTAGTACAATAGTTACCCCATTGCTTGGGTATTAATACGGGCCAAGACAAATGAGTTTACTCAGATGTGAGATTCCTCCTATGATTATGCTCGAGTGTATGCCCCAAAATGTCAAATCCGAGGGGACGGTTGATCCCTTCTTGAGTATCTACGTTTCAAGACGTTAAAAAAAATTTACTTATGTGGAAGTGGTAATGTGGAATATGTTTATGTGAGCCCACTTCGTATTAACGCTGATAATAACATCAACCATGCATTATTCTTGTTTACAATAAAATATTAAAATCGACTCAATCATATTGGAGGTCCTGGATGGAAAAAACTCGGGTCCTTTGTCACATGTCATTAAAACAAGTCGCATTCAAGATAATACCTAATAACTAAACAAGTATGACTTAAATCAACACCTATTAACACCTATCTAGTCTGCAAGTTTAACCCAAATCGAATTTCAAGATAGAAGATTTACAAGTTAAAACTAAAGCTACATATATACTGTTATAATTGAAGGTCCAAAATTTTTAGAGGCCTAACGTAGTGGCCTAATTTTTGCCCCAAAGGAGCTGGCCCTAATTTACATACTTTCTCGTATACTTATTTTTAATCAATTATAAGCAATATATTGTATGTTTTTTCACAAGAATAAAAATGGTTCGGTGATTGATGTTATAGCGTTTGTGCTCCGGTGATTGATGTTATAATCCAGATTTGTTTATGTATGTGTATGTATGTTAGTGTGTGTGTGGTGTGTATATATGAGACGGATCTGATACAAAGGAGTTTTAACGTGAGAAGGATAGGAAGGATTTCTGGCCCTTGATCAAATTAATCAATGGTTAGGATCTAGTTGTCCCCACTTTTCATTAAAAACTTGCGTGATATTAAAGGTGGGAGGGGAAAAAAGGAATACCCTACATTTGTTGACTTTTTTATGATTATATCAACTTCCACCATTTATTTAAAAATCGAATAACTTTTAAACGGTTAATCGTTTTCTTTAAAAAATTGCACCATAAAATAGAGAATTTTATTATCTTTAATTTGAGTATCGTATTGTTGTAGTTTGTTTCGATTTTTCACGTGGTCCGTGATTTTAATGTTTGGTACGTGATTATTGGTACGTGATTATGCAGTTGGTCATTTGATTATGCATGTTAAACGACGGTCTGTGATTTTTATATAACGTGGTGATTTAGTGATCCGTAATTATGCAGTTGGTATTGATTACGTGTGTTAAATTACGGTTTGTAATTTTTTGAATTACGGTCTGCAATTATATATGGACGATATTGCCCCTTACCCTGATGACACATGTCAAAAGCCTGTGGCTTCCTACGCTTTTCATATTAAAATCCTTTGTATTATAACCGTCTTCTCTCTCTCTCTCTCTCTATATATATATATATATATATATATGGGGAATGTTTCCATAAAAAAATTTTTTTGCTTAAGAAGGCTAAGAAGAATTTTTAAAAACTCGAAAACCGACCCAAACAAACTGCGATTGAATTCATTTTTACGTCATTGGAACCGGCTTGTAATTCCCTAAAACCTAATCCCTAAATCATAAACAATAAAACCTAAACATAAAACTAACATTATAAAAACAAACGCTAAACCTAAAGATAAAATCTAAAAGTTAAAAAAAAAAGCCCGAAAATCCAAACTCTAAACCTAGTTGTTAAAGCTAAAACCAAAAAGAAAATATTTTAGGGTTCGATGAGACAGTTCCAATGTTATCGAAATAAGTTCAATCAAAGTTCGTTTGGGTCGGTTTTAGAAATTTTAAATCTTTTTTAACCTTCTTAGGCAAAATAGAATTTTTATTTGATCTTTGTCATATACTCATATATATAGGAGACGGTTACAATACAAAGGGTTATTTTGGTGAGAAGGATAAAAAGGATTATGAGCCTTTGATCAAATTAATCAATGGTTAAGATTTCTCCTAAAAACTTGCGTGAATTAAAGCTGAAAGGGCAAAAAAGGAATAACCTACTCTAGTTGACTTTTTTGTGGGTAAATCAAATTCCACCATTTTTTAAAAATCGAATAAGTTTTACATACTTAATTATTTTTTTAAAAAAATTGCATCATAAAATTGAGAATTTTATTGTCTTTAATTTGAGTATGACATTGCTATAGTTTTTTTTCGATTTTTTTCATGTGGTCCGTGATTTTAAGTTTGGTCCGTGATTATTGGTATGCAATTATGTAGTTCGTTATTGATTATGCATTTAAAATGATGGTTAGTAATTTTTATATAACATGGTCCGTGATTATCTAGTACGTGATTTATACGATTTGTCTTTGATTATGAATGTTAAATTACGGTCCGTGATATTTATATAATGCGGTCCGTGATTATTGGTCCGTGATTATACCGGTGGTCCTTGATTACGGGTGTTAAATGTCAGTCTGTAATTTTATTAAGCACGGTCTGTAATTTTACACGGACCATTTTACCCCTTACCCAGATTACATGTGGCGCATTCTGGTGGCTTCCTACGCTTCTCACGTTAATTTTCTTTGTACAATAATCGCCCCCTATATATATATATATATACTAGATTATTAAACTGTGTATTACACGGAATAAATATAAAATATTAAACAATTAAAACTGATAATTTAGGGATTATAATAAATAAAAATAATATTTTGATGTAAAATGATTATGCTATGTATTAATAAATACTTTAAGTAGTAAAACAACAACTAAAAATTTAATAACTACATAATTTGTATTCGACATTTTTTTATAGTACAAAAGTAAAAGATACTATTTTCGTAATTATTAAAGTTTTTTCTAACGGCTAACAAATATATATATATATATATATATATATATATATATATATATATATATATATATATATATATATATATAGGGAGAGTATCTAAATGTTGGCCATTCCTTATTGCGTTAACCGAATAACTATATTTTATTACTTTGGGGCCCACAATAAAATAAATTTAAAGGTGTAGGTTTTTTTTAATTAATTTAGGACCAGCTTACATTAATAAAAAATAAGAAAAAACATAAACTTTTAAATCTACTTTAATGTGGGTCCAGAGTAATATGATGTAGTTATTCGGTTATCGTAATAAGAAATGGTTAACATTCGAAACATCCCTATATATATATAGACACATACACACACTGAAAATTAATGCAACGTGATTCAATTTTTAAAGTTTTTAAAGTTCAATAACTCTTAGGGAAGTTAGGCCTTTTGTGTCTATCGTCATATTTTCTTTTTTGAAAACCAGTGCGCATGTTAATACTACAATAAAAATAGGTGTTAGTACTTAGGATCTGTTAGTGGTGTATTCTGGCTATTAGGGGTGTTCATTAGGTCGGATTACGAGTTATTCAATTTATTTAGATTTGAATTTTTTGCCTATATCCGAAACCCGACCCGACCAGAATTAGTCCGAATCTCATCCAACCCGAATATATCTGAATTACGATTCGGCTAGGATTTGGATAAATCCGAACAACTCGAACAACCCAAATAAAGTTGAATATAAATTTCATAATTTTTCGTTTTCGTTTTGGCTATTTATTTTCTTTTATTTGGGTTCCTAAAATTAAACATTTATCTATTTTAGATCCATAACATAACACTTTAAAGTTCAAATTTCAAAAACGATCATAAATTTATCATAAAAAATAGTCTAAATAAATATCATGATTTTAAAAAAACACCCAAACAAATCGAAATTAATAACAGTTCATTCGGATACCCGAACAACCTGAACTACAAAAAAACATAAATCTAAATCCGACCCGAATATCTGAATAACCTTTTTGGATCAATATTTTTGGTTTCAGATACGATTCGGGTTTCGACTTTTTTGGATTTCAGATATTTTAAACGCCCTGCCTTTTGTGTTGTAGAAAGTGGTTCCAATGCAAGTTAAATTTCCACGTTTAGTGCTTCCCCATTTTCAATCTAGAAATGACAGTACAAATTTTTTCTTGCATCTTTGTAGTGTAGCTTTTTGGAAAGCAAATCAAATTAAGTTGTGATGCTTCCCATAGTCAAAAGCAAGGGCTTTTTAAAGTTAGGAAATCCATAGTTGGTGAAGTTAGTGCTCCAAACAACTGTTTCTTATGTTTTTAAAAGTCTACGAAGACTTCTTTCATTTTGAGAATTTTTATCCCTCTCTTTAGGTTGATGTTGTTCAATTGTGAAGTATCTAGTTTAGGTTTCAAGTTTAGCAATTTTCGCTTCAATATATGTATCAAGTGCCAATGTAAAAAATAGTGATTTGGAATTTGTCTGTTTAGTTGAGTTCATAAAAGAAAGTTTATTTTAAGAGAAAATTGCATATTTGGTCCCTATGGTATAATCGTTTTGCAAGTTTGATCCCCAAAATTTTTAAATTGAAAACTTAGTTCAAACTTTGGTAAGATGTTTTCACTTCTAGACACCAATTTTGTTATAACCGTGGTTAGTTTTTAACAGAGAAATAACCTCCTTTGAAGACATATGTGTTCTGCTTTTACAAACTAGTTACTGTTAGTTTGTTTGTAAAGCACTGTGTTTGGTTTTTTGTCCAAAAACAATTAGGTATAAAACAGTTGTTTTTACTCCAATTAGCTTGATTCTTTTTACTATGGAAAAGGCGTCTTCATTTTCATGAGAATTTAGAACATGCCTTTTCTTTTTTTGCTAATAGCAATGAACCAAGAGTGTCTCGGAGCCCCTCCCCGTTAGCATTTTTTTGGCAACGTACCCGACCTTCCAACTACTAAGCTATACGCCTATACCTGTTGAAAAAACATCATATTCATCGAAAAAGTAAAAGGACTACCATTAAACTAGAGGCTTTTAGATACATAGCCTTAGGTACAACTGTACAAATGGATGTTATACCCCTATTGTTGAACCAATACCATTAATAGCATTATAGCAGCTGAAGAAAAATGAAAGATGTTGTAATTTCGGCAGTATTATGATTTTAATATTTTATACATGTATATTGTCACAAGTGGTCAAAAACAGTTGCTTTTTTGTTTTTTTGATATGCAAAGAGCCTTGTGAAAGATTATTTGTGATGTAGGTGTGAGTAGGAAGGAGCATTTGGTACCGAATACCGAATCCGAACATGTATCGTACTAAACCGGTACCGAACAGATAGATTCGATACTGTATTCGGTACCAACTATTCCATAATTTCGGTACCGGTATGGTACAAATACCTTTTTAGATGATTATTTTTAATAAATAACGATACCGAACTGATACCGTACGATCATTTCGGTACGGTATTCGGAACCACTTTTTCAAAAATTTGGTACCAGTAATTTCAGCATCGGTACCGGTACAGTACTAATCTCATCACTAGGTATGACCAAACCTTAACTGTTAACCGAAATTAACCGACAATCAAACCATCAAAGAATCGAATTAACTGATCAACGGTTATAGTTAAGGTTTTTTGATTAACCGATAAATTGTTTATGGTTACGAGCAAGAGTGTACCATAACTAGGGGTGTTTACGGTCCGATTTCAAACCGTGAAACAGCCCGTACCGGTCATTGGTTCGGTTTCGCGGTCGGCATTTTCCCAAACACTTGTTCAGTCAGTTCAAAAGTTTGAAACCGTAGTGAACACTTTAGTTTATGGTTATAGCTAAAAACTGGTCGTACAAAACCGAACCATTTGTTTATGTATATATATAGGGAGAGGATCAAATGTTAACCCTTCCTTATTGCGTTAACCGAATAACTACATCTTATTACTTTGGGACCCACACCAAAGTAAATTTAAAGGTGTATGTTTTTTCTTTTCTTTTTTAATTAATGTATTACCCACTTACATTAACAAAAAAAATAACAAAAACCTAATAAAAAAAATAACAAAAACCTACACCTTTAGATTTACTTTACTAGTGGGCCCCAAAGTAATAAGATGTAGTTATTCAGTTATCGCAATAATGAATGGTTAACATTCGAACCATCCCCTATATATATATATATATAGATATGTTCATATGCATGTGTGTTGTATATGGTTGATGATTTAGGTGTTATTCACTAAAAATATTACATTAGGGATTGGAGTATGATTAGTCTGTCTCAAATTGTAAAACGATCAGGTTTGGTTCGATTTTTATATTTAACAGCCTCAAAACCCCAACCCAAATAACCAAAACCCAGATAGCTCATACCAGAACCAAACCGATGATAACGGTTCAATTTGGTTTTTATTTTTCAACGATCTGTTTTTTCTTTTATTATTCAAATACTGTTATTAACAATTTGGTTATGGTTTCACCTAAAATCGGACCATAAACACCCTAACCATAACCTACTATTAACCAAACCAAACAAAAGAACCTTTTTATCTTTTTAGCTTGTGTCTCTCTCCCATAATTCTTTCTACAAATTCTAGTGAATAAGTCTCACAATTGACAAAGCACATGCCTCTACTATCATTTATTTTTCCAACTCTTAAAATTTTTAATATAGCTGCTAGAATTTTCTTTGTTAGTCACTTGGTTGATAATTGGATATAATGGTTCAATCAAACACTACTTGTCCATATATTACATTACATGTTGGCTTAGATAATGAAGAGATAACTTTATACAAATATAACAACTTTTATAATGTTTCAATTAGTAACTGAAACTTTTTTTCTTGTCTTCGATTAACTAATAAATAAGCTTTAGAATTTTATAAAATACTATTTTTTTTGGAATGAATAAAAGTAAATGAATAAAGAAAAATTAAAGAAAAAAAAGAAAACAACAAGAATTTTAAAATTTTATTTATAGTTAATTACAAAAAATTTCCTTTAACTTTAGACGCGATTGTATATTTCGTCCTTTAATGGTAAGACTTAAGAGTAAAATAATTATTTTAGAAAAATTAAATGAAAAGTTAACTTTAGTTGATAAAAAAATAATTAATTGTTACAAACCATAAAGTTTGAGATACTTAATGTAATTATCAATGTTTAAGGACAAAATCTATACACGTAAATGACATTTTATGTTATTTTTTTTTGAACGGCAATTTGGATCACTGACGGGTCATAGACCCACCCGATCATATCCACACCCTATAGGAGGAAACCCACCATAGGTGAGAGAAAACCCCCTAGCCTAGCATTGAACCCCTATTTTGTCCATGCCAGGACTTGAACCCATGACCTCCCCAATATTGAAGCCACATGGTACCTTCCCTCAACCGCTTGAGCTAAGGATCATTGGTACATTTTATGTTATTTACTGAACTATAAATTCGGTCAAGTTAGAAAACAGACTGCCACAACGTTAAACAAAGTCAAACATCAAATGATTTAATGAGTTATTGACTTATTGTTATTTGATTGGGCTTAAGAAGTCCTTTGATTTCTTTTCTTGTGCCAGGGCCCATATGTTAACGGTGATTAGTTTTTTTTAAACGTCGAAGGTTTCAATCGTGTGAGCCCACTGTTTCCAGACCATGTCACCAATGTTTAGTTACCTGGACCTCCCATGAGCCCACACAGCCACCTAAGAGGAAACCCACTGAGAAAACCCCCTGACCTCCTCAGACCCCTTTTTCACTGTGGGAGGGTTTCGAACCCGAGACCACCCCTTTGGAAAAATCCCAGAGTACCGCTGAGGCACTGCCTCGTTGGTTAATGGTGATTAGTTAAAAACTAAAACCTCAACAACTATATCCGTATGCAAAATTGCATGCTTCATGAAATTTAGTCCCTCCTATATATTAGGCCCTGTTATAATGCCCATGTTACACAGCTGAAGGGTTGCCCTTGATTCTTATTTTAAATCACATGCGGTTTTAAATCGGTTTGGTTTGTTGGTGGTAATTTCCTATCTGGGTAGTAGGGGTGTTCAAATTCGGATATCCGGAGATTCAGATATCCGAACTTCGGATATCCGTTCGGATATCCGAAATCAAAAAAAAATAATGAAAAATTTTAAAAAATATATATTTCGGATATCCAAATATCCGAAAATTATCCGGATATCCGAAAAGTATCCGAAAATTATCCGGATATCCGAAAAATATCCGAAAAATATTCGGATATCAGAAAAAAGTATCCGAATATCCGAAAAAATATCCGAAAAAAAAACTATTTCGGATATCGGATATCCGAACTATCCGAAAATTTTCAAAATTGGTATCCGAATCCTAATCCGAAATTTCGGATAACCGAACTTCCGGATATCCGAACTTCCGGATATCCGATTTTTTCGGATATTTCGGATTCGGATTTTCGGATATTTCGGATTCGGATTCGGATACGGGTTTTTTTGAACACCCCTACTGGGTAGATTTAAATCGTGTGATACGGAAGTGAGTGAAAGGCGGTGTCATATTGCGATCGGAAGGAAATAAATAGGGCAACAAAGGAGGGTTTATTTATTGGATTGTTTTTGTTGTTCATAGTTTGGTGGCAACAAAAGTTCAATAAGAACTTCGATTTAATTATAGGTGCTCAAAATTTAAAAATAAAGAGTAAATTATCGATATGGTCAATGTTGTTTGCTCTTGATTTTTATGTTTTATAAATTACATATATGGTCCAAACTTTTTACAATTGTAACACGTATAGTTCTTAGGTCACCAAATTACTCTCACATAATTGACCAAATTATACTCACATAAGGACTATATGTGTTACAAATGTTTAAAGTTCGGAAACATATATGTAATTTATAAAATTTTGGAACCAAGAATGAAAAACTAGCAAAACACACTGACCATCTTGGAAGTTTACTCAAACATAAATAATAACACCTACGTTTGCTTAATCTTGGTGATAGACAAAACGAAAAAAAAACATTTATTGATCAAGTCATTAGTATTTGAAGAATAGGATGTCATCAACTTTGATCATTCGGTGTTGGTTTGAAGTCAGAAATCAATACCCAACGACAGTGGCGGATCCAGGATTTTTTTCGAATGATGTCCCTGTATTTATATATTCTAGTTTCATATTACCAGACTTAAATTTTTCAGGTCGGTTTTACCGTTTGGGTTGGGTAATGCTCATCACATAAGAAAAAAAGATCAAATAAAAATCGTGAATAAAAATTAAAAGAACACCTAATATAAATCAGATAGTCTTTACAAATTAAAAAAAATACTTAGATATGTTCCCTACGGGTTTTTCATCTTTTGAAAACGTTGCATTACATATTCGACTGAAACCTGTTGAAATAACTCTTTTTCAACATAAGAAATGCAAGAGTCATTCAGTTATCAATCTCTCATCCTCTTACGTAATATCGTCTTCACATGCTTCATTGAAGAAAAAGCTTTTTTCATACTAATCGTTGCAACCAGTGCTGTCACTAGTTCAAAAACCGATGATGTCCCTTGAAAACACCATTCATAAATGTCCACATATGTTGAAAAGTCGATGATGTCCAGGGACATAGTCCCACACAAGTACATCCGCCTCTGCCCAACGATGATCCGAAGGAATGAACCAATCAAGTACCGCAAAGCCCACTCTCGAATAGCCAAAGAAACCGGAGGCAAATGACGAGTGACCAACTGGATAAGCGAGCCATAGTTATCATTCAAGTATACAAGCGAAACAAGCCCAAGAAAGAACGTGTTATGATTGAGAAAATTAATCAGTGTTTGCTCGTTGGAGGTGATCAAGCTTGCAACCGAGGGAATGGTGGTGACAGCTCATGCAACCAAAAGACAAGTAGCTAGGGGACATGGTCACGAGTGCGTTTGAGCTATGATTAGCCGAAAAAACACAAAATGAGATCAAAAGAAGTTTCTGGAGGATCAAGGTTAGGATACAAGCTTGAAGCATAACCACCTATTCGGAGTCAAATTATGATGGTGATTGCAGCGCCGACTCAATTATTATGGGGTCAAATTATGGTCAACCATCAATTAGGGGTGTTAAATGGTACGGTTTTGAGTTCTTCAGTTTTAAATAAACTTAGGTATATCCATTAATCAATCTGACCCGTATTTGTCTAGACCAATTGGTCTATAATATCAATCTGTACGAATAATAAAACAAATATATACAAATGGTATTGTGTTTTTTAGAATTGGGGACTTTAAATTTTGAGAATCTAGGCCCCAGACTAATGTTTTTCTACAAAGAGCTGGGCTTGGGTGAATTGGTGATTGGCAGAGAAAATAATCATTATAGTTGTTCACTAAATTTTTGTGTTCTTGTTTTACCAATTCGGGATTTGATGTTTTGGATTACATCGGGTTAGGAACCAACCCAAATTGGTGGTTTTGGTTAGGGTTGAAATCGGTTTAACCTAATATTGGCGGAGCTTGAGCGTTTTGAAAGGGTAGCATAAATTTACAAAAAGCACAATACATGTTAATATTTTTGAAGTGAAGGGGGACAAAACCGATACGTTAAACAAAAAATAATCTTTAAGTCCAAAAATCAACACTACGAATAGAAAAAAAAGAGATTAGCCTTCATCGATGTTGTTTTTTATAGTTTAACACTCTAAGTTGTCACCGAGCTGACAAGCTTGAATTAAATGTAACAAAAACATAAGGTTAATAGTTAAAAACTTATTTCAGGAAAAGAGAAAAAAAGGTCATTAAGACCATGGGATATGCCCCTTGGCCCCAACCACTCCACCCAGATGTCACGTAGGCATCCACCACAACCACCCACTCAACCACTTGTGGTGGAAATGCTAAGTGGTTGGTGATGATGTATACACCCAGCCTTCCCATGGTCAAAATCAATTTCAAATGGTCGAAAATGCCGTTGCTTTGGCCACGCCCAGCCCTCCCACGTCCGCCCACGCCCTAAAGGGGCGGTGTTCCATGCCCAAAAAACAACCACTCACGCCCCAACCACAGGGCATACCGCGTGGTCTAAAAAGCTAATCGATAAACAAACCTGTTACATACCCTCGAACTCTCATAAAAGCCCTCCTAATCAATTGTCAAGACAGATCAATTTATTCCATTGAAAGCACTGTCGGAGACCGGCCCCACACGAGGTCTCAAGTTATTTCTAATAAAATAATTTAATATGGTAGATATGTAGTATTTATCTTGAATAAGGTGGTACAAGTAATTAAAAATTTGAGTTGGGTTTGTATTTAATTAACCAAATTATGAAGACGACTGCATGAAATTAAACTTGTAGGTTCAATTTATGTATGTTATTGACTAAGTTTAAGAATAGATATACCTAATTAAAATTATAGATCGAAGATAGATACACCCACATAGAGAAAATGATGTTCAATTAATAACTTAACATCCAAAAATCATTTATTATCACAAGAATTAAAAGTCATAAAAGTAACTTTCTTAAGTAAATAAAGTTGTTTTTATGCACTTTGATGCAAACACATATAATTTTAACGTTATTTTACTTAATTTTTATGAAAATAACATTAAAAGCGTTGAGTTGGTTGGTTAATAAGAAATTATGAATTGAATGTTTTATTAGAAGCAGTCTCTCTATTCCTACGAAGTATAGATAATGTCTACATTTTACCCTCTTCAGACTATACCTTAGTTTTGTTATGTTATTGGTGAGATATACCGAGTACGATAACGATATATTAAGTATGATGATGATAATACACACACATTTATAAATAATTGAGAATATAAATTTTGTATGCGAAGTATGAGGTATTCGCGTAATAATAAACACATAAGTTTAAGTGACAATCACACGAGTAACATAATTATCACGAATGCTAATCATGCAAGCGTAAGCTTTGAGCTTGTCACTTACTCTTTTGTGATAATTATCACATAAAAATTATAAAAAACATGAGATAATCACACAAGTGCTTTATACATTCTTACACAAAACAAACTTTATATATGACCCGGTCTCTCTCTATATATATAATATTAATAAAGTTAATCGTAGAAAACATGTAGGTCCTAAGTGAAAATTTATAATTGAACACAAAATAACAATGCGAAATATCTAGGAAACACTATTTGCGTTGAATTTTCTCATACCAAGTCATCTCACATAGCCTTTTCCAAATCTTCTTATAAGGTCACACATATGTGGTGTTTGTTTTTCAGAGGTAAAACGTCTGCAGTCTGCGGACCACGTCTGCGAAACTCTTTTGCAGAAGAGTTGGCTAAATATTAGAACCTTTCATCTTGAGTTGCCTGTATTCATCCTCAAGTTTTTGCATTTCATTACGGGAGCAATACTCCTCCTGCAACAGGATTTTGAATCCGTTCCAAGTAAGGGCATTGACTGTATTAGAGCCGAGTGTTTGTACGATAGAGTTCCACCATGTCAAGGTTGAACCCTCCAAAGTACCAATAGCGTATCTGACCTTGTTTTCTTCCGAACAATTGCACGTCTCAAATACCGATTCTGACTGTTCAATCCATCGAAGAAGTCCAATGGCTCCTTCCGATCCTTTGAAATTACGTGATTTACAGTTCAAGAATGTCTTGAACGTGCACATTTGTGGGTTTACCAGTCCCTCCGTTGGATCATGTGGTCCTGTTTGGTATGTTTGCGTATAGTTTGCGATTGTCTCGGTAATTCAAGTGTTAATAAATGCCTCAACTTCCGTTGCGGTCATGTTAATGTTTCCCCCAACCATGATCCTCCTATTTACAAATATACATAATGAGACTACACCCATCGCATAATCATCACTCATGCATAAAGTAAATGTAACACATTACCATAGCCATTAAGGTAATAATTCTTAATCATTTATGATAAACTAGTGCTTACAATTGTTTGTCAAGAGATGCAAAACAACTAAACACGAAATCTACTTTTATGAGTACAACCCACTCATATAAGTTTGTTAATTAGAAAGTAAATGAAATAACTAGATTCCATCGTTTGGTTGATCAACGGTTGATGATGAATCTTCCAGTTCTGCTGGACCAGTCACTACACCATGCTGGTAACGCATATGCCCAGTGATGAGGGTCATGGCCTCCCCAGCCAAGTCTCTCACTATATTGGCTTCAATCGCCGCTGCACCAGCCCGTGCATTGGCTTCCTCAGCCCTTGCCTCGGCTACAGCTACACGTAATTCAGTAGTTTCTAGTCGTGCAGTGAGTTCAAGGATCGTCCCTCGCATCATCCAGATCGTTTCCACCAAATTTTCCTGTTCCTCATTAGTCCTAACCAACTCCTCAGTGAGGTTATCCCACATTTGTGTCAACCAGTTGTTATTCTCAAGCAATTCTGTGATGATCCCCGCTACTTCCCGCATGTTGCGGATTTCACGCTCCATACGTGCAACAAAAGCAGCAAATGCCGGTTCTAGTGGATATCCTAGAGCAGGTAACGTCCAAAGGCTATTAGCAGTGTTGGCAGTTGGTGGTGGTGGCACTCGTTCTTCCCGCACCCAGCTGCGTATGAGATCAGGAAACCATTGCCAATATTGGTTGTTCCCCCTTTGTTGAACATGTGTTTCCTCCCCATAGTGGATCGTATCATCCACTGGTTCTTTCCTCCTTGTCATGATGTCTGACAATGCTACTACTTGTTCCTCAGTGTGAGTAGGTGTAGATAATGATGCCATGTCTGTTACAAAATGCCATATGTAAGTGCTATACAAACTATCGTGTAAGCAAGTGTCTAATGTCTTACAGTTATAGTCTAAGTCTACAAATGCAAACCTAGTTCGCTATAACCTGTCTCTGATACCAATCTGTCACACCCCCAATTTTCAACTAACGGAATCATACCGTTTGGGACGTGACAAACCAGGATCTCAGATCATTAGACATAACGAAGACCTCTATATGATATTCAAACATACTTTGGTCTAAAACTGTAATATCAAAGTTTCAATGTTTGCGGAAGCGTTTTAAAAACCAATAACAAAACGTAATGATTTGAAAATGTAAAGTACAAATCCAATAACATTCAATGTCTTAATTGATCAAAGCTAAAACACTTGAACTGAAATGTATGCATGAGACTCAATATCCTAGTCCCTGCTTGTCCTTGCTTTTGCCTTAGTGTCCTGAGAAAACATGTAAATCAAGTCAACACAAAGGTTGGTGCATACACAGGTTTAAGCATTCACAAATGTTGAAACCACAGTTTGAATATAAAGTTTACAGATAACATAATCACACATGCATAGTCATGATAGCTAGTCATTTGTACTATTTACATAAGTGGTCGACACCGAAGCTGACGATTGCCATGCTATAGCATGTTTTTGCCTTGCCACTATTGTCTAGCACAAACAATAGTAATGTGTGTTTGGTCAGTCAAACACCTGCGTAGATCCCATCTACAAAGTGAGGTTTGTCAAACCTAATAGATCTATTTCCAACTACCACGCTTTGCGCTACGGCAAACTAAACGGTTCGAAGTGTGTAAAATGCTATGTTGTCACATAATGTAAACAGCTAACTCATGCAAGTGATATGTATCTAAAAAGAGTTTGTTGCACATGTTTTCTCCCCCATAACAGTTTAAAATAAGAAAGGGGCCGTGTACGCACCTTTGATAGCAATGGAATGATCAAACACACAAGAAATCGCGTAAACTGTCTTCTACGAGAAATCTGTGTTTCAACAATAATCGTTGTGTTATTCGGGATGTCGTTTTGTGTTTGAAATCACATACATGTCAACACACGTATGTTAAAGTGTTAAAAGTGTGCATATAGAAATACGCGTGACTTTAAATCCGTTTAATTGAATCATATAATCGTATGCGATTTTATTTGAATAAGCGTAATTATACGCGACTACGTTTTCGGTTTAAAATATAAATTTTATTATTTTTATATTGTTCGGGATTCCGTTACGGTTCCAACGCAACTTGAACGGACTAAATCGGAGTTCAGACGGAGAAGTTACGGCTTAAAAAACAAAATTAGTTTTTAATTCCAAAAACCGGTTGGGGTCGGGTTCAAACCCACGACCTCCCGGACCATAATCGCGCGCCCTAACCATCTCCTCTACTTTTGATTTCATTACTGGATCATGGTTTTTAATATTCTTAAACCCAAATCAGCCCAGTTCCCTTGTTATTCATAACCGAAACAATTTAAATCCGATTAACCCACGATTCGACCCTGATAGATCCTAAAACGATAGGGGTTTTGTTTCTGGAATCAAAAAGTGTTCAAGGGTGGGTTTAATTTGATTATCAAGCATCACCAAGTCTCAATTCGTGATTTGCATAGCTTCAAATCGTGAACACTCAAACAAACCATTCAATCTTATTAAATTCGATCAAATTAGACTATAAATCCATGGGTTTTCATTTAATTACTAATTTCGAACATGTCTGGATCAATTGACTTGAACATCATGCTCGATTGGACCTCAATCCCCCAAAACAACTCACTCTATTAACCCTAGGGTCCAATCTCATGAAATTTGATATTTGTTTACAAAATTCATATGTCTTTAACCATAATCGGAACCTTCTGAGACTTAAGGAACCATTTAATTTGATTTTTAAACTCCTTTTACTAGAAAACCCGAAAACACTCTATATTATAAGCCCTAGAATCCGAACTCATACAATTCGATGTTCTTCGATCAAACCAACTTAGGGATTTCATTATAATGATGTTTTGTAACGTCACCATATAATTTAATTTGGTTATCGTCATCGTTTTGATTGGAACCCCCAAAACGACTAAAACGATGAACCCTAATGGTCGAATCCTTATAATTCGTGATTATCATTCCGGATTAGTATGGGGCTTTGTTTAATCGGAGGTTTTAGGTTGTATAAGTATCGATTATTACCTGTTTTGATGTCTAATTGAAAGAGGTCGACTAAAGGCTTGACTTTCGGCCGGCTCTCAATTGAAATCTTCTTCTCGTGACTTCCTGTTTCGAATTGTTGGATGCAAATGCTTCTGAGGGTGCCGAATATGGTTCTTGAATGTTCAATTGTACAAAATTTAATCGAATTATATGTATTTGATTATGAACGGCTTCGGTTTCAACTTTTATCATTATTCGAGTTAAATTCAACAAATTATGGATCAATAACGTATACTAACGGTTAATTACCATTAATGTGATGATTAGTATGGATTTAATTCGGTTAACACTTGGGTTAAATGTTAATTTCGGTTTCAATTGAATTCTAAGTCGAATTTTGACTTCTCAAAGTCAAAATTTCCACTTTGATGTAATTACAAGTTTAATCCTCAAATTTTAGACATTTATAAACTTGCTTTGTTCGATTATAATCCTCCTAGTTTGATATTGTTTGATTTAATATCGTTTCTCTGACTTTCTGGTTAACGGGGTTAATCCGGGAATGCCGGATTGTCACATCATCCTCTTGTTGAAGGAATTTTCGTCCCGAAAATTGTTTAGTGTTAGAAGTAGTTAGGACACTACTTGTGAGTTCAAATTGTATGTGTTCGTGTGGTGTCTGATCATCCCGTGTGCTTGTGTGTACTCACACACAAAGTTCAACGCTTGTAACATCACAACTAAATGTGATCGTTCAATGTGACTGTTTGCGTGTACACTAGTTAGTTCACCTAACTGTGACTGTTTGTGTTTGATCATACTGTGTTGTATAACCTCACACATAGTGAGTTTCTGTAACTGTTTGTACTATGGAACCCCGCACATAGCAAAATGTGTGTAACTAATCATGTATGTACTACCATAACATGTATCATATGAAATGTAGCACAAATGTTTATAACAAAACCAATTGAATAAAGTGTTTGTATACCGTACTATGTAATCTCACACATAGCAAATGTTTGAATGTAGTCGACAAAATAGAAACTTCCAAAATTCATGTGTACCTGTAAATTCACGAGTACATGGGCCCCTGTATTCGTCAATTTACCTTACACAATTATTCTGGTTCCTTCTATATGTAACTCCACCATTGTTTAACCGATCATGATTGTACCACCATGAAATGTAGTACATCAAATGTAATGTTTGAAATGTAGTACATTGTTTGAAATCAATCATGTATGTACTACTATGAAATGTTTGTGTTTGCATTCTGCAAGGCTGGCGTTCAGCCTAATTGTTTATACCAAAATCAATAGTATAAGGTGTTTGTGCTTACAGTTAGAGTGTGTAATATCACATCATCCCCTTGTTGAAGGAAATTTCGTCCCGAAATTTAACGTGCCTTTACAATGTTTGTTGTTGTTGTTTTGAATAAGTGGGGATACTTTTTCATGATTTGGTCTTCCCTTTCCCATGTGAATTCAGGACCACTTCTTGAATTCCACCGAACTTTGACTATCAGAATCTTGCTTTGTTTGAGTTGTTTGACCTCTTAGTCCATGAATTTAACTGGTTCCTCAATGAACCGTAACTGTTCGTCCACTTGTATTTTCTCAAGCCTTATCAGAAAGACATTTCTTTAAATTCAAAATGTGAAAGACATCATGAACTCCGCTGAGTTCATCCGGTAATTGAAGTTGATACGCAACCGGACCAATCCCTTTTAGGATCTCAAAAGGTCCTACGTAACGTGGGCTAAGCTTCTCGCGCTTGCCGAATCCTATCACACCTTTCCAAGGTGATACTTTAAGAAGAACTCGGTCTCCTACTTGAAATTCCAATGGCTTGCGACTTTTGTCAGCGTAACTCTTCTGTCGATCCCGAGCCGCTGCCATATGGTTCCGGCTTTGAACTATTTTCTCTGTCGTTTCAAGTACTAGTTCAGGACCTGTAATCTGACTGTCACCAATTTCAGCCCAACAAACTGGTGAACGACATTTGCGACCATACAAAGCTTCAAACGGTGCTGCCTGAATACTTGTATGATAACTATTGTTGTAAGAGAATTCCACTAACGGTAGGTGATTTTCCCAACTATCACCAAAAATCAATTTTACAGGCTCGTAACATATCCTCGAGCGTTTGAATCGTACGTTCACTTCGACCGTCGTCTGTGGATGATATGCGATACTCATATCCAAACGAGTTCCCAATGACTTATGGAGTGATTTCCAAAAGTTGGAAGTGAATCGGGCATTCCGATCTTGGCACGTCATGTCGTGCTACCACTTCCTTGATGTAAATGCGAGTCAGTTTCTCCATCTTATCGGTTTCCTTGATTGCTAAGAAATGTGCAGATTTCGTTAATCGATCGACGATTACTCATATCGTATTACAACTACTCGGTGTACGGGTTAACTTAGTAATGAAGTCTATCGAAATCTGTTCCCATTTCCACATCGGTACTTCTGGTTGTTGCAGTAACCAGATGGTTTTTGATATTCGACTTTGACTTTGGAACAAGTCGTACATTTGCTAACGTACTTAGCAATGTCGGCTTTCATGTGAGGCCACCAATACAGTGCCTTCAAGTCATGATACATTTTGTCTGATCCCGGATGGACTGAATATCTGGATTTGTGCGCTTCGTCCATCACTAGCTCCCTTAAACCACCACACAAAGGTATCCAAAGTCGGTTAATGAAATAACGAATTCCATCAGACTTGACATCCAATTGTGTTTCCATCCCCTGTAAGGATTTATGTACCAAATTATCTTTTTCTAAAGCTCCCAGCTGAGCACTGCGTACCTTGTCAGGTAAGTCAGTATGTATCGTCATCATAAATGCGTGAACCCGTCTTGTTAATGTGTCTTTTCTTCTTAAAGCATCAGCTACCACATTAGTTTTTCCCGGGTGATACTTGATTGCGCATTCGTAATCATTCAACAACTCTACCCATCGTCGCTGTCTCATAATGAGTTCTTGCTGATCAAAGATCTGTTGCAAACTCTTGTGATCAGTGTAATTAGTACACTTGGTTCCATATAAGTAATACCTCCAAATTCTCAGAGCAGATACCACTGCTCCTAACTCCAAGTCATGAGTAGTGTAATTCTTTTCATGTGGCCGTAGTTGTCGTGAAGCATAAGCAATCACTTTATCACGTTGCATCAACACACCTCCCAAACCCTGTGCAGATGCGTCACAATACACCGCAAAGTCTTCCGTCCCTTTCGGTAAGGACAGAATCGGTGCGCTGCAGAGTTTCTGTTTCAATAACTGGAATGCAGCTTCTTGTTTATCCGCCCAGTTATACTTCGTTCCTTTGTGTGTAAGAGCTGTAAGTGGTTGAGCGATCTTTGAGAATCCCTCAATGAATCGTCGGTAGTAACCCGCCAAACCAAGGAATTGTCGTACCTCGGTAGGGGTCTTTGGTGCTTATCAATTCTTAATCGCTTCAATTTATGCTGGATCAACATGTATGTCCTTTTCATTGACTATATAACCCAAGGATTGTACTTCTTGCATCCAGAAGTCACATTTCGAGAACTTAGCGTATAATTGTTCTTGTTTCAGTAATTCTAACAGCTATCGAAGATGTTCAGCGTGCTCCTCCTCAGTCTGAGTGAAAACAATGACAAACTTATCGAGGTAAGGTTTGCAGACTCGATTCATGAGATCCATGAATACTGCTGAAGCGTTTGTCAATCCAAATGGCATGACCAAAAACTAATAATGGCCATAGCGCGTTCTAAATGCTGTCTTAGGAATATCCTCCTCCTGGACTCTGAGTTGATGGTAACCCGATCTGAGATCAATCTTCGAGTGGTAACTCGAACCTTGCAACTGATCAAACAGATCATCAATTATAGGTAACAGATACGGGTTTTTGATGGTAACCTTGTTAAATTCCCGGTAATCGATACACATACGGAAAGTCCTGTCCTTTTTCTTGACAAATAAGACTGGAGCTCCCCACGATGAAAAACTAGGTCGTATGAAACCCTTATCCAACAACTCTTGCAATTGTGTGGATAACTCTTGCATCTCTGACGCTGCAAGTCGATAAGATGTCCTAGCTATCGGTGTTGCGTCTGGTGTAAGGTTGATTCAAAATTCCACCTGTCTGATAGGCGGTAATCTCGGTAGGTCTTTTGGAATATACTTCAGGGAATTCACAAACTACTGGGATCTTCAATCTTCTTCTCAGCTACCGGCCTTTTCAGTTATAAGTGCTACAACTGTCGTATGACCTTTCCGTAGACATTTGTGTGCTTTCATACAAGATATGAGACGCAGTGGTGTACTGCTCTTCTCGCCTTGTACATACAATGTCTCTCCATGCGAAAGAGGTATACGAACGATCTTTTCATGGCATACTATTTCAGCCTGGTTTTTTTTTTTTGGACAAGCAGCCCATGCCAATGAATACATCAAAACTGCCTAAAGCGGTAGGCATAAAGTCAATGTCATGTGTTTGACCCATCAAGTCAAGAACACATCCTTTAAGAATATGGTTTATAAAAACTAACTTATCATCAGCTAGTTCTATAGTGTACGAGTTTTCTAAAGCAGTAGGACTAATACTTAGCAATTCACAAAATTTGCCAGATACAAAACCCCGATCTGCACCGATGTCAAATAGCATAGAGGCAGAGTGATAATTCAAGAGAAACGTACCCGTAACGACGTTGGGATCTTCCCGTGCCTGACGTCCTCCAATCACAAAAGCCCTGTTCTAGCAACATTTGTGTTGTTGTTGCTGTTTCCTTTTGTAGTTATGTCATTAGCCCTTCTTTTCTTGAGTTGTGGGCACTTCTTCTTGAAATGTCCAGGTATGCCATACTCAAAACATCCTTTTTGTGTGTTGCTACGGTTGAGTGAGCTTGCCTGCAGTTCCCCTCGACAGTCTTTTGCTACGTGACCTATCTTTCTGCATCGTTGACATCGGTATTTGTCACATTGATTCCCAAAGTGATGGAATCCACATTTGTTACATTTCGGGCATCTACCATTATACCCTCCCGATGACTGTTGGTTATTGTTTGGATTGTGATGAGTCTTGTTGGATTCCTGCTTCCGATTATGCTGAAATGACTGCTGAGTGAATTTCTTGGAATCAATGCTATCCCATTTTCTTTTGTGGTCTCCCGCCTTACCTGTTACTGTTCGTTTGGGTAATGTTCCCCGTTGCATCGTTTGATCAGTCAGTTGGTGTGCCAGTCGAACAGCTTGCAGTATGGTAGTAGGATTTGCAGATATGATCAATTTTCGAACCTGAGATACCAGCCTTCCAATGTATCTCTTGATCCGCTTGCTAGGCGGGGTTGCCCTGTGCGGTAAGAGTCTTGCTAATTGCTGGAATCGAATAATGTATTCCTCAATATTAGAACCTTTCATCTTGAGTTGCCTGTATTCATCCTCAAGTTTTTGCATTTCATTACGGGAGCAATACTCCTCCTGCAACAGGATTTTGAATTCGTTCCAAGTAAGGGCATTGACTGTATTCGAGCCGAGTGTTTGTACGATAGAGTTCCACCATGTCAAGGCTGAACCCTCCAAAGTACCAATAGCGTATCTGACCTTGTTTTCTTCCGAACAATTGCACGTCTCAAATACCGATTCTGACTGTTCAATCCATCGAAGAAGTCCAATGGCTCCTTCCGATCCTTTGAAATTACGTGATTTACAGTTCAAGAATGTCTTGAACGTGCACATTTGTGGGTTTACCAGTCCCTCCGTTGGATCATGTGGTCCTGTTTGGTATGTTTGCGTATAGTTTGCGATTGTCTCGGTAATTCGAGTGTTAATAAATGCCTCAACTTCCGTTGCGGTCATGTTAATGTTTCCCCCAACCATGATCCTCCTATTTACAAATATACATAATGAGACTACACCCATCGCATAATCATCACTCATGCATAAAGTAAATGTAACACATTACCATAGCCATTAAGGTAATAATTCTTAATCATTTATGATAAACTAGTGCTTACAATTGTTTGTCAAGAGATGCAAAACAACTAAACACGAAATCTACTTTTATGAGTACAACCCACTCATATAAGTTTGTTAATTAGAAAGTAAATGAAATAACTAGATTCCATCGTTTGGTTGATCAACGGTTGATGATGAATCTTCCAGTTCTGCTGGACCAGTCACTACACCATGCTGGTAACGCATATGCCCAGTGATGAGGGTCATGGCCTCCCCAGCCAAGTCTCTCACTATATTGGCTTCAATCGCCGCTGCACCAGCCCGTGCATTGGCTTCCTCAGCCCTTGCCTCGGCTACAGCTACACGTAATTCAGTAGTTTCTAGTCGTGCAGTGAGTTCAAGGATCGTCCCTCGCATCATCCAGATCGTTTCCACCAAATTTTCCTGTTCCTCATTAGTCCTAACCAACTCCTCAGTGAGGTTATCCCACATTTGTGTCAACCAGTTGTTATTCTCAAGCAATTCTGTGATGATCCCCGCTACTTCCCGCATGTTGCGGATTTCACGCTCCATACGTGCAACAAAAGCAGCAAATGCCGGTTCTAGTGGATATCCTAGAGCAGGTAACGTCCAAAGGCTATTAGCAGTGTTGGCAGTTGGTGGTGGTGGCACTCGTTCTTCCCGCACCCAGCTGCGTATGAGATCAGGAAACCATTGCCAATATTGGTTGTTCCCCCTTTGTTGAACATGTGTTTCCTCCCCATAGTGGATCGTATCATCCACTGGTTCGATCCTCCTTGTCATGATGTCTGACAATGCTACTACTTGTTCCTCAGTGTGAGTAGGTGTAGATAATGATGCCATGTCTGTTACAAAATGCCATATGTAAGTGCTATACAAACTATCGTGTAAGCAAGTGTCTAATGTCTTACAGTTATAGTCTAAGTCTACAAATGCAAACCTAGTTCGCTATAACCTGTCTCTGATACCAATCTGTCACACCCCCAATTTTCAACTAACGGAATCATACCGTTTGGGACGTGACAAACCAGGATCTCAGATCATTAGACATAACGAAGACCTCTATATGATATTCAAACATACTTTGGTCTAAAACTGTAATATCAAAGTTTCAATGTTTGCGGAAGCGTTTTAAAAACCAATAACAAAACGTAATGATTTGAAAATGTAAAGTACAAATCCAATAACATTCAATGTCTTAATTGATCAAAGCTAAAACACTTGAACTGAAATGTATTCATGAGACTCAATATCCTAGTCCCTGCTTGTCCTTGCTTTTGCCTTAGTGTCCTAAGAAAACATGTAAATCAAGTCAACACAAAGGTTGGTGCATACACAGGTTTAAGCATTCACAAATGTTGAAACAACATTTTGAATATAAAGTTTACAGATAACATAATCACACATGCATAGTCATGATAGCTAGTCATTTGTACTATTTACATAAGTGGTCGACACCGAAGCTGACGATTGCCATGCTATAGCATGTTTTTGCCTTGCCACTATTGTCTAGCACAAACAATAGTAATGTGTGTTTGGTCAGTCAAACACCTGCGTAGATCCCATCTACAAAGTGAGGTTTGTCAAACCTAATAGATCTATTTCCAACTACCACGCTTTGCGCTACGGCAAACTAAACGGTTCGAAGTGTGTAAAATGCTATGTTGTCACATAATGTAAACAGCTAACTCATGCAAGTGATATGTATCTAAAAAGAGTTTGTTGCACATGTTTTCTCCCCCATAACAGTTTAAAATAAGAAAGGGGCCGTGTACGCACCTTTGATAGCAATGGAATGATCAAACACACAAGAAATCGCGTAAACTGTCTTCTACGAGAAATCTGTGTTTCAACAATAATCGTTGTGTTATTCGGGATGTCGTTTTGTGTTTGAAATCACATACATGTCAACACACGTATGTTAAAGTGTTAAAAGTGTGCATATAGAAATACGCGTGACTTTAAATCCGTTTAATTGAATCATATAATCGTATGCGATTTTATTTGAATAAGCGTAATTATACGCGACTACGTTTTCGGTTTAAAATATAAATTTTATTATTTTTATATTGTTCGGGATTCCGTTACGGTTCCAACGCAACTTGAACGGACTAAATCGGAGTTCAGACGGAGAAGTTACGGCTTAAAAAACAAAATTAGTTTTTAATTCCAAAAACCGGTTGGGGTCGGGTTCAAACCCACGACCTCCCGGACCATAATCGCGCGCCCTAACCATCTCCTCTACTTTTGATTTCATTACTGGATCATGGTTTTTAATATTCTTAAACCCAAATCAGCCCAGTTCCCTTGTTATTCATAACCGAAACAATTTAAATCCGATTAACCCACGATTCGACCCTGATAGATCCTAAAACGATAGGGGTTTTGTTTCTGGAATCAAAAAGTGTTCAAGGGTGGGTTTAATTTGATTATCAAGCATCACCAAGTCTCAATTCGTGATTTGCATAGCTTCAAATCGTGAACACTCAAACAAACCATTCAATCTTATTAAATTCGATCAAATTAGACTATAAATCCATGGGGTTTTCATTTAATTACTAATTTCGAACATGTCTGGATCAATTGACTTGAACATCATGCTCGATTGGACCTCAATCCCCCAAAACAACTCACTCTATTAACCCTAGGGTCCAATCTCATGAAATTCGATATTTGTTTACAAAATTCATATGTCTTTAACCATAATCGGAACCTTCTGAGACTTAAGGAACCATTTAATTTGATTTTTAAACTCCTTTTACTAGAAAACCCGAAAACACTCTATATTATAAGCCCTAGAATCCGAACTCATACAATTCGATGTTCTTCGATCAAACCAACTTAGGGATTTCATTATAATGATGTTTTGTAACGTCACCATATAATTTAATTTGGTTATCGTCATCGTTTTGATTGAAACCCCCAAAACGACTAAAACGATGAACCCTAATGGTCGAATCCTTATAATTCGTGATTATCACTCCGGATTAGTATGGGGCTTTGTTTAATCGGAGGTTTTAGGTTGTATAAGTATCGATTATTACCTGTTTTGATGTCTACTTGAAAGAGGTCGACTAAAGGCTTGACTTTCGGCCGGCTCTCAATTGAAATCTTCTTCTCGTGACTTCCTGTTTCGAATTGTTGGATGCAAATGCTTCTGAGGGTGCCGAATATGGTTCTTGAATGTTCAATTGTACAAAATTTAATCGAATTATATGTATTTGATTATGAACGGCTTCGGTTTCAACTTTTATCATTATTCGAGTTAAATTCAACAAATTATGGATCAATAACGTATACTAACGGTTAATTACCATTAATGTGATGATTAGTATGGATTTAATTCGGTTAACACTTGGGTTAAATGTTAATTTCGGTTTCAATTGAATTCTAAGTCGAATTTTGACTTCTCAAAGTCAAAATTTCCACTTTGATGTAATTACAAGTTTAATCCTCAAATTTTAGACATTTATAAACTTGCTTTGTTCGATTATAATCCTCCTAGTTTGATATTGTTTGATTTAATATCGTTTCTCTGACTTTCTGGTTAACGGGGTTAATCCGGGAATGCCGGATTGTCACAGCTACTATAAATAGTAACTTTGTATCACGAGATTTCATATGGATGATGTGTATGATAATGTTTTGAGTCTAAGATGCTTATTTAGTGATTTAATGATGATGTTGATAGGTTTGGGATGTTGAAAGATTGGATTTTGTGTACATCTCACAAGTTACTAAATATAGTAACTTTATTTTGCTAAGTCAATGAATTGTCACATGCTAGTCGTAACAAGCATGATTAAAAGGCTATTTAGGAGTAAGATAACGATGTTAGGCGATATTGATTGTTAAACTTGATGAAATATGCTTATTTTAGAAACCTTCTAAATATGGAAACTTTTACGCGCAAACTATGTTAAACCGGCTATGTGTAACTATGTGCTATGTGATAACATGCTCATTTAGGATAAATATGCATGTTAGAATAATCGGAATAAGAGTTTATGCGTAACTTGCCAAATATGGAAACTTTCCTAAAATAGAAACTTACTATAAACTCATGGGAATGATTTTGGTATCCGTACACTTCACACGACACTAAATCGCACAATTACGCGAACACTTGATCCAAACCGTCACCAACGGGTCGTTAGGTCAAACACGGGCAACACGGTCAAACACGGTCAATTCGACCCACATAACCACTTAGTGTTGTTTAACACTAACACGGTCCTGTGAGACCCGCATATGTGAACACAAACTCATAACACCTACGTGATATAGGTGATTACTAGCCGGCGAGCTACACTACTCTATTTGAGCTAACGCATTTCACAAACTCAGGTGAGTTTACGGCCCCACTTTTACTCTTTAACTGCTTTTGCTAAACTATTGGGGTGAGAATACAATGCAACTGTTTTAGATATATGACTGGTATGTTGTGAAAACCACTTTCGAGTGTAACTATTATCGCATAAAGTCCTCACTTATCCTTACCGTTAGTTGTGTAACAAATGAGTCGTAATTACGTAGTACTACTGGGTTTGACTAGCCCCACTCGGCACCAATGTTGACTGGAGGTCATAACGAGTGTAATTTCGATGTGAATTGCGGGTTCAGCGATGACTAGCGGAGGCAACGGAAACAGTCTAGTTTCGGTAAGATGAACTGACACATTCCACGGATCGTAGTATCCAACAACTAAACTTAACATACCCAGTATATGTCTGCTCACTATTTCTGTCTGTCTAAACCTGTGAACTCACCAACTTTATAGTTGACACTTTTTCGCATGTATTCTCAGGTAACTGATGGAGCATACGCTAGGATGTGCACTTGGACATACTAAGGAGTCCAGCTTACATATAGACTCATGTCCTAGGCTTGTGTGCATTTGTTATGTCTTGAAAACAATTTAACTTGTAGTGTCTGATACAATTTACTTTCCGCTGCAAACTTATGTATTCTTGATGATTAACATTTCTGCTGCATACTTATGAAAACTTGTATTGTTTTACAAACTGTGTGAATGTGTAACTCATATAGAGTCGTTCTATATGACCATGAGCTATGATCCTGGCCACGTCACACCAACGTGGACTGACACCACGAGTGGGAATTTGGGGGTGTGACAGACTGGTATCAGAGCCTTGGTTATAGGGAACTAGGTTTGCATTTAGTAAACTTAGACTATAGCCACTGCTCTACATTAGACACTACACTAGAATTTGCACACTGATGTTAATTCTTTTATTGAACTGTTATTTACTAACCTGAGAACTTACAGGATGGCCGACAACCACGGAGATGCTAACAGGAACCCGGGCAAACGCCCAGCAGTCGACGACTTGACTGAGGTAAGTCGACGCAGGATCGACAACATCGTGGCTCAAGTAGACGCTGAGATGGAGAGATGAGCCCAGATGCTAGCACGGGAACGATACTGGGGATGGTTGCCTAACCTCCTACGGGATTGGATAGTAGCAGAGCGGGTGCCTACTCCACGGTACAAGGACGATACCTCTGAGGGTCCGCGACTGCCGGCACTTGGGATGCCGATGGAAAGAGCCTTCGCGGCTCATGTTGCCGTAACCCGGCGGGAGCTTCGGAGAAACGCCGAGCTGTCCGACGAGGTTCGTGTTCTTCGCGAGAAGAACGATCGCCTGGAAAGGCGAAGCGACCGACTGGAGGAGCAGAACGAACGCTTGGAGGAACAGGTGGAGACACTACGTCTCCAGGTGTCCCAGCTCATGACGCAGCACGGCCAGATAGTCGATGTCATGCAGGAACATGATGGGCGCCTTACTGAGAATCGGACGGACATAGCCGAGACTCAGGCAATGGTACAGGCGAGCGACGCCATGCTCAAAGCATGGGCGGCGCAATTCATCGAGGAGCCGCCAGCTGGGGACGATGGACCACAGTTCGAGGCCGAGGACCTCGAAGAGGGAGAGTTTGACGAGGATCCAGAGGAGGACGATGACGATGATGGGGACGCAGCTAGTGACATCTCCCATGCTCGGAGAACTTACATTGCACTTTCTTTTCAAATTATTGTACTTCAAAGTTTGATATTAATGAAAATTATGCTTTATCATTATCTGCCTTATTATTATTAATGAAATCTTTGTTATGATATCTAACGTGACATCTGACATGACAACTATTCTAACCTTGGCTAACACTTAGCATATGTTGACTAACACTCTAACCCCTCTATATAGAAACACGTCTGGAAGAGGAACCAATGCCCTTCGACTCAAACGCAAGGCCGAAAAGGCACGGATCGACATGATGGTCGAACGAAAATTCAACAATGCCCTTCAACTATGTGTTATCATTTTTATGTAATGTAATCTATAAATTTTAATTTAATTAATGCATACTTATTCTTCTTTAACACACTAAAATTAACTTGACTTAGAATTTTTATTAATACATATAATTTGGATTTTTAAAAATATTTACTTTTTATTATTTCAATATAGTGTATTTTTATCATTCAAATCATCAAATCATATTAAATATTTAAAAAAAATCACTCATAAAATCAATTAGTATCATTAATGTTTTATTTTTAAATATTTTAAGTAAGAGTAAATTGTCATTTTCATCCCTAAGGTTTGCTCACTTTTGTCATTTCAGTCCAAAAGTTTAAATTTCAATATTTTGTTTCTTATATTTTTCATTTTATTGTCATTTTGGTTCTTATGGTTTTCGTTTTATTGTCATTTTAGTCCAATAAAATTTAAACTTTTGGAATAAAATGACAATAAAATTGAAATCATAAGGACGAAAATAATAAAATTTAAACTTCTGAATTAAAATGACAAACGTGAGCAAACCATAGGGACGCAAATGAAAATTTACTTTTTAAGTAATATAATTTAAATTTGATGATACTTAAAAAACAAAATAAAAGTTGTTAAAAAAGAATATAAGTTTATTTAAAAGCTACATAGTTAATTTCATTTTAAATACAATTTATTAATAATATATTAATTATTATACATATTAAAATTCATTATTCTTAATTCCAAACAAAATAATAAATATTGATAATTAAAGATGAGAGAGAAGCGGGAAACTAAATTTTAGATGGTCTAGAATTGTGTCATGTGTCTCCTAAAGATTTTCATTTATTATATATAATAGATAATAGATTTGAAAGCTAGTATTTCCCTTGAACCGCATCAATATCATCCCTATATATACTTCACCATTAAAGAAGTTTTGATAAATGTGATCATAAGTTAAGTGGCGAATTTTTTTTTAAATATTTTTGATGAATTTATCTCCAGTAAATAACTTATATTTTCACGTCATAATTCTAGCTTCTTAATTTTTTTTTCTTACTCAGTTTAATTTTTAATATGATCGTCTTATAATTACTTGAAACTTAAAAAATTGTTTTATAATTCCTAAATTTTAATTACCATTGATTTAATTTATTCTTTATTTAATCTTTCTATTACTATACATGAGGTTTTTCCAACAAACGTCTTTTCATCCTTAACGAAAAAATCAGAAACCTTAAAGTTTTCATCCTCCATCCTATACGTACAACTAAATAATACGGCTACCACAAGAGGCAAAATGCGGTGACCATGAAATTATTAACGCTTCTAATGAGTTCAACAATTTAACACAAAAATAGTTTCCCACCATTTGTTTACATATTTCAAATTTGTATTTTAAAGTTATGAGATAGGTTTTATTTTATCTTTATTATTGTTGAAGATCCACAAATGTAGGATCTGTAATGTGTATATTAACTTCATTCCAAGATTAATGAAAGTAAGTTCTTGGTTGATAACTTTAATATGGTATCAGCCAGGAGGATCCAACCCTAGCCGCCATCACCTCCCCGCCCTGTCGATCTCCTCCTTCGTCTTCTACACTGCAAACCCTAAACCTATCATGTCGACCGACTCCCACAGTGACACCACCGTTCCTCCTCACCCCGAATCTCCTTTCACCACCTCTATCCCCCTCACCACCCCCTCCCTAACCATTGTCCACTTTCCATCTTCACTAAAACTCTCATCATCCAACTATCTCGGTTGGAAGACTCAAGTTGAAGCCATTCTTCATGGCTTGAATCTTCACAAATTCATCGATGGTTCTTTTCCTCCACCCTCACCTCCAACCGAACCTACCTACACTCATTGGTTTCGTCAAGACCGTTTACTCTTTGGCGCCTTAGTTAGTAGCCTTTCTCCCTCCATTGTTCCTCTAATCACTAATGCTACTTCCTCCCTTGAAGCTTGGAGAATACTCTCCAACACCTACGCTTCTCCCTCTCGTGGCCACATCAAACAATTACAACACCGCCTCAAAAATACTTCCAAAGCCCATGATCAGCCAATCACTAAGTATATGCAGTCCATCAAAATTATTGTTGATGAACTCTCCATTCTCGATAAAACCTTGGATCCGGAAGACATAACTCATGTCATCTTAACCGGTCTTGACCAATCCACTTACAAACCTGTCATTGATGCTATCCATGCTCGTGACACCTCTATTTCCTTCCATGAACTCCATGAGAAACTCATTAACCATGAGTTGTCTCTTGCCCAATCAACCCCTTCGCAGCCTTCACTCCATCAACCTACCACTGCTTTTGTTGCACATAATCGCCCCTCACCTAAACCTTGGCAAAATCGCAACAACCCCCCCCCCACCATCTAATCGCAACCCATGCATTTTACCCACCCCTTCACAGTCTCATTTTTCTCTTACCCAAAAACCCTTCTTAGGAAAATGTCAATTCTGCTTTAAGCAAGGACATTCCTTAACTTCATGCTTCTTGTTCAAAAAGCAGTTCCCACATGTTCAACTTCCTTCCTACCCTCGTCAACCCAACCCCAAACCACAGGCCAATGCAGCTTCGGCCTCTTCCACTCCCCCTCCATCCTCAAACCAAACTTGGTTGTTTGATAGTGGTGCCTCCCACCACATCACTAATGACCTTAATGCCTTATCCTTGCACACACCTTATGATGGGAATGATGAATTGGTTATAGGCGATGGTTCGTCCCTGCCCATTACTCACACCGGTTCACTTGCACTTACACTCAACAACCACACTTTTATTTTACATAATGTTTTATGTGTTCCTTGTGTTTCTAAAAATATTATTTCTATATCTCAATTATGTCTTGACAATCCCATACTAATCTAATTTTTCTCTTCTTGTTTTCTTATTAAGGATCCTCACACCAACAACATCCTGCTCCAAGGAATGGCTAGCCAAGGCCTCTATGTCATTCGATCCACTGCTTCCCCTCGTGCGCTCCACCTACATTCAAGATCGTCTACACTTTGGCATCACCGCCTCGGCCACCCTCATTTTCAAGTTTCTAATTTTTTGTCTTCTTTTGTCCCTTGTATTTCTGTTTCTCGTTTTTCTTGTAATGATTGCTGCATTAATAAAAGTCATAAGCTTCCATTTAGTACTTCTTCCTTTACATCCTCTTCTCATTTACAACTTGTATTTTCTAATGTTTGGACTTCACCTGTTACATCACTTGACGGTCTCAAATACTACATAATTTTTGTTGATCACTTCACCAAGTACATTTGGTTTTACCCACTCAAACACCAATCTGACTCCCTCTCTACTTTCATTAAATTTCAAAATCTTGTAGAAAACTTCTTTCAAACAAAAATAAAACAATTCTTCTCCGACAACGGGGGTGAATACCTAAAGCTTGCCTCTTATTTTGCTAGTTGTGGCATCTCCCACCTCACATCCCCGCCCCACACACCGGAGCACAATGGCTAAGCCGAACGTCGTCACCGACACATTGTTGATACTGACGTTTCCCTACTATCCCATGCAAAACTCCCTCTTTCCTTTTGGCCTTTTGCCTTCACCATTGCAACTTACTTAATAAACCGCCTGCCAACACCAACCCTCAAGAATGATTCCCCCTTCTTCCGCCTTTTTCACACCCTTCCCAACTATAACAAACTTCGTAGCTTCGGTTGCCTTGCATATCCATGGCTCAGACCATACACCAAGCACAAACTCCAAACCCGCTCCACCCCTTGCATCTTTGTGGGCTATTCCTCCTCCCAAAGTGCTTACCACCTCTTTAATCCCATCACCAAAAAAATTCACACATCGAGACACGTGCACTTTGTTGAAGATGTTTTCCCTTTTCCCACACTTACCAATTCCACCACTGCCCCATCTCCTCACCCGGACACTTGGCTCCAAGTCCATCTCTTGCCTCCTCCAATACCTATGGTCCAACCAGGTTCCTCCCCTCCTCTATCAACTCCCCCACCACCCTCCTCTCCTATACCACCTTCTGCCAACATCACACCTAATCCTTCCCCCTCCGCTGCTCATCCACTTATCACATATTCCCGTCGCCCCAGACTAACTACACCTCCTGCCAACTCCCTCACTTCTTCTTTCACCCCCCACATACACGACCAAACCCCAAACCCAATCCTAAGTACCATAACAATGACTTTATCCTATACCATGCATCACCCCAAGCCTTTCCAGAACCCTCCACCATCACCCAAGCACTCAAAAATCCACAATGGCGTTCTGCCATGCAATCTGAGTTTGATGCTATCATTCGCAACTAAACATGGTCCCTCGTTCCACCCGAACAAGCCCCTAACTTGGTCGGTTGTAAATGGGTCTACCGTACCAAATTTAAACCCGATGGCTCCATTGATCGCCTCAAGGCTCGCCTTGTTGCAAAAGGGTTTCACCAACGACCGGGTCTAGATTACATCGAGACATTTAGCCCGGTTGTCAAACCCACTACTCTTCGCCTAATTCTTTCCCTAGCCACCACCCACAATTGGTGTCTCAGACAACTAGACATCAATAATGCATTCCTTCAAGGAGACCTCACTGAATCCGTTTACATGTCCCAACCCGCCGGCTTTATTGATCAATCCAAACCCACTCACGTTTGTAAACTTCACAAAGCCATCTATGGCCTTCGTCAAGCATCCCGTGCCTGGTATGATGAACTAAAAAAATATCTCCTTTCCAACAACTTCAAACCCACCATTTCCGATCCTTCTCTCTTCATCAATCAATCTACTTCTTCCCCCATATATATCCTTGTTTGTGTCGATGACATCATCATCACTGGCCCTACAACCTCCATAATCACCTCCTTCATTTCATCTCTATCCACCGGATTTTCCCTCAAGGACCTTGGCCATCTTTCCTATTTTCTTGGTGTCGAAATCCTCAATCACAAACACAGTCTCTTCCTTTCCCAATCCAAATACATCCTTGATCTTCTTACCAAAGCTAACATGCATGATTGCAAGCCCGCATCCACACCCATGACCTCTTCCGAACCCTTAACCCCCACTGCCGGAACACCTCTCCCGTCCCCTACCACCTACCGTTCTTTCATTGGCGATCTCCAATATCTTTCCCTCACTCGTCTCGATGTCACCTTCGTAGTGAACAAGCTGTCCCAATTTATGTACCAACCTACTGATCTCCATTGGAAAGCTCTTAAACGATTGCTTCATTACCTGCATGGTACCCTTCACCACGGCCTCTTGCTTTGCCGCAAATCTCCACATAATCTTCATGCGTTCACGGACGCCAACTGGGTGGGTGATAAGCACACTTACCGCAAGACTACTGGTTATATTGTTTACCTTGGTTCAAACCCAATAGCGTGGTCCTCTAAACGCCAACCTACACTCGCTCGATCCTTAACCGAAGCTGAGTTTCGGGCCATTGCTTCCACAATTGTGACACCCCGTAATTTCCAGATCAGCATCTTGTTTATTTAAATGTTTATTTAAATGGTTTATGTACACGTGGCACGACAGTACGAACATTGATGCACAACATGATAATCCAAAGGATTATCAGAAAACCACACATCGTGTCAAAAATCACGAACATTGGTGAACGTCACAACATTTAAGCACAGAAACACTTCACAAGTCAATTATGGCTAATAATTGACCATTAGAGTCCCAACGACGCTCGAACAATGTTTTACAGTCGAGAAACGGGCGAGAACAGGTCCAGAACAACAAAACAAGCTTATTAGGCTTGACAATTGGGCCAGGCGGTACGCCTGACCCGAGACTTTAACCTCAGGCGATACGCGCGGATGGAATAAGAAGCGCCTCATATGGCTCACCCGCGCGCAACGCACTACATCACACGCCCACGTTAGGCGATACGCCTGGGGCGCCAGATTCACAAAATCACCTTTTTAAACTTCCAAAACTCATCATCACACTACACACTCATTTTGCCTACACCCACACGTCTTAGCTCGGCCATTTACTCTCTCAAGCAACTTAAACTCACTGATTTGACCTGGTGGAAGCCATTGAAGCTCCCATAGAAGCTTTAGAGCTTGGAGGTGACCAAGGAACTTGAAGGAAATCCATTGTCGAAGCTCGAGCACCACCATTGCCTTCTCGTTCTCACTAAAACCTGCTGTCCATGAGCTCTAGAGGCTGTTCTCATCACCATCTCAGGACCCTTGAAGCTCTAGAAGGTAGTCACACACTCCATGTAGCTTAAAAACACCATTACACACACATGCATGTGTTAAATCACACATGCAAGCACCATGGCATCACATGCACGAATTTCTTGTGGCTTGAATCTGGGTTTGTTGATAAATCTACTGTATATGATGATCTATGATGATAATATGATGAAATGTGATGATCTATGATGTTGAGTATGTATAGATTTCATAGTTTGGTCATTATCAAGTGAAAAACCCACATGCATGTATGATCCATGGCATGTGGGATGATTTTTAATATCTAGATATACTTATTGATGATATTGGAAGATGATTTCATGGTTTGATGATGTTGAAATGGTCAAGAATGGTTCATTTGTGATTCTTTCCATATTTAGTAACTTTTTACTCATAAAATGGTGATATGAATGATATTTGGTAACATGCATGCTTATAGATGTCTATTTAAATATTATTAGAATGATAATGATGCTTAGAATGTGAATTTGATAATGTTTTGGTCATTTTTTAACATAGTTACTATATTTAGTAACTTTTTGGGTCAAGATGTTGCTAGGTGATGAATTTGGCTATGTTAATATGTTTACATGATTCTAAGTAGCATATTATGATGATTGGTGATATAAAAGATGGATTAGAAATGTTAGAATGACAAACTTTTTTATTTCCGCTGCAAACTATTTATTACTTTTATGTCAATAACGTATTTTGAAAATGTATATAGTGTTGTCCTATATGACCTTGAGCTGTGATTCTGGCCACGTCACACCCACATGGGCTAATACCACAAGTGGTAATTTGTGGGTGTGAAAGACTGATATCAGAGCCTTGGTTATAGAGAACTAGGTTTGCATGTAGTAAACTTAGACTATAGCCATTGCTCAACATTAGACACTACACTAGTTTCGCGCAACAAATTATGTTCATAGTTTAGCAATATGCTTTGTGATTTTGTCGGATACATACGGGCATACATGTGGAACCCTTAGCTGGCGTTCACATCCGACTATGCTTGAAAACTGTGAGATGAGATTAGTGAAAGGACGAACACAAGACTAAAGGGAACTCTTCAATGTTCTGAAGAAGTCTACACTAGCACGATCTAACTCAAATCGAACGCTTTTCCCAATCTCCATTCCTGGGCGTAAACCCAGTCACCTGACGTACACTTGCGGACTGGAACCTTAGTGACAGCACTCCGAGGATGAACCTCGAGCACTACTGTGATCAGTAGGTTCAGATTAAAGGAACTAGAATGACCGTGTAAGATAAATTGACGATTATGGTGGCCAACGTAATCGTAAATTTATAGGTACATACGAATTCTGGTGAATTCAGATGGAAAGCTACACCATTGGAGAAACTGGTTAGCACACCACTGCTAGTGGAGATCTGAAGTCCGCTACTTGCACTGAGTAGTTTATTTCCCCATTATATTTATTATTGCTAGAACCTACATGAGCGAGCTATGCTCACAGAATCACTTGGGAAATAGTGACCGTATGAAACTTATTATTATACTTCTGGAGAAAATGATAAATTTTCCCTCTACACATGTTAACACACAACTACCACTAACGGTTAGTAATACAATATCTAATGTATGTAGATACTGCGAATGGCTGGTCAAGAAAAGTACGTGCGTACAGACAACCAATCAATCAGTTCTGTGGCTATCGAACCTATGGTAGAACAACAGGTTAGGACAACCATGGCAAATTACGAGACTGCACGCTTAAACAGTGAAACCAGCAGCGAGACTCACAACAACAACACGAAAGGATGTACCTTCAGAACCTTCACTAGCTACAATCCTCATATATTCAAGGGATCGGAAGGAGCAGTAGGACTGCTCCAATGGATTAAGAAAATTGAATCAGTCTTTTGCATGAGCGGATGTTCTGAGGAGAACAAGGTAAAAATCGCTACCGGAACTTTGGAAGGACATGCACTCACGTGGTGGAATTCACACATTCAGATACTAAGTCTGGAGACTGCTAACTCAATCCCATGGGAAAACTTCGTCAAGATGTTGAAGGAAGAATACTGTCCTCGGAACAAAATCAGACAACTAGAGGGATTCTGGATTCACAAAATGAAGGGATCCGAGATCGAACAATACACCGCTCGATTCCACGAGATGTGTAAACTGTATCCAGAAATGGTGACTCCAGGATATAAAAAGATTGAGCAATACATCAGTGGATTACCTGAACAGATCCGAAGCCTAGTTACCGCAGAAGACCCCACACTCATTCAACCCACTATTTGTTTGGCTCATTGTCTGACTAACCAAGCGATAGCACAGGGTAAACTACCCAAGAGGGGTGAAAACCTGAAGCCCCGAGGAACCAAGTGGAAGTGGGAGCCAAGCAATAACAGGACTTTCTCGCCACAACAACCAGCCCAGCATCTCCCTGCACCAGCAGAAGTCTTTACTGCCACTCAAACTGATGCTCAAGGCAAGAAAGTATACCAAGGTAACTACCCCAAGTGCAACAAATGCTCATACCATCACTTTGGCCCATGCAATAGGATCAAGTGTACCAGATGTGGGAAAAATGGACATGTTACGAGGGAGTGTCGTGTCAACCCGAGGCCAAACGCAAGTAAAGTGACACCACAAAGGGGATGCTTCACCTGTGGCAAGCCTGGCCACATACGCCGAAACTGTCCACAAAACAAGAAAGCAGGAGGCGACACTGCAAGGGATAAGGCATTCGTAATTGAATCCAGAAAAGCTAAGGATGATCTCAACATCATAACTGGTACGTTCCCTTAAGTATGCAAGCATATTATTTAATACCAGAGCCGATAGGAGTTTTTGTATCTAGTGAATTTAGTAAATTACTAGACATTACTCCGACACCACTTGACTATAAGTATACCGTAGAGTTAGTCGACGGCAAACTGATTGAAACACAACATGTCTTTCGAGGATGCGTCATGGTGTTGGCGCATCATGAACTCGAAATCGATTTGATGCCGGTGACTCTCGGAAGCTTTGATGTGGTCGTTGGAATGGATTGGTATCCATTAACCAAGTCGAGATCGTATGCAATGTGAAGATTGTACTATGACGTTGCAGAACGGAGAACAGATCTCGATTCAGGGAGAACGACAGGGAGTACCACTGAACATCATGTCATGTATGAAGGCCAACCGGTACATTCAAAAGGGATACACCGCAATACTAGCCCTCACCACGGAACAACAGAAGAAAGAAAGGAAGATTGAGGACATTGCCATAGTCTGAGATTTTCCCGAAGTGTTTCCCGAGGATCTACCTGGACTACCTTCGAAGCTACAAGTCGAGTTCCAGATAGACCTTACACTTGGAGCAACACCAATTGCTAAAGCTCCGTACCGACTCGCACCGACTGAGATGCAGGAATTGTCTAACCAGTTGCAGGAATTGTTTGATAAGGGATTTATTAGACCGAGCTTCTCACCTTGGGGAGCACCGGTCTTGTTCGTGAAAAAGAAGGACGGATCATTCCGTATGTGTATCGACTACAGAGAGCTGAACCAGATGACGATCAAGAATCGATACCCGTTGCCACGAATAGACGATCTGTTTGACCAGTTGCAAGGGTCAAGCTATTATTCAAAGATTGATTTAAGATCGGGTTACCATCAACTAAGGATACAAGAGAATGATATTCCTAAGACTGCCTTCAGAACCCGATACGGACACTACAAATTTCTGGTTATGCCTTTTGGACTGACCAACACACCCACAGTATTCATGGATCTAACGAATAGAGTGTGCAAACCTTATCTTGATAAATTTGTAATAGCGTTCATTGATGACTTTCTGATTTACTCTAAGAATCAGGAAGAACGTGCTGAACACCTAAGGCTAGTCTTGGAATTATTGAAGAAAGAACAGTTATACGCGGAATTTTCAAAGTGCGACTTTTGGATTCGCGAAGTCTAATTTCTTGAACACGTGTTAATGAGCAAGGAATACACATAGACCCAGCTAAAATCGAAGCCATTAAGAACTGGGAAGCACCCAAGACTCCGACTGAGGTGCGACAATTCCTAGGCCTGGCCGAGGACTACCGAAGATTCATTGAGGGATTCTCAAAAATCTCCCAATCACTGACATCCCTGACTCATAAAGACAAGAAATTTGACTTGGGAGACAAACAGGAAGCTGCTTTCAACCTGTTGAAGCAGAAACTATGTACTGCACCCATCCTATCCCTACCGGAAGGATGTGATGATTTCGTGGTGTATTACGACACCTCAAAACAAAGACTTGGTTGCGTGCTGATGCAACGCGAGAAGGTGATAGCATACGCTTCACGACAACTAAAGGTGCATGAGAAAAACTACATGACTCATGACCTTGAGTTAGGTGCCGTAGTATTTGCCTTGAAGATCTGGCAACACTACTTGTATGGCACGAAATGCACTATCTTTACCGATCATAAGAGCCTGCAGCACATCTTCGACCAGAAAGAGTTGAACATGAGGCAACGAAGATGGGTCGAACTAATAGGCGATTATGATTGCACCATCAAATACCATCCAGGTCAAGCAAATGTAGTGGCCGAGCGTTAAGCCGAAAAGAGACAACCAAACTGTGCGTGCGCTACAACTCACAATTCATCCTGAGCTACCAAATCATATCCGAATCGCACAACAGGAAGCCCTGAAAACTGAAAACCTCACTCTTGAAGCCATGCGTGGCATGGATAAGCAAATGAAGGAAAAGGACGACGGAGCTTATTATCTAATGGATCGAATTTGGATTCCACGCTACGGGGGATTGAGAGAAGTAGTGATGGACGAAGCTCACAAGAACCGGTATTCCGTACATCTAGGCTCTGAAAAGATGTATCATGACCTAAAGACAACTTATTGGTGGCCGAACATGGAAGCTGAGACAGCAACTTACGTGAGTAAGTGTTTAACGTGCTCAAAAGTCAAAGTTGAGTACCAGAAACCATCAGGGTTACTCCAACAACCGGAACTACCAATGTGGAAATGGGAAGAGATTTCCATGGACTTCATCACTAAACTGCCAAAGACGGCAAGTGGTTGCGATACCATCTGGGTTATCGTAGACCAACTGACGAAGTCTGCACATTTCCTACCCATCAAGGAGACTGAAAAACTAGACAAACTAACTCGGATTTATCTGAAGGAAGTGGTCACTCGACATGGAGTGCCAATCTCGATCATATCTGACCGCGACAGTCTATTCACGTCGCACTTTTGGGAGTCTTTACATAAGGCTTTGGGCACAATATTGGACATGAGTACCACTTACCACACGCAGACGGACGGACAGAGTGAATGAACCATACGGACACTAGAGGACATGCTCCGGGCATGTGTTATTGACTTTGGAAGTAGCTGGGAGACTCATCTGCCGTTAGTTGAGTTCTCATACAATAATAGCTACCACACTAGCATTCAAGCTGCACCATTCGAGGCACTTTACGGACGTAAGTGTCGATCACCCATCTGCTGGGCTGAAGTTGGAGATAGCCAACTGACCGGCCCAGAGCTTGTGCACGAAACAACTGAGAAGATCGTGCAGATACGCAAACGGATGGCAGCAGCTCGGGACAGACAGAAAAATTATGCTGATAAACGACGAAAACCGTTGGAATTCCAGGTGGGAGACAGAGTGTTACTCAAGGTCTCGCCCTGGAAAGGAGTCATTCGGTTTGGCAAACGAGGCAAGTTGAACCCTCGTTACATTGGACCTTTCGAGATTACAAAACGAATAGGCCATGTGGCCTACGAGCTAAACCTGCCAGGCGAGCTAAGCAGCGTTCACAATGTATTTCACATCTCGAATCTCAAAAAGTGCCTATTTGATGAGACACTTGTCGTTCCTCTTGAGGAGATTCCAATCGACGAACAATTGAACTTCGTTGAGGAACCGGTAGAAATTATGGACCAGGAAACCAAGAAGGTCAAACTCAGCAAGATACCGATAGTGAAAGTGAGATAAATTCGCGACGAGGACCGGAATTCACGTGGGAACGTGAAGACCAGATGAAACAAAAGTACCCACACCTATTCGCGGAACAGGCAAACACTGGCAACACAAGTTGAATTTCGGGACGAAATTCTTTCTAACAAGGGGAGGATGTGACACCCCATAATTTCCAGGTCAGCATCTTGTTTATTTAAATGGTTTATGTACACGTGGCACTAGAATTAGTTTAATTTAGTGTGACACGTGGCACGATAGTACAAACATTGATGCACAACATGATAATCCAAGGGATTATCAGAAAACCACACACCGTGTCAAAAATCACGAACGTTGGTGAACGTCACAACATTTAAGCACAGAAACACTTCACAAGTCAATTATGGCTAGTAATTGACCATTAGAGTCCCAACGACGCTCGAACAATGTTTTACAATCGAGAAACGGGCGAGAACAAGTCCAGAACAATAAAACAAGCTTATTGGGCTTGACAATTGGGCCAGGCGGTACGCCTTACGTGCGGATGGAATAAGGAGCGTGTGACACCCCGTAAATTCCAGGTCAGCTTTGATTTTATTTAAATGGTTATCTAAATGCATTATGTACACGTGGCACTAAAATTAGATTAAATTAGTGTGACACGTGGCACGACAGAACAAACACTGACACATGACTTGATAATTCGTGGAATTATCGGCAAACAGCACACACATGTCAAAACACACGAACGTTGGTGAACGTCTAACACATTGTGTAGCACAACACTCGAGACTTCACGAAACAATCACACATTGAACTTGGGAGTTCAAACAAGGCCAAACGAAAGTTCGTAGACGTGAAAACGGCAACGAACGGATCAAACCAACGAAAATGGGCCTATTGGGCTCATCAGGGGATCTGTCGCGCTACGCGACGGCCCAAAAGGACACTGTCGCGATACGCGACAAGTGGCGGGGGAAATTTGAACGCGGAACTTCATCGCGTTACGCGAGGGTAACCCTTGAACGCGTCGCGCTACGCGAGGAGACCCAGTTCGCAGAATCTTTATAAAACCAAGACAATCATGCCTATGCTATCCCATTTCATCATTTCTCCGGCTTCACACTCAACACCTCGACCATCTTCTTCCTCTAAACACCTGCAACACCTCTGTAAGCCATTGAAGACCTCATTTGGAGCTTGGGAAGCTTAGAGAACTCAAAGGAGAAGACCTTCCAAGCTTGAGCTTCATCTTTTCTTGCTCGAGCTTGACGAAACCAGCAATCCAGGAGTCTTGGAAGCTGCTCAAGCACCATCTTAGCAATCAAAGAAGTGTTGGAAGGTAGTCTCTTAGTCCAAACACTCTCTAGACACTCACACACTCACATGCAAGTGAAAAATCACACATGCAAACACTTTGGATGCACATGCATGAACCTATTTTCTGGGTTTGATGATTTAGATGTATTCCTTGACGATCCATGATGGTTATATGATGTTTTAGGACGATCCAAGATGTTGGGTGTAAGTCTTGTTGCTTAAAATGATGATAGATGATGTTATATGTCCATGCATGCATGATCCATGATGGTAGGAATGATCTTGAGTATGTTAGTATGTTTATTGATGATATTAGAAGGATTACTCATGATTAGATTTGATTTAGATGGTTAAAATGGTGGGATTTGATGAACTTTCTATAAATAGGAACTTTATTTCGACAAAATGGTGTTATAGATGAAATGGTACACATGCATGTATATGAAATGGTAACTTAGATGATATTATGGTGAATAGGATATGTGGAATGTGGTTTCGATAATGAGTATGGTCATTTCTAGCAATATTACTAAATATATAAACTTTTGTGAATGAAATATTGATAAATGATGATTTGGACTATATTGGTATAATTAAATGATGCTAGATGATGTATTAAGATGATTCATGATATGAAAATAGGTTTAGAAATGTTAAATGGTCATTTTATGCAAAAACCACAAAGTTACTATTTTTAGTAACTTTATTTTTACAAAAACCAATTAGTAAACATGTTGTATGATTTGAGCATGCTAAATGGTTTAAAATGTTGTAATATGATGAGTAGATGCTAAGTTAGATGGTTTCCGATGTCACTTATGCTATAAATGGAAACTTTCCATTTTAGGAAACTTTTGTGCACTAACATGATGAAAACGACTTATATGAATTCGTATGGTGATGTGCTATGTGTTAACATGATCACGCAGGACTAATGAACATGCTAGAACTATAAAACCGGTATGCTTTGTGAACTTTCCAAAAATGGAAACTTACTATAAATAGTAAGTTGTCCATAGACGCGACTTACGCGTTTTGCACACGACGAGCACTTAAACATTTGCTACACGAATCACAACCGTCACACGGTTCACCAACGGGTCGTTGACTTGACACGGTCAACTTTGGTCAACTCTAGTCAAACACGGTCAAACATGGTCAAACACGGTCAATGCGGACCAACACGAGCAAACACGGTCATTGTGGACCGACGCGGACAAACATGAACAACCAAGGGTTGTTGGGCACAAACACGGGCACTAACACGAACACTAGCACGGTCACATACACGAACTCACGTACGGTATACGATATAGGTTGCCGGTGACCGACGTGCTACTTACTCGGGGAGCTTACGCATATCTTTCTCGATCACTAAGGTGAGTTTACGGCCCCTCTTTACTCTTTTTCAAACGCTTTTAAATAGGGGGAGAATACTTGTTGCATCGAGTCAAACATCTATTACTGTACAAACATTTTGGTGTATGCTGGTTTATTAGACAAACATTAAGTGTTGTAATCGTAAGAAGTCCTCACAAAGTCTTACCGTTAATGTACAAACAACGAGGCGAGTTTGAATGGATCCGTTTGGGGTATGACTAACCCCGCGTGGCGAAATATTGACTGGATGTCATAACACGTGAAAACTTGACCTATCTTGCCATGTTATTACGAGACATGGCGGAGGCAAGGACTAACAAGTCTAGTTCGGTAGTGATGCACTGACACTTTGGGCCAAGGGCTCGGTACTAACATTTGATAAACAGCATGACACACTTTCTTACTATATATGTATATCAAAACCTGTGAACTCACCAACCATTGTGTTGACACTTTTTCAAACTTGTATTCTCAGGTAACTAGCGAGCTATGGATAACAGGAATGCACACTTTAAGGGACGAGCATTAGGATCCGCATGCATTTCTGTCTTATCATTTGGAAACATTGTTATTTATGTTATGAATTAAACAATGTTGCATTTGACAATTTGATTTCCGCTGCATGTATTCAAACATATTTATTTCCGCTGCTATGAAATACTTTTCCGCTGCAAATTATTTTGTTATGTGTATGTGTCAAACTTGGATTTGTAAACGCATATAGAGTCGTTCTATATGACCTTGAGCTGTGATTCTGGACACGTCACATCCACGTGGACATACACCACGAGTGGGAAATTGGGGGTGTGACAGACTGGTATCAGAGCCTTGGTTGTAGAGAACTAGGTTTGCATGTAGTAAACTTAGACTATAGCCATTGCTCAACTTTAGACACTACACCAGTTTCGCACAACTAATTATATGCATAGTTTAGCAATATGCTTTGTAATTTTATTGGATATCTACGAGCATACCATTGGAACCCTTCGCGGGTATACACATCTGTCTATGCTTGAGAACTGCGAGATGGGATTAGTGAAAGGACGAACACAAGACTAAAGGAAACTCTTCAATGTTCTGAAGAAGACTACACTAGCACGATCTAACTCAAATCGAACGCTTTTCCCAATCTCCATTCTTGGGCATAAACCCATTCACCTGACGTACACTCGCGGACTAGACCCTTAGTGACAGCACTTCGAAGAGGAAACTCGAGCACTACGGTGATCACTAGCTTCATATTGAAGGAACTAGAATGACTGTGTAAGATAAATTGACGATTATGGTGGCCAACGTAATCGTGAATTTATAGGTACATACGAATTCTGGCAAATTCAGATAGAAAGCTACACCATTAGGGAAAATGGGTAGCACACCGCCGCCAGGGGAGATCCGAACCCCGCTACTTACACTGAGTAGCTCATTTCCCTATTGTATTTAGTATTGCTAGAAACTACATGAGCAAGCTATGCTCATACGAATTATTTTGGTAATAATAATGTTATGAAACTTATTACTGTACTTTTGAAGAAAATGGCAAATTTTCCCTCTGCACATGCTAACACCCAAACTATCTCTAATGATTGGTAACACAATATCTATTGTATATAGACATTTCGAATGGCTGGTCAAGGAACGAATGTGCATACAGACAACCCATCAATCAGTTATGCGGCTATCGAAGCTATGGTAGACCAACGGGTTAGAAAAGCCATTGCGGATTACGAGATTGCACGCCTAAACAGTGAGACAAGCAACGAGACTCACAACAAAAACTCAAAGGGATGTTCATTCAGATCCTTCATTAGCTACCAACCTCCTATATTCAAGGGATCGGAAGGAGCGGTAGGACTGCTCCAATGGATTAAGGAGGTTGAGTCAATCTTCGGCATGAGCAGGTGTTCTGAAGAAAATAAAGTAAAATTTGCTACCGGAACTTTGGAAGGACATGCACTCACTTGGTGGAATTCGCACATTCAGACACTAAGTCTAGAGACTGCTAACTCCATCCCATGGGAAAACTTTGTCAAGATATTGCAGGAAGAATACTGTCCTCAAAACGAAATCAAACAACTGGAGGGATTCTGGATTCACAAAATGGAGGGATCCGAGATTGAGCAATACACCGATCGATTCCACGAGATGTGTAAACAATATCCGGAGATGGTGACTCCGGAATACAAAAAGATTGAACAATACATCAGTGGATTACCTGAACAGATTCAAGGCTTGGTTACTACGGAAGACCCCACGCTCATTCAACCCACTATTTGTTTGGCTCATTGTCTGACCAACCAAGCAGTAGCACAGGGTAAACTACCCAAGAGGGGTGAACACCTGAAACCCCAAGGGACAAAGCGGAAGTGGGAACCAAGTAACGACAGGACCTTCTCACCTCAACAACCAACCCAGCATCGCCCAACCCTTGCTAAGGTCTTCACTGCCACACGGAGCAAAGGAGGATATCAGGGCAAAAACCCAAAATGCAACAACTGTAACTACCATCACTTTGGCTCATGCAAAAGGGTCAAATGCACCAACTGCGGCAGAAATGGGCATGTAACCAAGGAGTGCCGAACACACCCTAACCCCAACACCAAACAGAATACCAATAACCAACACACTCTCAAGGGGTGCTATGAGTGTGGAAAGCCGGGACACATGCGGAGGGACTGTCCACAACTGAAGAAGGCAGAAGAAGGCACAGCAAAGGATGGTGCATTTGTGAGTGGCTCAGGAGAAGCCAAGGATGACTCAAACATCGCGACCGGTACGTTCTTTTCTTGTTTATGCTAGTATATTACTGGATACCGGTGCCGATAGGAACTTTAGATCTATCAAGTTTATCAAATTACTAGGTATTACCTCAACACCACTAGACCATAAATATACTGTAGAATTAGCCGACGGCAAGTTGATTGAAACGCAGCACATCTTTCGAGGATGCGTTATGGCATTGGCGGATCACGAACTCGAAAATTGATTTGATGCCGGTAACCCTCGGAAGCTTTGATGTGGTCGTTGGAATGGATTGGTTATCCGCTAACCAAGCCGAGATTGTATGCAACGAGAAAATCGTACGAGTGACGTTGCAGAATGGTGAACAGATCTCGATTCAGGGGAAACGACGGGGAGTACCTCTGAACATCGTGTCGTGCATGAAAGCAAACTAGTATCTTCAGAAGGGATACACCGCAATACTAGCTCTCATTGCGGAACAACCGAAGAAAGAAAGGAAGATTGAGGACATAGCTGTAGTCCGCGATTTTCCCGAAGTGTTTCCGGAGGATCTACCTGGATTACCTCCGAAACGACAAGTCGAGTTCCAGATAGATCTTACACCTGGAGCAGCACTGATTGCCAAAGCTCCATACCGACTAACACCTACCGATATGCAAGAACTGTCTAATCAGTTGCAGGAACTGTTAGACAAGGGATTTATTAGGCCGAGCTTCTCACCTTGGGGAGCACCAGTCCTATTTGTAAAAAAAAAAAAAAAAAAGAAGACGGATCATTCCGTATGTGTATCGATTACAGGGAGCTGAACAAGGTGACGATCAAGAATCGATACCCATTGCCACGAATAGACGACTTGTTTGACCAATTGCAAGGGTCAAGCTACTATTCAAAGATCGATTTAAGATCGGGTTACCATCAATTGAGGATACAGGAGAACGATATTTCTAAGACTGCCTTTAGAACCCGATACGGACACTACGAATTCTTGGTTATGCCCTTTGGACTGACCAACGCACCAGCAATATTCATGGATCTCATGAATAGAGTGTGCAAACCTTACCTGGACAAATTCGTGATAGTGTTCATCGATGACATCCTGATTTATTCAAAGGATCGGGAGGGGCATGCCGAACATCTAAGGCTAGTCTTGGAACTACTGAAGAAAGAGCAACTGTACGCGAAATGTTCAAAATGCGACTTTTGGATTCGCGAAGTCCAATTCCTTGGACACGTGGTTAATGAACAGGGAATACACGTAGACCCAGCCAAAATCGAAGCCATCAAAAACTGGGAAGCACCCAAGACTCCAACGGAGGTGCGACAGTTCCTAGGTCTCTGGCCGGGTACTACCGAAGGTTTATCGAAGGATTCTCAAAGATTGCTCAATCACTGACATCCCTGACACATAAAGACAAAAAGTTCGATTGGGGAGACAGACAAGAAGCTGCTTTCAACCTGTTGAAACAGAAACTATGCACTGCACCCATCCTATCCTTACCGGAAGGATGTGATGACTTCGTGGTGTATTGCGACGCCTCGAAACAGGGACTCGGTTGTGTGCTGATGCAACGCGAGAAAGTGATAGCATACGCTTCACGTCAACTGAAGGTGCATGAGAAGAATTACACGACTCATGACCTTGAGTTGGGAGCCGTGGTGTTTGCCTTGAAGATCTGGCGACACTACTTGTACGGCACAAAGTGCACTATCTTTACCGATCATAAGAGCCTACAACACATCTTCGATCAGAAAGAGTTGAACATGAGACAACGAAGATGGGTTGAGCTTATCGGCGATTATGACTGCGCTATCAAGTATCATCCAGGCAAAGCCAATGTAGTGGCCGACGCGCTGAGCCGAAAGGAAACAACGAAACGCGTGCGTGCCCTACAACTCACGATCCATTCGGAATTACCGAATCAAATTCGGATAGCACAACAGGAAGCTCTGAAAACTGAAAACCTTACTCTCGAAGCCATGCGTGGCATGGATAAACAAATAAAGGCAAAAGACGACGAAGCTTACTATTTAATGGATCGAATCTGGATTCCACGCTACGGAGGATTGAGAGAAGTAGTGATGGATGAAGCTCACAAGAGCCGGTATTCCGTACACCCAGGCTCTGATAAGATGTATCACGATTTGAAGACAACCTATTGGTGGCCAAACATGAAAGCTGAGATAGCAACATACGTGAGTAAATGCCTAACGTGCTCAAAAGTCAAAGTTGAGTACCAGAAGCCATCAGGGTTACTTCAACAACCGGAATTACCAATGTGGAAATGGGAACAGATTTCCATGGACTTCATCACTAAACTGCCTAAGACGGCAAGTGGATGCGATACCATCTGGGTTATCGTAGACCGACTGACGAAGTCTGCTCATTTCCTACCCATTAAAGAGACTGACAAGCTAGACAAACTCACTCAGATTTATTTGAAGGAAGTGGTCACTCGACATGGAGTGCCAATCTCAATCATATCTAATCGCGACAGTCGATTCACGTCGCATTTCTGGGAGTCCTTGCATAAGGCTTTGGGCACGAGATTGGACATGAGTACCGCTTACCACCCGCAGACGGACGGGCAAAGTGAGCGAACGATACAGACACTGGAAGACATGCTCCGGGCATGTGTCATTGACTTTGGTAGTAGCTGGGAATCTCATCTACCGTTAGTTGAGTTCTCATATAACAATAGCTACCACACTAGCATTCAAGCTGCACCATTCGAGGCACTTTACGGACGTAAGTGTCGATCACCCATCTGCTGGGCGGAAGTTGGAGACAGCCAGCTGACTGGTCCAGAACTGGTGCACGAGACAACTGAGAAGATCGTGCAAATACGCAAACGAATGGCAGCAGCTCGGGACAGACAGAAAAGCTATGCCGACAAGCGACGCAAACCGTTGGAGTTCCAGGTGGGGGACAGAGTGTTGCTCAAGATCTCGCCCTGGAAAGGTGTCATTCGGTTTGGCAAACGAGGAAAGTTGAACCCTCGTTACATCGGACCTTTCGAGATTACAAAACGAATAGGCCCTGCAGCCTACGAACTAAACCTGCCAGTTGAACTGAGCAGTGTACACAACGTATTCCACATCTCGAACCTCAAGAAGTGCTTATCCGATGGGACACTTGTTATTCCTCTCAAGGAAATACAAATCGACGAACAATTGAACTTCGTTGAGGAACCAGTGGAGATTATGGATCGGGAAACCAAGAAACTCAAACTCAGCAAGATACCGATTGTGAAAGTGTGATGGAATTCGCGACGAGGACCGGAATTCACGTGGGAACGTGAGGACCAGATGAAACAAAAGTACCCACACCTGTTCGCGGAACAGACTAACACTGACAACACAAGTTGAATTTCGGGACGAAATTCTTTCTAACATGGGGAGGATGTGACACCCCGTAAATTCCAGGTCAGCTTTGATTTTATTTAAATGGTTATCTAAATGCATTATGTACACGTGGCACTAAAATTAGATTAAATTAGTGTGACACGTGGCACGACAGAACAAACACTGACACATGACTTGATAATTCGTGGAATTATCGGCAAACAGCACACACATGTCAAAACACACGAACGTTGGTGAACGTCTAACACATTGTGTAGCACAACACTCGAGACTTCACGAAACAATCACACATTGAACTTGGGAGTTCAAACAAGGCCAAACGAAAGTTCGTAGACGTGAAAACGGCAACGAACGGATCAAACCAACGAAAATGGGCCTATTGGGCTCATCAGGGGATCTGTCGCGCTACGCGACGGCCCAAAAGGACACTGTCGCGATACGCGACAAGTGGCGGGGGAAATTTGAACGCGGAACTTCATCGCGTTACGCGAGGGTAACCCTTGAACGCGTCGCGCTACGCGAGGAGACCCAGTTCGCAGAATCTTTATAAAACCAAGACAATCATGCCTATGCTATCCCATTTCATCATTTCTCCGGCTTCACACTCAACACCTCGACCATCTTCTTCCTCTAAACACCTGCAACACCTCTGTAAGCCATTGAAGACCTCATTTGGAGCTTGGGAAGCTTAGAGAACTCAAAGGAGAAGACCTTCCAAGCTTGAGCTTCATCTTTTCTTGCTCGAGCTTGACGAAACCAGCAATCCAGGAGTCTTGGAAGCTGCTCAAGCACCATCTTAGCAATCAAAGAAGTGTTGGAAGGTAGTCTCTTAGTCCAAACACTCTCTAGACACTCACACACTCACATGCAAGTGAAAAATCACACATGCAAACACTTTGGATGCACATGCATGAACCTATTTTCTGGGTTTGATGATTTAGATGTATTCCTTGACGATCCATGATGGTTATATGATGTTTTAGGACGATCCAAGATGTTGGGTGTAAGTCTTGTTGCTTAAAATGATGATAGATGATGTTATATGTCCATGCATGCATGATCCATGATGGTAGGAATGATCTTGAGTATGTTAGTATGTTTATTGATGATATTAGAAGGATTACTCATGATTAGATTTGATTTAGATGGTTAAAATGGTGGGATTTGATGAACTTTCTATAAATAGGAACTTTATTTTGACAAAATGGTGTTATAGATGAAATGGTACACATGCATGTATATGAAATGGTAACTTAGATGATATTATGGTGAATAGGATATGTGGAATGTGGTTTCGATAATGAGTATGGTCATTTCTAGCAATATTACTAAATATATAAACTTTTGTGAATGAAATATTGATAAATGATGATTTGGACTATATTGGTATAATTAAATGATGCTAGATGATGTATTAAGATGATTCATGATATGAAAATAGGTTTAGAAATGTTAAATGGTCATTTTATGCAAAAACCACAAAGTTACTATTTTTAGTAACTTTATTTTTACAAAAACCAATTAGTAAACATGTTGTATGATTTGAGCATGCTAAATGGTTTAAAATGTTGTAATATGATGAGTAGATGCTAAGTTAGATGGTTTCCGATGTCACTTATGCTATAAATGGAAACTTTCCATTTTAGGAAACTTTTGTGCACTAACATGATGAAAACGACTTATATGAATTCGTATGGTGATGTGCTATGTGTTAACATGATCACGCAGGACTAATGAACATGCTAGAACTATAAAACCGGTATGCTTTGTGAACTTTCCAAAAATGGAAACTTACTATAAATAGTAAGTTGTCCATAGACGCGACTTACGCGTTTTGCACACGACGAGCACTTAAACATTTGCTACACGAATCACAACCGTCACACGGTTCACCAACGGGTCGTTGACTTGACACGGTCAACTTTGGTCAACTCTAGTCAAACACGGTCAAACATGGTCAAACACGGTCAATGCGGACCAACACGAGCAAACACGGTCATTGTGGACCGACGCGGACAAACATGAACAACCAAGGGTTGTTGGGCACAAACACGGGCACTAACACGAACACTAGCACGGTCACATACACGAACTCACGTACGGTATACGATATAGGTTGCCGGTGACCGACGTGCTACTTACTCGGGGAGCTTACGCATATCTTTCTCGATCACTAAGGTGAGTTTACGGCCCCTCTTTACTCTTTTTCAAACGCTTTTAAATAGGGGGAGAATACTTGTTGCATCGAGTCAAACATCTATTACTGTACAAACATTTTGGTGTATGCTGGTTTATTAGACAAACATTAAGTGTTGTAATCGTAAGAAGTCCTCACAAAGTCTTACCGTTAATGTACAAACAACGAGGCGAGTTTGAATGGATCCGTTTGGGGTATGACTAACCCCGCGTGGCGAAATATTGACTGGATGTCATAACACGTGAAAACTTGACCTATCTTGCCATGTTATTACGAGACATGGCGGAGGCAAGGACTAACAAGTCTAGTTCGGTAGTGATGCACTGACACTTTGGGCCAAGGGCTCGGTACTAACATTTGATAAACAGCATGACACACTTTCTTACTATATATGTATATCAAAACCTGTGAACTCACCAACCATTGTGTTGACACTTTTTCAAACTTGTATTCTCAGGTAACTAGCGAGCTATGGATAACAGGAATGCACACTTTAAGGGACGAGCATTAGGATCCGCATGCATTTCTGTCTTATCATTTGGAAACATTGTTATTTATGTTATGAATTAAACAATGTTGCATTTGACAATTTGATTTCCGCTGCATGTATTCAAACATATTTATTTCCGCTGCTATGAAATACTTTTCCGCTGCAAATTATTTTGTTATGTGTATGTGTCAAACTTGGATTTGTAAACGCATATAGAGTCGTTCTATATGACCTTGAGCTGTGATTCTGGACACGTCACATCCACGTGGACATACACCACGAGTGGGAAATTGGGGGTGTGACAGAGCGCCTCATCTAGCTCACCCGCGCGCAACGCACGACATCACACGCCCACGTCAGGCGATACGCCTGGGGCGCCAGATTCACAAAATCACCTTTTTAAACTTCCAAAACTCATCATCACACTACACACTCATTTTGCCTACACCCACACGTCTTAGCTCGGCCATTTACTCTCTCAAGCAACTTAAACTCACTGATTTGACCTGTTGGAAGCCATTGAAGCTCCCATAGAAGTTTTAGAGCTTGGAGGTGACCAAGGAACTTGAAGGAAATCCATTGTCGAAGCTCGAGCACCACCATTGCCTTCTCGTTCTCACTAAAACCTGCTGTCCATGAGCTCTAGAGGCTGTTCTCATCACCATCTCAGGACCCTTGAAGCTCTAGAAGGTAGTCACACACTCCATGTAGCTTAAAAACACCATTACACACACATGCATGTGTTAAATCACACATGCAAGCACCATGGCATCACATGCATGAATTTCTTGTGGTTTGAATCTGGGTTTGTTGATAAATCTACTGTATATGATGATCTATGATGATAATATGATGAAATGTGATGATCTATGATGTTGAGTATGTATAGATTTCATAGTTTGGTCATTATCAAGTGAAAAACCCACATGCATGTATGATCCATGGCATGTGGGATGATTTTTAATATCTTGATATACTTCTTGATGATATTGGAAGATGATTTCATGGTTTGATGATGTTGAAATGGTCAAGAATGGTTCATTTGTGATTCTTTCCATATTTAGTAACTTTTTACTCATAAAATGGTGATATGAATGATATTTGGTAACATGCATGCTTATGGATGTCTATTTAAATATTATTAGAATGATAATGATGCTTAGAATGTGAATTTGATAATGTTTTGGTCATTTTTCAACATAGTTACTATATTTAGTAACTTTTTGGGTCAGGATGTTGCTAGGTGATGAATTTGGCTATGTTAATATGTTTACATGATTCTAAGTAGCATATAATGATGATTGGTGATATAAAAGATGGATTAGAAATGTTAGAATGATTATTTCTATGAAAAACTACAAAAGTTACTATTTATAGTAACTTTATTTTTACAAAAACCGATTGGTAAACATGTTGTATGATTTGAGCATGCTAAATGACTTATTATGTTATAACATGATGATTAGATGCTAAGTTAGATGGTTTTCGATTTCACGTATGCTAGAAATGGAAACTTTGCATTTTAGGAAACTTTTATGTGCAACATGTTATAAACGACTTATGTGACTTTGTATGATGATGTACTATGTGTTAACATGATCATGTAGGACTAGTGAGCATGATAGAACTATATAATCAATATGCTTTATGAACTCTCCATAAATGGAAACTTACTATAAATAGTAAGTTGTCCATAGACGCGACTTGCGCGTTTCGCAGACGACGAACACTTACACGATTGCTACACGATTCACAACCGTCACACGGTTCACCAACGGGTCGTTGACTTGACACGGTCAACTTTGGTCAAACACGGTCAACCTTGGTCAAACATGATCAAACACGGTCAATGTGGACCAACACGAGCAAACACGGTTATTGTGGACCGACACGGACAAACATGAACAACCAAGGGTTGTTGGACACAAACACGAGCACTAGCACGAACACTAGCACGGTCACTTACACAAACTCACGTACGGTGTACGATATAGGTTGCCGGTGACCGACACGCGATCTACGCAGGAGCTTACGCTTGATTTGCACTTTCATCACTAAGGTGAGTTTACGGCCTCTCTTTACTCTATTTTCAAACGCTTTTAAATAGAGGGAGAATACTAGTTACATCGAGTCAAACATTTATACTTGTACAAACAAATTGTGTATGCTGGTTTATTAGACAAACATAAGTTTTGTATCGTAATTAAGCCCTCACAAAGTCTTACCGTTAATGTATAAACAACGAGGTGAGTTTGAATAGATCTATATGGGTGTGACGAGCCCCGCGTGGCGAAAATGTTGACTGGAGGTCATAACACGTGAAATCTCGACCTATCTTGCTATGCTAATTTCATTATAGAACTACGAATTTGATGATTTTGAGTTCTAGGGTTATGATATCAATCGGGTTAGGGGTTTTTATATCAAATGAGATCTAAGATTGAATTAAACCTTGCAGAAGGGTTCGAAACTACCTAGTAATTGAAAACCATATGTCAATTGTATCTATTAACGACGAATAGATGGTATTTGAATTTTAGGGTTCTAAAGATGCAACGATTTAGGGGTTTTGAACCAATTGGACTTGGTATTCAAATTGAACACTACTGATAGGATCGAAATATATTAGGTAGCAGAAACCATATGATTTTGTTGAAAAATAGTAGCGAATTTGGGGGATTCAATTGAAGGACATAGTTTTGGGTTTGAAACCGATTTGGGGTTATAAAACTCTAAGAATTCGATGAATTAGAACGATTGGAAACAGATTTGAACTCGGTTTGGTCATTGAGAACATAACCCTATGGTTTCAGGTTCATTGATGATCGAATCGTGTGTCAATTGGAACATTTGGGTTCGGTTAAGCATAAACAAAGGGGAAGAAATCGATGCATGCTTAAAGGGATTAAGAATCAGAGTCTAACACAAAAGTTTAGTTGGTTGGATTGGTAGTTGTTTAGTAATTGGTCCATGAGGTCAAGGGTTCGAACCTTGGTCCACCGGTTTTTGAGTTTAAAAACCATTTTTGGTATTTTGGTCATAATTTATTCGTTTTAACTCCGATTCGACTCGTTCGAATTGCGTTAGAACCATAATTCAATTTCGAGCATATTAGAATAATAAATTTCACATTTTAGATCGAAAATGAAATCGCGTATAATTACGCTTGTTTAAATAAAATCATAAGCGGTGATATGATTTTATTAAATGATTTCAAAGGCACGCGTACATACATATGCATATTCCTAACACTCTAACATACGTGTGTTGACACGTATGTGATTTCAAGCATAAAGCGACATCACGAATAACATTAAGTTATTGTTAAAACACAGGTTCTTCGTAGAGGACTTTCTACACGAGTTCACGTGTTTGATCATTCTGCTCACTATTAAAGGTGCGTACACGGCCCCTTTCTTATTTTAACTGTTTTGGGGGAGAAAACATGTGTAACAAACATTTTTAGATACATATCACTTGCATGAGTTAGTTGTTTACATTATGTGCCAACATAGCATTACAAGTCCTTACACTTCGAACCGTTTAGTTTGCCGTAGCGCAAATCGTGGTAGTTGGAAATAGATCTATTAGGTTTGACAAACCTCAATTGGTAGATGGGATCTACGCAAGTGTTTGACTGACCAAACACACATTACTATTGTTCGTGCTAGACAATAGTGGCAAGGCAAAACATGCGATGGCATGCAATAGTCAGCTTCGGTGTCGACCTCTTATGTAAATAGTATAAATGACTAGTTATCATGACTATGCATGTGTGATTATGTTATCTGCAAAGTTTATATTCAAACTGTGGTTTCAACATTTGTGAATGCTTAAACCTGTGTAATGGACCAACCTTTGTGTTGACTTGATTTACATGTTTTCTCAGGACGCTAAGGTACACAAGAAAGCAGGCATGGACTAGGAGATCGAGTCGCATGCATGTTTTACATTTCTGTTGTTTGAATTGCACATTTGGGAATTTGTTTTGTAATTTACATTTTACAACTGTTACGTTGGTTATTGTTTTAAAACGCTTCCGCAAACTTTGAAAACTTTGATATTACAGTTTTAGACCAAAGTATGTTTTGAAATTCATATAGAGGTCTTTGTTATGTCTAATGATCTGAGATCCTGGTTTGTCACGTCCCAAACGATATGATTCCGTTAGTTGAAAATTGGGGGTGTTACAGAAGGTCTTTCCGATAGTTGTTGATCGGAATGATAGCTGAAATTCACAACCAACGAGAAATCAGAGTCGCTTTGAGGGCTGGCGATGGAGCCAATATGTTCGGATAATTAAGTAGCACCGATAACGGATGTATTGAATCTGAACATGTTGCCAAGGTTGTTGCGTCCGATTATATGGTTGGTTTTTGAATGGAAGAGAAACAACGAATGAGCCATTGGAAATCAGATCAGTAATGTGAGAGGTGGATGTCGAGTGTTGCCGACGAAAGAGGCATAAAAATGGATATATTACATGAAGTTAGAAAGAATCAAAATGATTTAATATTGTCGATCTAATTTTTGATTCAATTGAATTTTTGAAATTCTGGCATCCGTTTGATGGAAGACAATTTTTTATTCAATTGAAATTTTGAAATTCTGGCATTCATTTGATTGAAGACAGAAAAAATCAAAATGATTAATTTGTTTGAGAAAATAAAGAATATGCAATTAATAAAATATACATTCTAAATATAATTACATGTAAAATTACTAGCCTATCCTTTTTAATTAAATTAAAATAACATGAAACAAATGTTCCATGTAAAAACCAAGATACATGTACAAAGATTCTAAAAAAATTACCAACTTATTCTTTTATTTTTTTTAAATCTATCCAGATTAAAATAGCTTCTAGTGAAACTTTCCTACAAAACTTTTTATCCACAAAACAAATACAACTGTCGCTTAACTTATCCTCACCAATCCAATTACGTAAATCTGACTTCAAGTATTTTGTTATAGGTTTTTAAAATTAATTATTGAGTTGTTTAAAATGGATTCGTGATGAATTAACTTATTAGTATTAACAATTAACTTGGTTTTAAAGTGGGTTAAAAATATTAGTTGGATCTTTTTCTAACTTGATTTTCTTAACTAACACTTAAAATTTAAAAGTGAAAGGGAGACGTTAAGTTTGTAAAATTTTATTAGGACGATCAGAATTTTAATATGTATAAACAACTAAAAAATTCAACCCGGACAACTCCCCACCTACTAAAGGATGAGTATGCCATTTTTATGGCCAATTTAACACATTTATTACAACCTAAGAATTTGTTTATGACCTTTTTAATACGTTTACTACTTATTTCATCATGTTTACGTTCAATGCCAATCCGTTTGACTTGTCAATATGCATGTGTTAAAAGAGTCTCGTACGCACATTGTAACTCCAGTTTTGGTACGAGGTTGCATCTCATCTCAAAAGCCATGGAATCGTATTGGCTAATGGTGTTGATTCCGATTTCATTAACGGCATTTGATATTCATATAAAAATTGAGAAATTGTTTAAAGAAAAAAATATAAAAGAAATCACAAAAACGACCATGTTTGCGGTGCGCACATCTATCTATTATAATAAATCAAAGTTTTTTTTGGACACATGGCACATTTTTAGAGCACTACACCTTTATTTTCCCGCCTCTCTCTCTCCTATTAAATACATCTCATATTAAATAATAATATTAAACTAGGTTTAATCCCACCCGCGCGTTGCGGCGGGTTATCACAGTACACTTCCGATAACGGGTATTATATATCATTTGCAAAATCATAGGTTACATAGCAAAATCAAATCTCCCATCACAAACTCTATACAATTATATATATAAACATAAAATTATACAAAATCGAAAAAACAAAATTTAAAAGTTTTTGTGGCCAAAATTAAATAAAAAAAACTTTATATTATATAAAATTTTAGTTACCAAAATCGAAAAAACAAAACTTTACTTTTAAGTTTTACTGGTCATAATCAAAAAAACAAAATTTTATACTATATAAAAGTTATAGTGGCCAAAATAAAAAAAAACTTTAAAAAGTTTTAGTGGCCAAAATCGAAAAAACAAAACTTTATATTATATAAAAGTTTTAGTGACCAAAATCGAAAAAACAAAACTTTACTATTAGTTTTATTGGCCAAAATCGAAAAAAGAAAACTTTATATTATATAAAAGTTTTCGTTGCCAAAATCGAAAAAACAAAACTTTAAAAAGTTTTAGTGGCCAAAATAGAACAAACAAAACTTTATATTATATTAAAGTTTTAGTGGCCAAAATCGAAAAAACAAAACTTTAAAAAGTTTTAAGGGCCAAAATAGAACAAACAAAAACTTTATATTATATTAAAGTTTTAGTGGCAAAAATCGAAAAAACAAAACTTTAAAAGTTTTTGTGGCCAAAATCGAAAAAACAAAACTTTATATTATATAAAAGTTTTAGTGACCAAAATCGAAAAAACAAAACTTTAAAAAATTTTAATGCCCAAATTAGAACAAACAAAACTTTATATTATATTAAAGTTTTAGTGGCCAAAATCGAAAAAATAGGTCAAAATAAAACAAACAAAACTTTATATTGTATTAAACTTTTAGTGGCAAAAATCGAAAAAACAAAATTTTAAAAGTTTTAGTGGCAAAAATCGAAAAAACAAAATTTTAAAAGTTTTTAGTGGCAAAAATCGAAAAAACAAAACTTTACTTTTAGTGGCCAAAATCAAAAAAAACAAAACTTTATAATATATAAAAGTTTTAGTGGCAAAAACTGAAAAAACAATATTTTAAAAGTTTTAGTGAACAAAATCGAAAAATCAAAACGTTCCTATTCCTTTTAGTTGGTTTTTAATATATATAATAATATGTTTTTTTGTACATTTTATTAAATTAAAATAAATTAATACATTAAAAATATATTAACTTAAAAAACACATTATTAAAAAACAATTTATTATAAAAAATACAATTTTTAAAAAACAATATTTTAAAACAAAATGTTTAGTGAAACAAATTTTGAAAAAATTAGTGTTTAAAAAAATTATATAATTATTTCTATTGATGATCAACCCGTCTAATACACGGGGTATTAACCTAGTATAATATATATATGTGTTGGCCATCGAGAGACAAAAGTAAATTTAGACTAATTTTAACATCATTTTGCTTATTTTTTGTGAAAATAAATTTGAAAGCATTGTGTTGGTCGATTATCAGGTATCATGAGCCGGAGTAGAGGTAAGGTTGTATACATTTTACCCTCCTCAAACCCTGCGTTAGCTTTGCTAATGATGGGATATATTGATTATGATGATAATCATGAAATCACAACACTCTTTTTAAACTCACTGACACATGATGTATGCATGTGTGTGTGTATTGACAGTACGTTATCGTATAACAATAACAATAAGGATGAAGCCTTATAATTAGACTATTGATCACCTTAACTTATTAAGCATGTATTACTACATTTATTTCATTTATAACTTTAATACCCTTACAACTTAATTGATCGGATGATCAACGACTTCAAGGGCAGAATACAACGTTGTAGTTGGTTCCACCAGGGCATGTAAAGGTGCTAGTTTGATCATCCTTAGGATAACTATAAGCATCAGGACACCTCGTCTTGAAAAACCTTGAAAAGTCAGTTGGTCCACAATTTCCAGAGTTGCAACAATATTGATCAGTTTTGAAGACGGTGCAAGGGTTATTGCATCCACCAGGAGCTCGTAACTGGCTAGGGCACTGACCATTAATATCTGCTGTACACGAGATACCACGAGTGCATCCACCAGAATTAGGCGTAAATGACAGTGGCACATTGAATCCATCAACAAGAGAAATGTCAAAGAAATCAAGATTGTTGAATTGATTCAGGCCATACTCGGCCAGTGTGTTCGGTGGTGTGCCATAGTTTTGGCACCGGAGGAGACCGTTGCAATCACCGGTTTGACATCTGCCTCGTCCAGAACCATCAAAGTTGCAATTGGTTCGGGGCCATACACGACCTCCTGTTGTGCCGGCAGGGACAGACAGAGACCAGGTTTGGCCTGAGTTGAGTTGTTGGCCACCACCGGGCACTGCGCCTGCCCAAACAGTATACGGACAGTTGTTTCGGATGGTGAAAACCGCAGCATTGGTGGAGTGAACAACAAGAGCCAAGAGAGAAGAGTGAAAATGGTGGAGGTGGTCATTGTTTTGTGGTTTTGAGTTTTGCAAGAACCTGGTTTATATAGGCAAGCGGAGGGGCCCAATTAAGATTTTTAAAAGTATATAAATTGAAGCTATATATTAAGTGTATTCATAACTTCTAATTTTATTTAGGATTAGAACAGGTTTTTCCCCGATGCACGTTGCGGCGGGTTATTCAGTGCAATCCTGATAATGTGTATTGTATATCTTTTGCAGAAACATAAGTTGCATAGCAAAATCAAATCTCTCATCACGAACTCTATACTAATTTCTCATTAAAACATTAAATTATACAAAATGTATACAAATATGTTACGAAAAATAAAAAATATTACTCACAAAATTATTTTCACCGGCAACCAATTGATTGAATTAAAAGAAAACCTAAATTTATAAACAAACATTAATTTTTATGAGAACAAATAAATCACTGTTACTTTATCCAAATATTACCGAAATCTAGAAAAAACCACGTTTTTTCACCATATATATATATATATATATATGCATATGTATAGTATCTATACTATTTAATATATATATATATATATATTTTACTATTTGAATATAATATTAATATTGACACTTCATTTTGGTTGTGTTTTAATATATATAATAATATATACTAGGTTTTTCCCCACCGTGCGTTGCGGCGGGTTATTACATTATACTCCTGATAATAGGTATTATATATCATTTGCATAATCATAAGTTACATAGGAAAAAAATCTCTTATCACAAACTTTATACTAATTTCTTATTAAAAAATAAAATAATACAAAATTTATAAATATATGTTACGAAAATAATAGCAAAAATCACTCACAAAATCTTTCTCATCGGCATCCAATTGGTTGAATAAAAAAATCTCTAAACAAACATCGATTTTCTATGATAACAAATAAATCACCGTTACATTCTCCAAACACCACCGAAACCTTAGAAAAAACTACGTTTTTTCACTATAGTATCCATACTATTTAATAAGATATATATATATATATATATATATATATTATTTCAATATAATAAACATATTTATACTATTTAATTTGGTTGCATTTTCATATATATATATTAATTAATATTTCAATATAATACAAATATTTATACTATTCAATTTGGTTGCTTTTTAATATATATATATTAATATTAATATTAATTGGGTTCTTTACTTGCGTTGAAAAGAAAACATAATATTTTATTATTTTTCTAAGAGTAATACAGATAAAAATCATATAATATTTTATCATTCTTCTAACAGTGTGTGCCTATCTTAATCTTACTCCTAAACTAGTTCATGTTATATCATATTTACTCGATTTTAAAACAGTGACATATAATCTAATTAAGAGACCAAACATGCTCTAATATTTTTGTCATTTAACCATCTTCCACATGTTAAAAGACATATCTTAATGACGACAACCACATTACGTCGACTTGCTTCTACAAGTTAAAGGGTGGTGGTAGTGGTGGTTTTATTACATAAAAAACTACGCATTTCGTGTTTTTAACATAATATTTAAACACATAATCTTAATATATTTTGCAAAACTCTTGATTATTTGATAGACATGGCAATCTTCACACAAAACAAGATCAATTTGTTGATTTAAGTGAGCAATTATTGTTTTTGTTTTGAAATGAGTAACACTATAATATAAACTATGTTGAGATGAGTAACATGTAGCACAATACGAGTAGCGTAAATTGAAAACTATGTGAATAAAATTGAATTAAATGTTTAATTTGCATTATTAATAATATATTTAATTTGATTAGAAAACCATTAAAAATCACTGAAATAAATTATTTGTTTAATTATAATTTTATTTTAACTTAAACTAAATTAATGTTTTTTTAAAAATTACTAATTTAGATTCAAAATTTTTTTCTCTTAAAACTCATCATGAGCACGCTTATCTATCGTTTTTTCTTAAAACTCATCATAAACACACTCATCTAATTACATTGTTTTATAATTCGTAAAAAATAAAATCCACATTTTGTTTTGTATATTGTAATTTTATATATGCTACTAAAAGTTCTCAAGCGTATTTTATGAGGATTGTCTACCACGCCGGATTCTGCACATTACGTGTTTCTCGAGGCTTTTTTTTTAAAAAAAAATGGTGAACGCTACCATTAGACGCCAGGAAAATATTTTTTTTCTAAATAGGTGTCCATGTAAAAATTATTTTTAAAAATAGGTGTTTTTCATCTATTTATTTTTTAAACTATTTTATTATAATGCTTTTTAATCAACATATTACATTATTTTACTATTTTTTTCGTCAACTAACTATGATAATATGATGTTTAAATTTAAAAAAAAAATTATAATAAATTATTCAAAATAAAAAAATAAATGAAAAACACCTATTTTGATAAATATGTTTCAAATCACCAATATTGGTAAATAATTTTTCTACTAACACCCTTTTGGAAAAAATTCCACGTTTCTCTAGGGATTCTTGCATTGTTTTGAATATGAAAACGCAAATATATGTCCCCTCGAATACCAAAATGTAAATTCAAAAATACACAGCAACAACTGACATTCTGATGTAAAAGCTTAAACTCTTAAAGCGTACCAAGCAAGTCATAAAACTTATAAACAGAGACATATTAATAAAAATAACATTACTACATAAGAAACCTAAAAACAAAACATATTAAAAATGTGCACTTGTGGAGAGGGAAAATAAATAAATAAGAGCAAGAGAAATAAGAAGCAAGAAAATGCAATCAAATCACATATGCAAAATTACAAATACATGTCCAAATAGCTGTTATTCTTATATAAAATCATAAGATGAACCACATTGTAAAAGTGAATGTCTGTTATATATTACATACAAAACCCGAAAACATACCTAAAAGACTGACTTGAAACACAAATATTACTAAAGAATATATACATAATCAATAAAAAATAATTTATAGGCAGATAAAGTTGATAAAAATGAGAGAAAGTTTGTACCCGAAAACATACCACATGGTTGGAAAAAGAAAAGATAAGAAAAGAAAAACCTTGGGTTTACAATGTTGATAAAAAAAATAAAATGAGATAAAGTTTGTACCTGAAGACGACTTGAACCGGACTATTTGCAGATAAAAGCTTCAGTGGGTTTCGGATTCCTCTTACTTGCTCAATTAATCGACGACTTTTTTGAGATTGGTTGTTATAGTCAACTTTGTATAATAATATTTCATGTCTATTTTGGGACGCGTTATTTGGACACCTCTGCAAGATCAGTTACCTGACTTTACACGGGTCGTATGGATGTCAAATTTTATCAGAAAAATGTCTAGCGACTGAAAATACATACGTATGGACCTATACGACCCGTAAAGAAATTTGAGAAATCACATTATATATATTATAATGATGTATGTAGCAGTTGCTTCTGAAAAAAATACTATTCTCTGCAAATACCTTCACGGCTTCACATGGTATCTAGAGCCTAAAACAGCTCTTACGAGCCTACATCTTTGATCCACCATTTTCTTTTTCTTTTCTAATCCAAAAGACACTCAACCATCATGACTACCTCTATTATTCATCTTACTACCCCTACCCACAGTGACGGAGCTTGAGCAGAGTAAGAGGGGGGGCGGAACCACTATTTTTAACTAAAAATAACATTTCGGTCGAAAAATTAACACTACGGACGGAAAAAGAGGGGGGCGGTCGCCCCCGGCCCTAATAAACCTTCGTCCATGCCTACCCATTTTCCAATCAAATTAAACTCCAATAATTTAACTTCATAGCGTAAACAAGTTCTCTCAACCTTAATTGGTCTTGATCTTGACAAACATATCAATGGTCTAGCTGAACCACCTCCTAGATCTCTAGCTATAGACAACTTGTGAAACCAAATCCCGCTTACAACAGTGGTTTCGCCATGATCAAATCATCGTCAGTGCTCTACGAGGTAGTTGCTCTGACCCAATTCAACCGATCGTTTCATTTGCTGAAACAGCTCGTCAAGCATGGGAGATTATAATTTCTACCATTTAATCGGTCTTAATAAAAAATCTAGTGACCAGCTTATGATTTATATTTACAATTATCAGTTCATAGGTTTTGTTATTAATTAGGTTGTTTGGTTCATTCGGTTCGATTTAATTTATTTTGAATTTTTCTAGGTGTAATCAAAAACCAAACCGAACCAAATTCGAAAGATCGTTAACCGAAGTGAATTCAACATAATTTTATTTTGTTTTGGTTTCATTTAAAATCAAAAATAAACTCAACTTAAACTTAGTTAAAAACTAATAAACTGATTAAAAACTGAATAAAGTTATTAAACCGAACGAATAAATCGAATTCAACCGCATAAACTGAATTGTGTTATTTATCTTTTATGTGTGCTTAAAATGTTAAAATCACATTTACTCTTCTAGCTTTTTGGAATCAAATTGTTTAATAAAAGTTTTATGTTGATCGATTTCTATGATTAGAATATAAACATGTATACGAATAGCAATAATTTGAATGAGATGAAACATGTGAATTCAGTAATTGTAGTATTGATTTCTAACATGACTTTTGACAACACTAGATCTGATCAGGTTCTGTTTAGGGTGTGTGATGATGGTGGAAATTTAGGCCTATAAACGAACTGAACAGTTCATGTTTGTAAACTATTCGGCGGGAAGTTCGTTTATTTAATAAATGAACGAACATTAACACATCTAGTTTTCGTTTATTTATGTTCATGAATTGTACAACTATTGTTTCGGATAAAAATTTACAAGTATAATTTTTTGCAAAACCGAATTAGTTTAGTGGGGTATTGTGCTTTACAATCAAGAAAATAGTTTATAAGCAAAATGCAATAAAAATATCCCTTAGGATCCCTAGGGATATTTCAGAATATATAATGAAATAAACAGCTTACACACGAGATTTATACGAGGAAAAACCCTTAATCCCTTAGGATTACTAGCATAAAAACCTCGGGAGGTGACAATCGTCACTCTACCTAGTTTATATTAAAACATAAATTAAGATTACAATACAAGAGCACAATTGATCGATCACAAAGTGTAAACAGCCTCTGGAATGTAAGTGAAAATAAGTAGAAGTAAACTAAGTGTGAATGGTGTGTCTTCCTAGATCGATGTTGCCTCAATATTTATACACAAAATGATACAACAGTAGTTCAAATGTTGTTCCACATTTCATGCTCCACTTCCTGATCATGCGTCCACTCTTCCACATGACCGTTAATGGGTTCTTCATATTGTCCACGTTTTTCTCCTTGTTCCTAGAAAATAGGCATAGTCGTAGCTTATAACCTGTTGACTCATTTCAAATGTTAGTAACACGTGCTGAATAATATAACAACAATAATTAATTACAGAATATCATTATTTATTATTCAGGCTATCAGAACATATTAATTTATATACGCAAATATTCCTAATTATACCAAAATATTTCGTATCCCGAATTTTTCTGAATTATAAGGGTAAATTTTTACAGGTATAACAGCTATGTTCGTTAATGTTCATTTATGTTCATTAAGTATGTAATGATAGTTTATGTTTGGTTAACTATCTAATTTCCGAATGATATCCTAATTAAGACAGTAAGGTAATTACATCCATCAACAATTACATATCTTATAAAAATATTTAAATAATTAATCACTTAGATAAATAATCACGAGTGTTATACTGTAAATATATACAATGTATTCTTACATTTAGCTCAATTTCAAATATAAGATTCTTTTCGATTAATATAATAGCATAAACATTTAATTTTTCTTGTGATATTTTTGATTTCAAGTAATCTTTGCGAAAGCAAGGAATAATTAGCATAACCCTATAGATAATGAAAGCAATTGGGAAAATAGTTAAACTTTTGACATGAAACTAGTTCAAATTCCTTTCAAGCAAATAGTTTATTCACCAATCTTAATCTCCCTCATCCTTCAATCCTTCGATCTCAGACTTTAGTTCCTAATCACAAATATAATGAACCAACTGAAAATAAAAGTTATAGATATGTACCGGTTACCATAAGATGAGGAGTTTCGACTAGAACAAAACTCAGTCTTTCAATTTAATGTAGAACTGAAACAAAACTCGATTAAAATTTGAAGAAAGAAAATTTTTATGTTAAGAGTACAACAATAGAGACTCGAGAATAGGTGAATGAAACTTTATTTTTTAAAAAATTATCTTGTTTCTCTTTGTCTAGAGATACAATAACTGGTTAATTGGTCAATAACCAATTTTAAAATAACCGAATCGGTTAATCAGTCGGATATGATTTGCCGGTTTTTTGAAAAACCAGTTCAGGTTAAAACCGGTGTTTAATTTAAGCCTATTTTTTGTAATATGGAACCAAATAGGTTAACTGTGAACCGTTTTTTTTTCCTTCTCTTTTATCTTCTCATATATAATTATTTGTTAAATAAAATAATAAACACCAATCAAAAAGATTAAATAAAATTTGTTTATTTAATTACACAAAATTATAATTACAAAACAAAATCTTAAATCTTATCTAAATTCTAAATTTATAAACAAATTGATTAAAAATGTATTTGTTAAATCATTTAAAAAATATTGAACAAAAAATTAAAAATCATGTAATAAAAATATTATTTATTACACAAAAAATAGTTACAAACAAAAATATAAATGTCCGTTTTTATATAATTGGTTGAAAATTGTATTTAGCTTTTGAATTATACTTCAGTGTTATTGTTGCACATCCATTTAACCATGGTTCTTTTTTGCATTCGAGTTTTTTAACGCTTGCTTTTTTTATGTTTATTTTGTCGAGTTTTATGACATAATGACACTCACTTTTACAAGTGATACACTATCAAGTTCACTGTGACTTGATACTTGCTTTTATGACGAGATACACTTCAGGGTTTTAAACAAAGGACATGCATAATGAAATGTTTTATATATGCATTTTGATATTTAGGATTGTAACCCTGTCCTAGCAACATTTAACAATGGCGATCAACTAGTTATGGTTTATATATAAAATAGTTTCTTGATCTTGGCATGTGTTGCTTCACGAATTCAATCACGTTCCTTAGTACTAAAACCCTGACACTAAAACACACTACAATGGCTCTGTTTTGATATAAACTCTAAGTCATCAAAAAACCTGATTTCAAACCCATTTCACAACAATGCCTGTGCTCTTAAAATAACCAAAACAAATGGTAAAAACACATACAATAAAATGTGAGTTGGGTCCATCTTCGATCCCAAGAAATCCTCATCAACACTGTTTCGGGTAAAAATTAACAAGTGTAACTTTTAGCAAAACCGAATTAGTTTTGTGGGGTATTGTGCTTAACAATCAAGAAAACAGTTTAACAATAATGTTTAACGAGAATATCCCTGAGGATCCCTAGGGATATTTCAGAATATAAAATAGAAAAACAGCCAAACACACGAGATTTATACGAGGAAAAGCCCTTAATCCCTTAGGATTGCCGGCATAAAAACCTCGGGAGGTGACAATCGTCACTCTGCCTTATTCTTATTAATGAAATAAAGTAAAAGTACAAAGAAAGAGCACAAATGATCGATTGCTAAGTGAATAATTCTGTGATTGCGATTGTGAGTGATGATAAAGTAATCAGATGTGTGCGATCTGTTCCTAAATCGATCATAAGCCTCAATTTATAGTCAAAATTATACAATATCAGTCAAAAAGTCGTTCCTCATAAATCGGTCCATGCTCCAATCAGACGTCAAACACTTCCTCATGAACGTTGGCATGTTTCCCACGTTTCTTCTTCTAGTTCCAGAAAAATAGGCTTGCTTGTTACATAATCTGTTGACTCAATTCAAATATTAGTAACACATGTGGAATTAAATAATAATAACATCATTTATATTATTATTATGTAACAATCAAGTCATCAGATCATATAAATTTATATACGCAAATATTCCTAAATATTCTGAAATATTCTGTATTCCGAAATATTTTGAATTATGAGGTAACTTTTTTGAGGTACAACAATTGCCCCCAAATTCTTATTACCGCTTCAATGGGTGGTAAGAATTTGAAATTAACCGTTTATTTTGGCTCTTTATTTAAATTTTGAATTTCAAACGTGATGTGACCGTTTTGGCAGATCAGTTATTATTGTGGCGGTTTCCCACATATTCCTGTCGTTTGTGCAGGATATAATGATCATTTCACTTCCATTTGATGCCATCGTCTTCCATAGGATCTTGCTGTAAGTCCCTTTCATTTTCTTCTTCAATTTTAATTTTTTCTTTAAAAAAAAATGTCTGGATCATCTTCCTCTTCTGATTTCGACTCCAACGATTTCACTGATCAAAACATTCTAAGTCTTAATCGTCAAAACAGAAATGTTTTGAATGATGACCGAATTGATCTATTGCGTCTTTCCAAAACTTTTCCTGATGAAACCATATTTCATCATTTTTCTAAAAACCTTAAAGCCGATCATGTCTCACCTACTTGGACTTGTTTTCCAGAGTATCCGTTCACCTTGGGATTGAAATACCCTTTTCCCGACCTCATCCTCAATTTCTTTTTAACTACTAAACTCTGCTTTCCGCAACGCATGCCCATGGGTTGGCGTCTTCTTCATACCCTTGATCAACTAAACCATCACTTCGGTTTAGATATCGGTATCCCTGAAATTTCCTTGATGTAGCAACTTAGGACCCATGGGTCATCTCGATTCGTTCTTCAGAGACGGAGTGGGGCTCCCGTCTTAGTTTCTGAAATAACATTCAATGAAGATGAATGGAGGAATAGGTTCTTTTTTGTAAAAAGAAGTTCTATCCCTCATGGGGAAATTCTTCCTCTCAAATGGGTAGAAAAGGGTAGGATTCTTAGGGGTTTATTATTTATTTTTTATCAAAATTTCTGTTCGTTTAATTTTAACTTATTGTGTTTTTATTTTGTTGTAGCTCCCAAATTTGAGTCACTCGTCGCAGAAGAAGAAGATAGCAGAAATAGAATCCGCTCCTTGTTGAAAATTGACGAACAACATAGAAAATTTGGTGCTAACCTGGGAATAGTCACTCCAATGGCCTCTGGTATACTTAAAAATATTTTGACATCTCTAAATATTCTTAATCATTCCTAACTATTCTGATTTACTTCGCAGAATCTACTTTCAACCTTGAAGACCTCGACACCTTCTTTGCTGTGAAGAAGGAAAAAACCAGCCCTACTGCCCCAAAACCTCGTGCTATGACTACCCGTTCTTCAAAGAGTACCAAGAAACGCAAAGGGGTAGACACTGTGGATCTCGAGGAGCCGTCTGACCTGTCTATTCCTGATCTTCTAAAAAGGGTATACAAACTATTGTTCTTAGTTAATGATATATTCCTGCATATTCTTAATGATCTCTATTTTGTAGGTCTCTGCTAAATACGCCACAGAAAAAGAGCAGAATGAGAAGCAGATTGAGGTCCTAGAAGATCAGAAGAAGATCTCCACAGCCAAAGCCGGTCACTTCGAGAAAGAGCTAGCCAAGGTCAAAAAGCAAATGAAGGACATGGAAGCCACCCACAAGCTTCAATTCAAAGAGCATATCGATGGAGCTAAAAAGTCAGCCGCCATTGCCGTGTTGAGGGCCAAAATCCAGCTGGTGAATCAGGCCAAGGCTGAAGGTGTGGATTCTTTGGCCAAGAACATGAAGGAGTGGGGCAAGATATTGGCGACCCTGGCTGGTGACAAGGCTGAAGCTTCTGTGGATGTGAATAAGGCTGGCGAGGTGGGCGAGACGAGCAAGGCAGGTGAAGTGGAGGTGACAGGTGTGGATGCTGGTGTAGTGGAGCAGGAGGTGACGATGGGCGATGATGACAATGATGCGAAGGTCTGAGCCCATCTTTTTTAGTGGTTGTGGTTCTTGTTTGCTAATGATGTAATGATTTCAAACAATAGTTCTTTTAGGAAAGTCCCCTTCAATTGGGGCAGACAATATTAGAAGTCAAAGTGGAGGGACCATGAGTTTCATGGCGAAGCTTTGATCTTCTTTTTAACTTTTGTTTTAACATATCAAATGGAGGGACCATGAGTTTCATGGCGAAGTTTGATATGTTAAACTTTTAAATGTTTTTTGGATTGTGAATATAATGGTTAGGTTGGATTATATTTCGGTGTTTCCTAACTTGTTTTCAGATATCCTTAAATATGTTGGAATATTTTAACAAAAGCTATCATTCTGTCCGACTTGGTTTATGTAACTCTTCACACGTCAAACATTTAAGTTATATCAGGCATTTTTAGGAATAATAAATAATTAGGTATAGTCTTATACTCAATCTGAATATCAAATATTACACCCAGTTTTGAATATTTATTTCAGAGTTTTTATTCATGAGTATTTTTAGGACACGTTCGAATATTCATAAGCATTCATTAATTTGATTCATATTCATAAAGATTAGATTTCGTATTTATTCATATGTTCAAATATGTTCATTATTTCTATTGAAGAGCATTTAGAGTGTATTTCAGGTGACTAATCATATACCGAAAATATTTAGGAATAAAGAAGGATATTCTAAGTTATATTTAGCTTAATTTGGCTAGTATCTTAATTGCATGCATGATTGAAAATAATCTAGATATGTGTTTAAAAGTTGTTGATATAACATTTTTTATAAAGACAGGTATAGTGCATGCTATCAGTTATTATATTTCCAAATACTCAAAAATGAAAAGATCATAGTAAATCAGAAGAGTTAAGAAACAGGTAGCAATTTTGGGAGATAGTAGATTTAGTTTGAAATCTTCTTTGTTCCTGTTATGATATCAAAAATATTCCATACCTGAATATCCCCAATTGTTTTGTGATATTCCTAAGTATCCTTGAAAGTCAGTCCTGCACAAATAGAAAAACAAGAAAACTTGGGACAAGCCCAAGTTACTGGCGACAAGGCCGATTAAACTGGCGACTATGGCCGGAATACTGGCGACTAAGGCCGGAATACTGGCGACTAAGGCCGGAATACTGGCGACAAGGCCGGGATACTGGCGACTGAGGCCACTAGCGACTAAGGCCGGAATACTGGCGACTAAGGCCGGGATACTGGCGACTAGGCCGGAATTCGGAGGATCCCTGGTAATAGTTTTTGAAAATGAAATTGTCAGCCACTCATGCGTGTACTGGTCCCAAAATCTCCAACTATACCGGGATATTTCGGAGGATCCTTAGTTATAGCCCTTGATAATGAAATTGTCAGCCACTCATGCGTGTACTGGTCCCATCATCTCAGACTATAATAGGATAAACGTGCGCAACTGGCGAGGGCATGAGCCCTAAGTCTTCATGAGAGACAAGAGTCTCTTGAGTTTTGATTTCAGGTCAAAACTTTGCAGCTGGACATAAAGTCAGTGCGGGGTCTTCATCAAGTTCTAATTTCAGGTCAGACCTTGGGTTAAGACATAAAGTCTCATCTCTTCTCAGCATCCAGTTTTGATTTCAGGTCAAAACTTTGCAGCTAGACATAAAGTCAGTGCAGGTCTTGATCAAGTTCTGATTTCAGGTCAGAACTTGGGTTAAGACATAAAGTCTCATCTCTTCTCCTGCTATACCTACAAAACAATAAGATTTTTGCATAGCTGGGAACCAGGAATCCTGATGCCCCTCTTATGCTTGATTAGTAGCATGGTAATTAGGAATATACAAGAATATGTAGACATATACAAGAATAATTATAAATATTCAGAATTAAGAATGCAGGGTATAACTTAATAAGTTTTAAACAAAGTAGAACTTAAGATGAATGGCATTCCAAGATCTTGGAAGAGGTTCTCCTTCCATGTTGGTTAACTTGTATGCTCCTTTTCCAGCTTCGGAATCTATCTTATAGGGTCCTTCCCATTTCGGAGCAAGTTTTCCATCAGCTGGGTTGGTAGTATTCTGAAATGCCTTTCTTAAAACCAAGTCACCAACTTGAAATCTTCGTATCCTAATATTCTTGTTATATGATTTGGCTATCTTTTGTTGATATGTTGCCATCCTTATCCTTGCGATATCCCTAAGTTCATCAATGGTATCTAGATCCTCGAATAGTATTTCCTTGTTGGATTCTAGATCTTGTAAGTTTGATCTTGCAGTATGAACAACCATTTCAGCTGGGAGAACGGCTTCAGAACCATACATTAATGAGAATGGCGTTTGACCAGTTGCATTCTTTGTGGTTGTTCTATCAGCCCATAGGACAAATGGAAGTTCTTCAGCCCACTTTCCTTTCTTGGATCCCAACTTTTTCTTAAGGTTGTTGATTATAATCTTGTTGCTTGATTCTGCTTGACCATTAGCTTGAGGATGAACAGGTGTAGAGGTGATCATCTTTATGCCCCAGCTTTCACAAAAGTTTGTGGTCCTTTTGCCTATAAATTAAGACCCATTGTCACAAGTGATTTCTGCGGGTATTCCAAATCTGGTCAGGATATTCCTCTTTATGAATGAGATTACTTCTTTTTCTCTAACTTGTACGAAGGCTTCTGCCTCAATCCATTTTGAGAAATAATCCGTCATAGCGAGCATAAACACCTTCCCTCCAGGTGCTTTAGGTAGCTTTCCTACTATATCCATTCCCCATTTCATGAATGGCCATGATGAGACTATTGGATGTAGAGGTTCAGCTGGTTGATGAAGTATATTGCTATGTCTTTGACAAGCATCACATTTCTGGGAATAAGACATTGCGTCTCTTCTCATAGTTGGCCAAAAGTATCCTGTTCTCAGGATCTTTGAGAATAATGCTCTACCCCCAGTGTGGTTTCCACAATCTCCTTCATGGATATCTTTCATTACTTCCAAACTTTCGGGTTTCTCCAAACACCTTAAGTATGGGCTTGATATTGATTTCCTATATAAGATATCTCGTATGATTGTGTATCTAGATACTTTTGCTTTAAAAGCTCTAGGATTTGTTTCTTCATCAGGTATTTTTCCTGTTTGAATATAGTTCTTGATAGGGGTAGTCCAGGATGTTTCATGTGCTTCTGAGTGAAGAACTTCAGTATTCTCGGGTTCACTATCCTGATCTATATCCTGCAAATCTATCGCTGGTCTTAAAATATGTAGGATAGGAATATTAATATCCTCAGGAATTCTTAGGGATGATGCTAAGTTTGCCAATGCATCCGCCTCAACATTCTCATCTCTTGGTACTTGAGCGATATCAAAGTAGTAAAAATATCCTGAAATATCCTTAACTATTTCTAAGTATTTTGCCAATTTATCTCCTTTAGTCATATAAAATCCATTAAATTGATTGGCTATTAGTAGGGAATCGACAAAAACATGTAAGTTTCTAATGTTCATATCCCTAGCTAATTGAAGTCCTGCTATTAGGGCTTCGTATTCTGCTTCATTGTTAGTTGCTTGAAATTCGCAACTAATCGATTGGGGTATTATGTCCCCCTGTGGCGATTTTAGTATAATGCCTAGTCCTGTTCCTCTTATATTTGAAGATCCATCTGTGAATAAAGTCCACTCACCAGTATCCTCATCTAAGAGTTTTACTTCTACATCCACTTCTGTTTGTAGATCACTACTAAAATCAGCCACAAAGTCTGCTAAAGCTTGTGACTTGATTGCTGTCCTTGGTTCATAGATCAAATCGTAGGTGCTGAGTTTAACTGACCATTTTGCCATCCTTCCTGATAGCTCCGGTTTTCTCAGCACAGATTTGACAGGATAATTTGTTTTAATGTGTATTCTATGTGTTTCAAAGTAATGTCTTAGCTTAGTTGATGCCATAACCAAAGCTAAAATTAGCTTTTCTAAATGAGAATATCTAGTCTCAGCATCTACTAAGCTCTTACTTACATAGTATACAGGGTGCTGTGATCCCTGATGATCCTTAACTAACACAACACTTGCAGTAGTTCGGGATACTGCTAAGTATAGTGATAGTGGTTCACCATTTTCTGGTCTCATGAGCAACGGTGGTGAGGATAAATATTCTTTTAGATCCTGGAGTGCCTTCTCATGCTCTTCATCCCACTGGAACTTCTTATTCTTTTTAAGGATATCGTAGAATCCTTTAAATTTTTCAGAAGACCTTGAGATGAATCTATTGAGTGCAACTATTCTTCCCGTTAATTTTTGTACTTCTTTTATGTTCTTTGGGGATTTGAGGTTTAAGATTGCTTGAATTTGTTCCGGGCTAGCCTCTATCCCTCTTTTAGTGACCATATATCCCAAGAACTTTCCTGATCTTACCCCAAAATGACACTTAGATGGGTTAAGTTTCATATTATAATGGTCCAGGGTATCGAAGGATTCCTGAAGATCCTTAAGGTGATTCTCAGTTATTTTCGATTTGACCACCATATCATCTATATATACTTCCATAGTGTCCCCCAGTTTCTCTTTGAACATCATGTTAACGAGTCTCTGGTATGTGGCTCCAGCATTCTTCAAGCCAAATGGCATTGCTGTATAGCAATATATTCCTGTTGGCGTCATGAAAGCTGTGTCTTCTTGGTCCGAAGGTTCCATTTGAATTTGTTGAAAGCCTGCTGATGCGTCCATGAAAGTTAACATTTCATGTCCTGCTGTTGCATCTACCATGGAATCTATATGTGGTAATGGAAATGGGTCTTTAGGACAAGCCTTTTTGAGGTCTGTGTAATCTACACAAACTCTCCATTTTCCATTCTTCTTTTGAACCACGACTACGTTGGCTAGCCACTTTGGAAATTTCACCTCTCTAATCATTTTTGCTTTTAGGAGTTTCTCTACTTCCTCTTGAATGATTAGATTTCTTTCGGGTGCAAACTTCCTTCTCTTCTGGTGGACAGGCTTAATATTCCTATCTATTCCTAATTTATGTGTAATCACATCTGAGGATATTCCTGTCATATCCTCATGTTTCCACGCGAATGTGGAAACTCTTGATTTCAGAAAAGAAATTAGTTTCTTTTCAATATCCTCAGGGATACTAGTTCTTATAAGGACTTTTACCTCAGGATCATCGGGATTTAAAGGTATTTCCTTTACTTCTTTTTCCCTATATTCCTGAGTATCCCCAAGGTCGCACTTTGATTGCTATGCGGGTGAGGGCCTAGTTGTTCCCTTCATTGAGGACGAGTAGCACTCCTTGGCTTCCTGCTGGTCACTGTTGATCTTCACCACTCCCCACGGTGTCGGTAGCTAGACATATTGATGGTAGGTCGAAGGGACTGCTTTCATGTCATGTATCCAAGGTCTACCTAGTATAATATTGTAACAGGAAAGGGAATCTATAATACAAAAGCGTTGCATAGAGTTTACCCCCTCGATGTATACCGGTAGTTTGATTTCTCCAACAGTGGCTTTAGTTTCGCCACTGAACCCGACTAGGATCAGAGATTTAGTCGTTATCTCTGATTCAGGAATGTTCATCCTTTTTAGTGTTTCTAATTGGATGATGTTGACCGAGCTTCCTCCATCTATCAGTATCCTGCGTACATAGTGGTTAGCGACATATAAAGTAATGACTAACCCATCATGGTGAGGATCCAGGATATCCTCGCGGTCTTGTTCTTCAAAGGACACCACTGTTTCAGTGGTGAGTGTTGATGTCTTTGTGGGTCTCTCTCCGTTTTCCATCTTGGCTTCTTTAGCATGTCTTCTAGCTGCAGAATAAGAGGTACCACAAATATCAGAACCACCAGAAATAAAGTTGATTACCTTGGCATCTTTAGGTGGAGATGTTGCTCTCTTTGGGAATCCGTTGGGATCCTGTCTTCTTTCTTTCTTCTTTCCCAGTAGTTCTTTAAGATGACCTTTGCTTAGTAGGTAGCTTATTTCCTTCCTTAATGCAATGCAGTCTTCCGTTATGTGGCCGAAGTCCTCATGAAAGGCGCACCACTTGGATTTATCCCTTGTCGCAAACTTCTTTTCCTTTGGTGGCCACCTGGCTTTTTCACCTAAATCCTGCATGGCACACATCAATTCAGGGATATCGACAGAAAAACAATATTCTGATATCCTGGAATATTCTTCGTCATCCTCATCTTCTTCCACAGAGTTGATCTTGTGGTTATCAGTCTTGTAGTATGGCTTGGATTTGAACGACTTGTTGGTAGGTGAATCCAACTTTCTTTTTCCTTGATCATTGGGAGGCGTCGTAATGATCCTCTTTTGGATTTCTTTGTCATCTTCCAGCCTGATGAATCTCAATGCACGGTTTCTAACCTCGTCCATGTTCCTGCAAGGATTCATTACCAAGTCATCATAGAAAGGTGATTTTCTTTGTAACCCCATTTTAAACGCTTGCACGGCCGTGGTGATATCCAAATTAGGGATATCCAGGGATTCTCTGCCAAACTTGTTGACATAGCTTCTAAGGGATTCGTCGGGTCCCTGGGTTATCCTGTAAAGATCACTGGTCAGCCTCTCAAATGTCCTGCTACAAGAGAACTGATTGTTAAACAGATTAATTAGGTGAGCAAATGAAGTAATAGAATAGGGAGGAACGTTAAGCAGCCATTTTAGGGCTGCCCATGTTAATGTTGAACCAAATCCTTTGCATAAGCATGCTTCCATCAGATGTGGGGGTATAGGGTTAGTCTCCATTCTTTCCCTATATTGCGCCACATGTTCTTCAGGGTCGGTGGTTCCATCATACAACTTCATTGTTGGAGTTTGGAATCTCTTTGGGATTTCTGCATCACATATTGGTGGAGCGAATCTAGAGATCCTGTGGGTTGTGGCAGGAACCTCAGGAATAGGCTTGACCACTCCGGGAACACTAGAGATCATATCTCTAAGTTTCTGGATTTCCTTAGCCACTTGTGGAGTTAGACCAGATTCCTGCACAGTACCAAAGTTAGTAGTATCAATGGGAGAATAGTTAAAAGTATCACTGGTAATGGGAGTTAGATAAGAAGTTCCCAGGATATTGGTATTATCCCGAGATATCCTTAACCCTTGGGATCCCGAGGGATCCCCGAGACTAGTCTGCATGGGAATAAAGTCTCCTGAGTGATTCCCAGACATCCCGGATGTCCCGAAATCCAGGATTCTTGGAACTAATGGAGTGGAAGTCTCTTTCTGCTTATTCTTTTCAGTCCTCAAAGTTTCCATTTCTCTAAGAAGCCGTTGATTCATTTTTTGTTGATCCATCATTTGCTGCTGAACCTGTTGAAACATACTCAAAATATCATTGTTAGAAACAAGTATAGGAGCAGAAGTGGTAATTCTTGTCGATGGAACACTTTCGGCTACAAATGTCGTCTTCTTCCCGGAGTTATCGGGCTTCTTGGAGAAAACAGGAATCTGCGACGACACATTAGTAGTAGTAGCAGAGACAATAGGTAATGAAGAAGTTGATCTCGGTTGTGAAGCCATTTTTCACTGTATTTTCCGAAAAAAACAAGGTTTTAATTATGAAAAACACAAGTTTGCCCCACGGTGGGCGCCAAATTGTTTCGGGTAAAAATTAACAAGTGTAACTTTTAGCAAAACCGAATTAGTTTTGTGGGGTATTGTGCTTAACAATCAAGAAAACAGTTTAACAATAATGTTTAACGAGAATATCCCTGAGGATCCCTAGGGATATTTCAGAATATAAAATAGAAAAACAGCCAAACACACGAGATTTATACGAGGAAAAGCCCTTAATCCCTTAGGATTGCCGGCATAAAAACCTCGGGAGGTGACAATCGTCACTCTGCCTTATTCTTATTAATGAAATAAAGTAAAAATACAAAGAAAGAGCACAAATGATCGATTGCTAAGTGAATAATTCTGTGATTGCGATTGTGAGTGATGATAAAGTAATCAGATGTGTGCGATCTGTTCCTAAATCGATCATAAGCCTCAATTTATAGTCAAAATTATACAATATCAGTCAAAAAGTCGTTCCTCATAAATCGGTCCATGCTCCAATCAGACGTCAAACACTTCCTCATGAACGTTGGCATGTTTCCCACGTTTCTTCTTCTAGTTCCAGAAAAATAGGCTTGCTTGTTATATAATCTGTTGACTCAATTCAAATATTAGTAACACATGTGGAATTAAATAATAATAACATCATTTATATTATTATTATGTAACAATCAAGTCATCAGATCATATAAATTTATATACGCAAATATTCCTAAATATTCTGAAATATTCTGTATTCCGAAATATTTTGAATTATGAGGTAACTTTTTTGAGGTACAAAAAACACGATTTCGAGAAATTTTAGGTTGGAATTTAATGTGAATGACTAATGTGGCCAGTACACAAACTTAATGGGAAGATGATAATATTCAAGGCGAGTGCGATGGGCGATGATGACGATAATGCTAAGGTCTGAGCCCCTCTTTTTTAATATTTGTGTTTCTTAATCCCTGATGGTGTACCACTTTTAAACAATAATTCTTTAGGAAAGTCCTCTAGTTTAGGGGCAGACAATATAAAAATCAAGATGGACGGACCATGATTTTCATGGCGAAGCCTTGATTTTTACTTAACTTTTGTTAACATATCAAGTGGAGGGACCATGAGTTTCATGGCGAAGCTTGATATGTTAATCCTTTAACTGTTTTTTGGTTGTTAATATAACTTTTAGTATCTTGGGTAGCATTTCTGCATGTTACATAATTATTTAATTTCTAGATATTCTTAGATATCCTGAATTATCTTTGATGTTGTTATTTTGTTATCTTGTTATCTGAAAGGAATTTCTGTGTATTCCCAAATTTTACAACTTGTATTTAGGTAAAAGTGTAAAACTAATGTCCAATATATATTTATTATTCAGGCTATCAGATCATATAAATTTATATATGCAAGTATTCCTAACTATACCGAAATATTCCTTATCCTAAATTTTTCTGAATTATAAGGGTAAATTTTTACAGGTATAACAACTATGTTCGTTTATTTGTGTTCGTTAATGTTCATTAAGTATGTAATGATAGTTTATGTTTGGTTAACTATCTAATTTACGAATGATATCCTAATTAAGATAGTAAGGTAATTACATTTATCATACAATTACATATCTTATAAAGATATTTAAATAATTAATCATTTAGATAAATAATCTCGAGTGTTATACTGTAAATATATACAATTTATTCTTACATTTAACTCAATTTCAAATATAAGATTCTTTCAATTGATATAATAGCATAAACATTTAATTTTTCTTGTGATATTTTAGATTTCAAGTAATAGCAAGGAATAACTAGCATAACCCTATAGATAATGAAAGCAATTAGGAAAATAGTTAAACTTTTGACATGAAACTAGTTCAAATTCCTTTCAAGCAAATAGTTTATTCACCAATCTTAATCTCCCTCATCCTTCAATATCCTTGGATCTCAGACTTTAGTTCCTAATCACAAATATAATGAACCAATTGAAAATAAAAGTTATAGATATGTACTGGTTACCATAAGATGAGGAGTTTCGACTGGAACAAAACTCAGTCTTTCAATTTATTGTAGAACTGCAACAAAACTCGATTAAAATTTGAAGAAAGAAAATTTTTATGTTAAGAGTACAACAATAGAGACTCGAGAATAGGTTAGAATCATAACTCGGAAATGAAGAAAATGAGTGTAAGCGGAATCACGAAACGAGGTTCCGATTTCAAGATACGCTGAGTTGAAGATAGCGTTAAATAAGAGATCATATATTTTGAAATTTTCAGGTCTTGAAATTATAACCATTGGAAATATCTCGAAAAATCGTGAACGTAGGCAAAAACCGTGCGCAAAACGGAGTTCGTATGCCCCCGGAATCGCGAAACGAAAGGAAATCCAAAATATCTGAGATTCCCCCATCCGCGCGGTACGCCCCCGGACAACCTCCGAGGTGGGGCGATGCGCCTGGGGTCTGCAGAGTCGGCAAATTGAATTAAAAAGTCAGATGGCATCTAGAAATTATTCTTATCTTCTTCTCGACGATTTCGACCTCCAAACTCAAAAAAATCAAGTTTTTAGCATCCAAACTCCTATTTTGAAGGATTCCGAACATCCGGATCGCACCAGGGTTCGTATCTACAAGTCTGGATCGCTGTTTTAACCGCAGAAATCCGTCAGATTAGGTAATGGTTCATTTTAACCTTCTAGCTGGATTAAATCTTGTTTTTGAACATAATGAGATAGTTAGGGTTGTTGATTATTGCCTAGATGATGGCTAGGAATGACTATAAATGAAGAACTCAAACGGTTAATGGTTAAATCCTTGTTTTGAGCCGTTGTAATGCTCGGTTTTTATGAAACTATATCTTAGATTAAAATGGTTTAAACCATTTGATTTTAGCAATGATTATGATTGTCTTGATCATTTCTTGAAATGCTAGGTTTCATCCAAGTGTTTCAAACTAATGATAAACATACAGATAATCACTGGAATAACGATCTCATGTTTATGATAACAGTCAGATTAGTATATTGAGCATGTTTATTAAACCTATTTTAATATCACATTCTCATGTTTCATGATACCTAAATGATCAATAACAAGGATTGGTTATTTCTAAGCCAGAAATTCATCTAGAAAATCGTTAGTGAAATAATCAACAATCAACATCTATATGATTAATCCGAACATGTCGTGATTAATCCAGTTAGTCATTAACTCCTTAATAGGAGCCTAAATCATTATAGGTTCCATGTTTATCGCACCTTGTGCAATATTAACTTAAGGAGGCTGATTAAGGATTAAGATCAGCTTAATGACTTAAACTACGATTCTTTGTTATCAAAAATCTAGGATTATTCCGATAATCCAATTCAAATGCAAGAAACTCATAAAACATTAATAAATTGCAGAATTTTCTTCGAATCTTGAGTGATACATCAATATCAAAACACGTCGGTGAAACAGGTGAGTTTCATAGTTTCCCTTTTAATGTTTTGTTTTCCAAAACTCGGGGTGAAACATGTAGTTACCTTTTTAGAACATATTTTATCAACTATTGTGAGACTCATAACCCCTTTTCTTTAAATGTTTACCAAAACTCGGGGTGGAACATGTAGATGCATTTTCAGAACATATTTTATCAACTATTGTGAGTTTCATAGTCCCCTTTTAATGTTCTGTTTCTAAAACTCGGGGTGGAACATGTAGACATCTTTTCAAAACATATCTTATCAATCATTGTGAACTCATATATCATTATCATGAGGAGCGTAATGATAAACATTTATCAACTACCATGAAATCACACATCAGTATCATCAGGAAAATCATGGTAAACAATCATCAAATAAATATTTTATCAACTCATTAAAAACAAGCGTATCACTTGGGAACTTTGGTTATGTGGAGGCTATTTGGGAACATTCTTGTGTGAACATCATTAACTTGTTATCAAGCCCTTGGTAGTACTGGTACGATCATATGCGGGAACACAAGTATCATTATCACGGCGTCTGGCGGGTAGCAAGACGTTAGCATTATCACGTCATTTGGCGGGTAGCGAAACGTTAGCATTTATCATTAGGTTTGATGTTTGCATGCCCAGGTAGATTCAATATCAAAGTACCTACTTGATCACTTGTGAATAGTATATCATGAAAATCAATGTTTGAACAATTATTTTACATCAACAAAACCTATGATTCTCACTCAACTATTTGTAGTTGACTCTTTATGCTACATGTTTCAGGTTACAGATCACCCACCAGCTCAAGAACGGTGGATCTAGTATCAATGTAAACCAGAAATCAAGGGGGAATCTTTAACTATGGCTATGCAATCATTACGTCACGCGCCGTGGATTCCCCACGTGGCATGGGGTGTGACAGAATGAAACATTATTTTTTTAAAAATTATGTTTCTCTTTGTCTAGAGATACATGAACTGGTTAATTGGTCAATAACCAATTTTAAAAAACCGAATCGGTTAATCAGTCGGATATGATTTGCCGGTTTTTTGAAAAACCAGTTCAGGTTAAAACCGGTGTTTAATTTAAGCCTATTTTTTGTAATATGGAACCAAATAGGTTAACTGTGAACCGTTTTTTTTTTCTTCTCTTTTATCTTCTCATATATAATTATTTGTTAAATAAAATAATAAACACCAATCAAAAAAATTAAATAAAATTTGTTTATTTAATTACACAAAATTATAATTACAAAACAAAATCTTAAATCTTATCTAAATTCTAAATTCTAAATTTATAATCAAAATGATTAAAAATGTATTTGTTAAATCATTTAATAAATATTGAACAAAAAAATATAAATCATGTAATAAAAATCTTATTTATTACACAAAAAATAGTTACAAACAAAAATATAAATGTCCGTTTTTATATAATTGGTTGAAAAATGTATTTAGCTTTTGAATTAAACTTCAGTGTTATTGTTGCACATCCATTTAACCATGATTCTTTTTTGCATTCGAGTTTTTTAACGCTTTCTTTTTTTATGGTTATTCTGTCGAGTTTTATGACATAATGACACTCACTTTTACAAGTGATACACTATCAAGTTTACCGTGACTTGATACTTGCTTTTATGATGAGATACACTTCAGGGTTTTACAACAAAGGACACGCATAATGAAATGTTTTATATATGCATTTTGATATTCAGGATTGTAACCCTGTCCTAGCAACATTTGACAATGGCGATCAACTAGTTATGGTTTATATATATAATAGTTTCTTTATCTTGGCATGTGTTACTTCACGAATTCCATCACGTTCCCTAGTACTAAAACCCTGACACTAAAACACACTACAGTGTCTCTGTTTTGATATAAACTCTAAGTCATCAAAAAACCTGATTTCAAACCCATTTCACAACAATGCCTGTGCTATTAAAATAACCAAAACAAATGGTAAAAACACATACAAGAAATGTGAGTTGGGTCTATCTTCGATCCCAAGAAATCCTCATCAACATGATTTCGAGAAATTTTAGGTTGGAATTTAATGTGAATGACTAATGTGGCCAGTACACAAACTTAATGGGAAGATGATAATATTCAAGGCGAGTGCGATGGGCGATGATGACGATAATGCTAAGGTCTGAGCCCATCTTTTTTAATGTTTATGCTTCTTAATCCCTGATGGTGTAACACTTTTAAACAATAATTCTTTAGGAAAGTCACCTAGTTTAGGGGCAGGCAATATAAAAATCAAGGTTGAGGGACCATGATTTTCATGGCGAAGCCTTGATTTTTACTTAACTTTTGTTAACATATCAAGTGGAGGGACCATGAGTTTCATGGCGAAGCTTGATATGTTAATCCTTTAACTGTTTTTTGGTTGTTAATATAACTTTTAGTATCTTGGGTAGTATTTCTGCGTGTTACATAACTATTTAATTTCAAGATATTCTTAGATATCCTAAATTATGTTGGATGTTGTTATTTTGTTATCTGAAAGGAATTTCTGGGTATTCCCAAATTTTACAACTTGTATTTAGGTAAAACTGTTAATACTAATGTCCAATATATATTTTTACTTGATATATTTTATAGTACTTTAGTTTTTCCAAGTGACTTTTTACTTAAACTATTCACGTACATGCTTTCTTAGGAATAATTGAGACTAATTTAAGATATTAGATCTAATCTTTGAATTTTAAATATTGTATTCAGCATTGAAGACGTAACTTATTTCAATTCTTTAAATAATATTAAAAAAATTTCAGATATAAACGTTTCCGAGGACATTTATTTGTTTTACTGTTGGAATATCCTTATATATTCCAAAATATCCTTGAATATTTTTAATATGTAGTATTTATGTAATGGATTAATTTCTTTAATATCTTTCATGAATGTTAGTTGAACTAATGACTAAAAGCAACCTAAATTATTGAATACATTAACATTGTATCCAGTTATAATTTATTGTTAGGATATCTTCGAATATTCCTAAATACTCTTAATGATATTTTGGATATTTCGTAAACTGTTTAAAGGACTAAATCCTTCTATAATTTTCATATGGATTTGGTTTTGGCTATAAATAAATCTTTATCGAAGAATTTCAGAATACTTTTCCTCAAATCTAATATATATGTAATGTATTTAGGAGCCATTAAAAACAGTTCAGATTAGACTTATCCTTATTCGACTAAGGTTTTTATTACTTCAATGATTATATATAACTTAGACATATCTTTTAAAGTTATAATAGCACACGAAGTAACTAGTAGTTTAGTTTAGCATATCCCTAAAACCCTGACACTAAAACACACTACAATGGCTCTGTTTTGATATAAACTAAGTCATCAAAAAACCTGATTTCAAACCCATTTCACAACAATGCCTGTGCTCTTAAAATAACCAAAAACAAATGGTAAAAAACACATACAAGAAAATGTGAGTTGGGTCCATCTTCGATCCCAAGAAATCCTCATCAACACGATTCCAAGAAATTCTAGGTTGGAATTTAATGTGAATGACTACTGTGGCCAGTACACAAACTTAATGGGAAGATGATAATATTCAAGGCGAGTGCGTTTCCAAGAAATTTTAGGTTGGAATTTAGTGTTCGTTTTTCTCTGTCCATGGAAAAACGTACTGAAAGACACGAGGACCCGTGGAAGATTGGAAGGGGACAAAAATAAATATATAATTAATGTTTTTTTTTATTATTTTTTATATTTGAACTTTTTTGTTCTTTTAATATTAAAGTAAACTAGCTAACTAGTCCCGTGTATTACACGGGCTGAATCATAAAATTATATTAAATAATATGAATTAGCAATAAAGATATAAAAATTGTACAATGATTTTTTTTATAACCTTTTGTGTTTTAAGTTGCAAAATGAAATTAATTAAAAATGAATATTGATCACAGAATGATCATAGATTTAATAATCAATAAAATTTGAACTCATTCATAAAATATAATTATCATCATTATTCTTTCTTTAATTAGAATTTAATTTTTTTTATTAATTATCTTGATAATTTAATTTGAAAATTTTTTGAATTTCAAAATTATTAATCAAAAACGAAAAATGTTTGATATGATTAAATTTTTATTAGTATTTAAAGAAAAATAAATATCATCTTTCTAAATTAGAAAGTTTGACTACATTTATTAAATTTAATTTATATTTAAAATATTAAAGATTAATATAATGATGACAAGTAGCATCAATTGCAATTTGTCAAATCATTTGATGACATGTAGCGTGTAGTTTAACATGTTAACGACAAGTGGCGGAGTGTTATGCTTTATTATATAGTATAGATATAGATATAGATATAAATATAGATTATTGATATGGTTTTTTTTAATAGCTATTGATATGGTTAATGGTTCATGTGTTTTGCTAGTATTTCACTATTTGTCGCTATGTTTCATAAATTACTCATATAGTCCCAAACTTTAGATAATTGTAATACATATAGTCTCTAGATCATTTCATTACACTTACATACATAACCAAATTACTCTCACATAAGGACTATATGTGTCACAAATGTTTAAAATTTAAGATTATATGATTAATTTATTAAACTTAGGGACTAAGAGTGAAATCTTAGCAAACCATAGGAATCATCTCAATAATTTATTCTTAATTAATATTATAATTAACTTAAACTTATAATCTACATTCATGATATACGTGATTTGCGTTGCAATAATTATTTTATGATAATCATAAAAACGTCTTGCATTCACACCCTTGTTAATCTAGTTTATAAAAATTGAACTATTCCATAAATTTGTATTAATTTTTGTTTTGTCACGAGGCTTTAACCCAATATATTAATGGAATTCCCTTTAATTTTTTTTTGAACGGCGAAGGTCTCAATTGTGTGATTCCACTATTTTCAGGCAATGTAACCAATATCTAGTTACTTAGACCTCTTATGGGCCACCAGAACAAAAATTAGTGAATATTTATTTCAAGAGTAAATTACGATTTTACCCCTGTGGTTTGAGCGTTTTAACTATTTTGATAAATGTAATAATAAGTTAAGTGGCGATTTTTTTAAATATTTTTGATGAATTAATCTCCAGTAAATAACTTATATTTTCACGTCATAATTCTAGCTTCTTAATTTTTTTTTCTTACTCATTTTAATTTTTAACTAGTATTTATACCCGCGCGTTGCGGCATGGACATCAACAATGTACAATAATTTCACACACACGTGTTGTGGCGTATATATCTATAATTTGATTTTATAAACAAAATTTGTAACTCCATGAGCTAGATTTTCTATGTACTAATTTTCTTCCAAGCTATCAACTTTGTTTAAGTAGCTTTTGATTCCAACTGAGAATAATTTCAAAAGCCTTTCGATTTCAAAGCATATTTAAAACTAAACTCAAAATGACATTGAATTTAAGGTCAATATTAATATCTTAATAAATTACTCCCAAATAGAATGAAGACAACCTTAATTGAAGTTCAAACTTTCATAAAAATTGAAATTACCTGTGATGAAATATCAAAGATTTTGCATGAAAATAAATAAATTATTTTGATTATTGGAAAATCAAAGTTTTTGAGTGTCTTACAGTCAAATTTCTTCTTGCAAATAGCTTCCTAACTATTCTTTCACAAACAGTTTCTGGATTCAAAATACAACATGAATCATGATCAAGGTTACGATTACAAATTCACTAAAAATGCTATATGAAAGCAAAATACTTATAATTAAAAAACCATCAAACTCCACGTAACTTATATCGTAACTTTTATGTATCCAAAAGGATTACAAACTCAGGATTATAACAACAAATTAAGGAAAAAAAATCAAAACAATAGTGTTTGCATTGAATCATGCTTTAGTTATTGAACTAACTATGCATAAGCTTATCTGAATGAAGAAACAAAAAAGACAAAAACAACAAAAATCTCACTCAAACGAAAAAGACAAACTAAAATAATAATTTAATATTTATAAAATAATTTAGAAATTAGTTGCTTCAAAAGAATACTTTGTATTCTAAACTCATCTTTGACTTATACTGACTTTTAATGACGAAAACAACAAACAACATTAACTTATTAAAACACTATTGTTATTCAACGATTGAAGAATCTGATCAGTTCTGATCATTTGGCTACGACGATAAGAAATGAAAATAAAAGGGGCTAATAGTGTGATGAAATAATTAATTGACCATTAAAAGATGCAAACTTTGAACATGTATATGTTAAGAAAGTTATTCAAAGTAAATCCAGAATCCAATTTTACAAATCACGAATACCTACACCTTAAAAATGAGTTGAAAAGGATGATAACACGAAAGTTAACATAAGTCTTGGCATGTTCTTCAATTTCCTACAAATTAGGTTATGCAAAAAAGATCTCAATGGAGACGACACAAATTGCTTTCTATAGAACAATCTCTTTGATAATAAACTAGAAGCATTAAACTCCAATTAATAATATACATACTTCTACAACCCACAATGAGTCAATGATATGGAAATCAAACAAATATATGAAAACTCACAAATCAAAAATATGAATAATTGCATCAAGAAAGCATCTTGGACTTTTGCCCTTGGTAAATTTGACACGGTGACCCTTTCAATGATTTTAGTAGGCATGTATGATTTGAACATGGGGGGTAATATGCAATAGGGCACCTCGTCATGCATAATGAAAAAAATAAATTCCTAGCAATTAAATCATCAAATAACAAAAAAACTTAAGAAAACCTAAAATTTTAATCCATCTGAACATCCAATCAAAAGAAAACACTCAAGATTCTTGAATTTATAGAGCACCCAATAAAAAAAAACACTAAACACCATTAAAATGTAGAATCAGCCACCAAATTCATCAAAACAAAACAAATTTGCAGCAAAATGAGACAAATTCATATCTGTTCAAAAAAAAATCTATTATCAAGAAAACTTAACAAATACACTAAAATTCCAATGGTGGTGGTGGTTCAGTGCGCTGGTGATGGTGAGGATGGTGCAATGCGACGCCAATTTCCAGTGATGGAGGGTGTGTGGTGTGATTTCGGTGGTGGTGGGGTTTTTTTGTAGAAGGAAGATGGCGATAACATTATTTATAGTGGTGTGTTTAAAGTGACTGGAATATGCACGATGGAATGTTGAAGATTTGTAGTTGCAGGCTTGCAGCAGTTGAGGTTGAAGGATGAAAACGGCGGAGTTGACGGTTAGCGTAGAAGTTGACGGTGTGTAGGTAACCGTCACGGATTGTCGGCGACTTTGGACGGAAATACGACTTGCAAGAAGAAAACGGTGGAGTTGACGGTTAGCGTAGAGGTACGTTGACGGTGTGTAGGTAACCTTCTCTGATTGTCGGCGACTTTGACGGTGTTGGACGGAAATACAACGGGTTTTAAGATATAGATAATATGACCGTCTTATTATTACTTGAAACTTAAAAAACTGTTTTATAATTCCTTAATCTTTATTACCGATTGAATTTATTCTTTATTTAATCTTTCTATTACATGAAGTTTTTCCAACAAACGTTTTTTCATCCTTAAAGAAAAAAACCAGAAACCTTAAAGTTTTCATCCTCCATCCTATACGTACAACTAAATAATACGGCTACCGCAAGAGCCAAAATGCGGTGACCATGAAATTATCCAACTCGCACGTTTACACCACACGCTTTGAAGTAAAAGGGCCCACATGAATTTGCATAGTCATTCATCATCTCCATGGACGTGTTCGAGAGAGGGGGAAAAAAAAAGAACCAGGTCGCACCGAGTAGCACTCATGGGTCGTGGCATTTGCGAGTCCTGGCTAGAGTTCTTGGGTCGGGTCACCCTAACATCATAAGACATTAAGACCCACATTAAGATGGCCTTATATTTCAAACGTCGTTCCGATTTGATTCACTAAACAAATGGCTTCGATCATGGGCAGAATACAACGCGCGTTGTAGTTGGTTCCACCAGGGCATGTAAAGGTGCTAGTTTGATCATCCTTGGGATAACTGTAAGCATCAGGACACCTCGTTTTAAAAAACCTTGAAAAGTCAGTTGGTAAACAATTTCCAGAGTTGCAACAATATTGATCAGTTTTGAAGACGGAGCAAGGGTTATTGCACCCACTAGGAGCTCGTAACTAGCAAGGGCACTGACCATTGATATCTCCTAAACATGAGATACCACGGGTGCACCCACTAGAATTGGGCTTGAATGCCATTGGAACATTGAATCCATCAACAAGAGAAATGTCAAAGAAATCAAGATTGTTGAATTGATTCAGGGCAAACCCGGCTAATGTGTTGGGTGGTGTACCAAAGGGTTGGGCAACGAAGGAAACCATTGCAGTCACCGGTCTGCCACTTGCCTTGTCCAGAATCATCAAAGCTGCAATTGGTTGGGGGCCATATACGGCCTGCTGTTAGGACAACTGCAAATGTAAAACTGACGTAACCTCTTCTTTCAGTATTGTACAGAAATAATACGTCTATGTTACATCAATTTTTTATTAATTTAAAAAAAACAACTCAGCGCTTTCGTATTTTTTTTATAATAAAAATGACCTTAATGATGTAACTTAACAGTAAAAAAATGAATTTTTTTATGGTTTTTTTCATTGTTTTCAAAGTTTTCTTAACTCAACTAGGTTTTCAAAATAACTCTCCCATATATATATATGGGGATGGTTCGAATGTTAACTATTTCTTATTGCGTTAACCGAATAACTATATCTTATTATTTTGGAGTCCACATTAAATATAAAGGTTTAGGTTTTTCTTATTTTTTTTATTAATGTAAGTAAGCCCTACATTAATTAAAAAATAAAAAAACATACACCTTTAGATTTCATTTAATGTGGGCCCTAAAGTAATAAGATGTAGTTATTCGGTTAACATAATAAGAAGGAAGAATTACATATATCTCCCTCTTTTGATGTCTAATTATATGTATGCCCAACTAAAATTTTAATTACATATATACCCAACTAAAAATTTTTATTTACATATAGACCCAACTAAAAATTTTTAATTACATATATACCCAACTTTAATATCTATACATATTGAATTCCAAACACACATATGTAAACCAATTCGCTCATCGCCCGCGCCATTCAACTGCAGTGTCGTCGCACATCCTTCATCGCCGCCCCCACCATTCATTCATTTAGATGGTTGTAAAAAAATACTAATACAGAAAATAACAAGAAAAAAGTACACAACAAACAAAATTAAAAAAAAGAAAAAAACACACGAAAATGAAGGAAAAAACACTAAAAATGGGGGGGAAAACGTAAAATACGGTTATATTTGAAGTAAGGGTAAAATATATATAATAAATCTTTTAATGTAAGGGCAAAATAGTAATTCCTTAATTCATTTTAATGAAAATGGGTATATTTGAAAGTTTTAGCATTAGAGGAGGGAATATATGTAATTAAAAAATTGGATTGGGTATATATTTAATAAATGAAATTTGTATGGGGTATATGTAATTGCCCCTAATAAGAAAAGGTTAACATTTTAAAAATCTTTAACATTACCTCTTTATTTAGGATAATATTGTGTATTAAAACTTTACTTTATATGTGTGACAAAAGATCGTTAATATTAATTTTATATATTACTTTCATCTTTTTTCCTGTGGCATCCAATTAAAAGAAGCATAATTTTTTATTATGCAATAAATATGTGCATATATATATTTTGACAATGGCGGAGCTTGACCGAAACTTCAGAGGGGCCGAAATAATTTTTTTTTCTTTCAGGGGGACGAAATAAAGGTTTTTAAAAAATTTTACATTACATATCTCAGGGGAGACGAAATAAAGGTTTTTAAAAAATTTTACATTACATATCGGAATATATACACTATTGCACGAAAAAACATGGGGGCGGTGCCCCCCCCCCCCGGTCTTCACTAAGCTTCGCCCTTGCATTTTGAACAAAATGATATAAATACAAACCGTATGGAATAATTCAATTTTCTAAAACAACTACGCATATATATTATATATGGCAGATATATAATAAGTTTAAGTTAAGTATAACTTTGTTACAAAAGGGGCTTTGTCCTAACGGTACCCCTTAGCTTTTCAAATGAAAGGCCATGGATTCAAATCTCTCTCAAGGCGAAATAGAGGTCCTTGAGAGATCATGGAGTTTTCCGGTGCGGTTTTCTCATGCGGTGGTGGTGGGGTCTCAACGGATGTAATGGTAACTAGACATTGGTAACGTGGCCTGAAAGTCAGTGGTTCACACAATCAAATCAAATGACGTTAAAAAAAGGTATAACTTTGTCGAAAAACGTAATTAATATATAACCCATGGAAGGTCATGGGTTCAAATCTCTCCCAAGACGAAATAGGGGTCCTTGAGAGATCAGGAGTTTTCCGGTGCGGTTTTCTCCTGGGGTGGTGGTGGGTCTCAACGGAGGTCATGGTAACTAGACATTGGTGGCATGGTCTGAAAATCAGTGGTTCACACATTGAAATCAAATGCCGTTAAAAAAAGTATAACTTTGTCAAAAACGTAATCTTACTACTATAATAAACAAAAATAATTTTCCCACTTGTCATGTTTTTAGAATATTAATGTCACATGTCATATTATTGTCATTTTATTTAATTCCCTTTCTTAATAAATAATTATATCATCTCTCTTATTAAATAATTATAATATTAATCATATTATCTACCTTTTTTCATATTAAGAATTAAAAATAGTTTTAAATAAATTGAAATCTATTTTTATTAAAAACATGTATGTATTTTTCTAAAAATTATAATTTTCTTACAAATAAGAAATATTTAAAATCGTTATTTATAAGATATTAACAGTTTTCTAAAAAACAAGTTTAATTAAAAGATGATTTTTTAAATATGAAATTAATAATAAAACTAAGTTTTAAACAATACGATTTTTATAAACAAATGACAATTTTTTCAACAAAATATTTAGAGATTATTTTTTTCAAAAAACCAAAAGTTTGAAAGAAATAATAGGAAAAATTATACTTTTGACATTAAAAAACTATATGAAGTTTTCAACTTCATAGTTTACAAATCTTAAGTGTTACAAACTAAGAATATCAGATAATAATTCTTTAGTTATTAGAGTTTTTAATTGTTAGTATATTACATAAAATATGTCTATACTTTAATCATTATATACCAAGGGTTAAGTTAAACTAAATAAGACTCTTAACCTAAAAAACGTTAGAAAGATCTTGAGTCATTAGATTATCAATCGATGAATATGATTAAATCAAGTTGTTAGAGCGTATTTTAGTCATGCCTACTTTTGTTAACTTTTTATCATATTCCCCATATTCTTTAAACGCTCATAACTTTTACATACAAAATTATTTTTTGAAAAAAAAATATACTATAAAAACGAGCATTTTTTTATCTTCAAAATTAGTATAGTTTTGCTATAGATAAAATTTTGTTTTTTAGTTCATTGTGTATTTTATACGGGTCATTGTGTCTTATGTACATGCCATTGTGTCTTTTGTGCAACTCATTGTGTCTTTTATGTTTATGATCATAGTTGTGTTTTCGTGAACAATTTAAGACACAATGATGTTGCATTATACATAATGTCAAGCAAAGATGACACAATGATTTTTAAAAAAGACACAATTAGATGTAAAAGAGACACAATGACGAGTATGAGCAATTTGTATAGGTCATTGTGTCTTTATTATAGACATTGTGTCTTTTGTATAAGTCATTGTGTCTTTTGTGTTTATGTTCAATATTGTGTTTCCTTAAACAATTTAAGACATAATGATGTTGCAGAATATATGATGTTAAACAATGATAACACGAAGATAAATATAAATAACACATTGATATTTAAAAAAGACACAATTACATATAAAAAAAACACAATTATCTATAAGAAAACACACAAAAAGATAATAATACACAAACGTTAAAAAGACACAATGACAATAATTAGACACAATGAGCTGAAAAAAATTAATTTTTTGCAACAAATATCATACTAATTTTAAAGATAAAAAATGCTCTTTTTTATGATAAATATTTTTCGAAAAAATAATATCGCATGTAAAAGTTATGAACGTTTAAAAAAATGTGGAGGAAAGTGGTTATGACTAAATTAACCTCCAACAACTTTCCCTCTAAAATTTTAAATTTTCCCTCTCAAATTTGATTTTATAATATAATGGTTAATAATGCTTTTTAGACTTTTTAGGTTAAAAAGACTATTTAGTAGAACCTAATTTTATATACCAAAATATTGTTTTATAATTTCTAAGTTTTTATTACTAACTATTTAATATTTTATAATTAATCTGTGTAATACACGGGTTAATAAATTAGTTAATATATAAAAAAACATTAATTATATTTTGATTTTGGCCCCTCTTTCACGGGTCTTGCCTCTTTATGTCTTTCGGTCTTCGGATGTCCAAAGAAAAATCAACACTAAATTTCAACGTGAACTTTCTACGAAACGCGCCTGCCTTGAATTTTCTTATCTTTTATTATTTTTATTAGGCCATGTTTAAGATTTAATCTAAAAACTACTTCTTGACTTTTTTAAAAACCCAATAAGTCAATAAGTTGTTTGTTAAACCTAAATGGACTTTTAAAAAAGACTTTTTTGTAAAAGGGTAATAAGTTGTTTTTTAAAAGCTAAACATTTTAGCATTTCAAAATAACTTATAATTTATTGGCATAAAATTACAAGTATACCACACTTTTTATCTTTTACCTAATAACCTTAATATAATATCAATAAAAAATGTCGTTTTTGGTAATTTTGAAAATTCATATTGGAAAAGCTAATTTAAACACATTTTTAAAAACATAATTTCAAAAAATTATATGTTAATAATCACTTTTAACAAAAAGTCTTTTTTAAGTTAAATAAACAATCCCAAATAGGGCCTTAACTTAATTATGTTTGATCGAGTTCTTGGCCAGTTGATGCATGCATTCTTTTAATTAACATGGGCGGCCCGGGGGAGGGGCAAATCCAACCCGGGTCTAGGGCCCATTTTTAAGAGGGCATAAAAATTTTTAAATATACATATACGTAGAAAGTTATTCAAATGAGAATTAATAAGACGAATCGAATTAAAAAGAAACATTTATAAACACATTGTTTAGTGGATGAAAAATTTTATTTTTTTAAAGTATAAAAAGTTACTTTCATACCAAAATTAACTAGAACGATTCATCATTCAATTTGCTATTAGATTTGTGAAAATATGCTTCTAAAAAAATTCCGATTGCATGGTGTTGAAACTAAAATTGCAGATATGGATATTATATAATGTTCATGTATATATAATCGGAAGGAAGATTTAAATCGTTACCGGAGCAATAAAAGCATCTTTAGGCTTTTTTTAACATTAGCACATTCTCATTAATCTCTAGATTTGTTGAAAAAGTTCATCAAAATTCCGTAGGAGGAAAATTTCGATCGAGATTGAGAGCGAATTAGGTTTTTCCAATAGTTGCCAATCGGAATGATAGCTGAAATTCACAATCGACGAGGATTAAGAGTTGCTTTGAGGGCTGGTGATGGAGCCAATGTTGCCATGGTTGTTGCGTCCGATGATATGGCTGGTTTTTGAATGGAAGAGAAACAACGAATGAGCCATTGGAAATCCGACCAGTAATGTTAGAGGTGGATGTTGAGTGCTGCCAACGAAAGAGGCATAAAAAGGATATATTACATGAAGATAGAAAGAATCAAAATGATTTAATCTTGTCGATCTAATTTTTGATTCAATTGAATTTTTGAAATTCTAACATCCATTTGATGGAAGACAACTTTTGATTCAATTAAAATTTTGAAATTCTGGCATTCATTTGATTGAAGATGGAAAAATCAAAATGATTTAAATATTTTGAGAAAATAAAGAAAATGCAATTAATAAAATATATATTCTAAGTATAATTACATGTAAAATTACTAACCTGTCCTTTTTAATTAAATTAAAATAACATGAAACAAATGTTCAATGTAAAAACCAAGATACATGTACAAAGATTCTAAAAAAATTACCAACTTATTATTTTATTTTTTTAAATCTATCCAAATAAAAAATAACTTCTAGTGAAACTTTCCTAGATAACTCTTTATTCACAAAACAAATACAACTATCGCTTAACTTATCATCACCAATTCAATTACGTAAATCTGACTTCAAGTATTTTGTTAATATGTTTTTAAAATTAATTACTGAGTTGTTTAAAATGGATTGGTGATGAATTAACTTTAGTATTAACAATTAACTTGGTTTTAAAGCGGGTTAAAAATATTAGTTGGATCCTTTTATAACTTGATTTTCTTAACTAACACTTAAAATTTAAAAGTGAAAGTGAGACGTTAAGTTTGCAAAATTTTATTAGGACGATCAGAATATTAATATTAATATGTATAAACAACAAAAAAAAAAATCAACGTGGACAACTCCCCACCTACTAAAGGATGAGTATGTCATTTTTTATGGTCCATTTAACACATTTTTTACAACCTAAGAATTTGTTTATGACCTTTTTAATACGTTTACTACTTATTTCATCATGTTTACGCTCAATGCCAATCCGTTTGACTTATCAATATGCATGTGTTAAAAGTCTCGTACGCGCACATTGTAACTCCAGTTTTGGTACGAGGTTGCATCACATCTCAAAAGCTATGGAATCCTATTGGCTAATGGTGTTGATTCCGATTTCATTATCGGCATTTGATATTCATATAAAAATTGAGAAATTGTTTAAAGAAAAAAATATATAAAAGAAATTACAACGACGACCATGTTTGCGGTGCACACATATAATGTATATATGCGTTGGCCATCGATAGACAAAAGTAAATTTGCATTAGTTTTAACGTTATTTTGCTTATTTTTTTGTGAAAATAAATTTAAAAGCATTGTGTTGGTCGATTATCATGCATCATGAGCCGGAAGACTTATTGGAAATAACATATATGTTCTTACAGGGTAGAGGTAAGGTTGTCTATATTTTACCCTTCTCAGACCCTACGTTAGCTTTGTTGATGACGAGATATATTGATTTTGATGATAATAATGAAATCACAAACACTCTTTTTAAACTCACTGACACATGATGTATGCATATGTGTGTATATATATTGATAGTACGTTACCGTATAACAATAAGGATGAAGCCTTGTAATTATTAGACTATTGATCACCTTAACTTATTAAGTATGTATTACTACATTTATTTCATTTATAACTTTAATACCCTTTTAACTTAATTGATCGGATGATCAATGACTTCAAGGGCAGAATACAACGTTGTAGTTGGTTCCACCAGGGCATGTAAAGGTGCTAGTTGGATCATCCTTTGGATAACTATAAGCATCAGGACACCTCGTCTTGAAAAACCTTGAAAAGTCAGTTGGTCCACAATTTCCAGAGTTGCAACAATATTGATCAGTTTTGAAGACAGTGCAAGGGTTATTGCACCCACCAGGAGCTCGTAACTCGCTAGGGCACTGACCATTAATATCTGCTGTACACGAGATACCACGAGTGCATCCACCAGAATTAGGCGTAAATGACAGTGGCACGTTGAATCCATCAACAAGAGAAATGTCAAAGAAATCAAGATTGCTGAATTGATTCAGGGCATACTCGGCCAATGTGTTCGGTGGTGTGCCATAGTTTTGGCACTGGAGGAGACCGTTGCAATCACCGGTTTGACATCTGCCTCGTCCAGAACCATCAAAGTTGCAATTGGTTCGGGGCCATATACGACCTCCTGTTGTGCCGGCTGGGACAGAAAGAGACCAGGTTTGGCCTGAGTTAAGTTGTTGGCCACCACCGGGCACTGCGCCTGCCCAAACAGTATACGGACAATTGTTTCGGATGGTGAAAACCGCGGCATTGGTGGAGTGAACAACAAGAGCCAAGAGAAGAAGAGTGAAAATGGTGGAGGTGGTCATTGTTTTGTGGTTTTGAGTTTTGCAAAGTGAGATTGAACCTGGTTTATATAGGCAAGTAGAGGGGCCGAATTAAGATTTTAAAAGTATATAAATTGAAGCTATTAAGTGTATTCATAACTTCCAATTTTATCTAGAATTTGGTTCTTTACTTGCGTCGAAAAGAAATATTTTATTATTTTTCTAACAGTATTTCAGATAAAAATCATATAATATTTTATCATTTTTTCTAAGAGTGTGTATATCTTAATCTTACACCTAAACTAGTTCATGTTATATCATACATGCTCTATTATTTTTGTCATTATCCAGCTTCCACATGACGACAACCACATTACATCGACTTGCTGTGTATTACATAAAAAACTACGCAATTCGAGTTTTAAAGATAATATTTACGCACATAATTTTAATTTATTTTACAAAACTCTTCATTATTTGATAGACATGGCAATCTTCACACCAAACAATATCAATTGGTTGATTTAAGTGAGCGATTATTGTTTTTGGTTTTAAATGAGTAACAGTATAATATAAACTAGGTTGAGATGAGTAGCACGTAACACAATAGGATCGAGTAGCATAAATTGAAAACTATGTGAATAGAATTGAATTAAATGTTTAATTAGCATAATTAATAATATATTTAATTTGATTAGAAAAACATTAACAGTCATTGAAATAAATTATTTTGTTTAGTAATAATTTTATTTTAACTTAAACTAAATTAATGTTTTTTTTTTAAATACTAATATAGATTCAAATTTTTTTTCTTAAAACTCATCATGAGCACTCTCATCTATCGTTTTACTTAAAACTCATCATAAACACACTCATCTAATTACATTGTTTTATAATTCGTAGAAAAGAAATATTTGTTTTAATTAATATACACCTTTTGTTTTGTATATTGTAACTTTATATATGCTACTAAAAGTTCTCAAAGCGTATTTTCTGAGGATCGTCTACCACGCCGAATTCTGCACATTACGTGTTTCTCGACGCTTTTTTTCTAAAATAATAGTGAACACCACCATTAGGCGTCCATCACTAAACGGTCATACGGCAAACATGAGGAATGTTTTTTTTTCTAAATTGGTGTTGATGTAAAAATTATTTATAAAAATAGGTGTTTTTCATCTATTTATTTTTTAAACTATTTTATTATAATGCTTTTTAATCAATATATTACATTATTTTTCTATTTTTTTCGTCAACTAACTTTGATAATATGTTGTTTAAATTTAAAAAATATATATAATAAATTATTCAAAATAAAAAAATAAATGAAAACACCCATTTTGATAAATATTTTTCAAATCACCAATTTTGGTAAATCCGAGGGGACGGTTGAAATCCCGTCTTTGGTGTCGTTGTACCAAGCCGTTTAAAAAAAACAATTGGTAAATAATTTTTCTACTAACACCTTTTTGGGAAAAAAAATCCGCGTTTCTCTATGGATTCTTGCATTGTTTTGAATACGAAGACACAAATATATGTCCCCTCGAATACCAAAATGTAAATACAAAAATACAGAGCAACAACTTGCATTCTGATGTAAAAGCTTAAACTGTTAAAGCGTACCAAGCAGGTCATAAAACTTATAAACATAGGCATATTGTAAAAAATAACATTAATACATAAGAAACCTAAATACAAAACATATTAAAAATGTGCACTTGTGGAGAGGGAAAATAAAGAAATAAGAGCAAGAGAAAAAAGAAGCATGAAAACGAAATTAAATCACATATGCAAAATTACAAATACATCTCTAAAGAGTTGTTATTCTTATATAAAATCATATGATGAACCACATTGTAAAAGTGAATGGTTGTTATATATTACATACAAAACCCGAAAACATACCTAAAAAATGACTTGAAATACAAATATTACCAAAATAAAAATATATGTCCAAAACATTATAAAAACTAAAAGAAAAAAATATATATACATAATCAATAAAAAATAATTTATAGGCATGACATGGTTGGAAAAAGAAAAGATAAGAAAAGAAAAACCTTGGGTTTACAATGTTGACAAAAAAATAAAATGAGATAACGTTTGTACCTAAATAGGATGTGACGAAGTTAGTTAAACCTTGAAAGAAAAATAGAAGAAGACAACCCTTGGCTTTACAATGTTGACTAAAAAAATAATAAAATAATAAATGAAACAACTTTGTAGCCAACCGGAAAACACAAAAGAGAAAGGATAAGTACAGAAATTAGATACATAAACATAATTAAAGATACTCGCTGCGTAAACTTGGTTTTTATTAAAAAGAATCATACTATACTAATAAACAAAAATAAAATTTGTCACTTTTCATAATATTAAAACATTAATGTCACATGTCAATGTTTTATATCAAATTTACTTAATTCTCTTATATTAAATAATTAAATTCTCTCTCTAATTAATTAATTATAAAGTAATAACTAATAGTTTTATTTATCTTTTTATTAGAAAAAGATTTAATAAGAGATTATAAGATATGAAATTTTTGAATATTATTTTTCTTATAAATAAGAAATATATTATTTTCAGAAAATCAAAGTTATATAAAAAACATGTTTTCTATAAAAATATTTTTTTATAGAAAATAAGATATACTATAAACTAGAGTTTTAAACAATAACATTTTTATAAACCAATGTCGTTTTTTTAATTTATTCAAAAAAAAAATAGAAAAAGTTACATTTTTTGTCCTTATGTTTAACGATATTTTTAAATTGGTTTGTTTAAATTTTAATAATTACATAAATTATATTTTAAGTTATTGATTTTTAAAAGTTATTTTTTAACAGATAATGTAGTTTTATTATCAGTGAGTTTAAAGATAATAATTGTTACAAATCAAAAAAATCATATATTATTTGTATGATAATTAAAGTTTTGAGTAAATTGTCAATTTGCTCCATGTGGTTTCGATTAATTTGTCATATTCATCCAAATTCTTATTTTTTTGTCAATTTGACATTATGGTTTCTCTTTTTTGCCATTTTGCTCCACCAGGTTAACTCCATCCAAATACTTAGTCAAGTTCAAGGGTATTTTTGTCATTTATATTAAACATTTAACAAAAATAAGAAAATCACAAAAACTAACAAATACATGGTTATTAAACCTTAAAAAAATGGTAATTCAGTTAATAGCTCAGCTAATATCACTAATTTGGGTAATATATTCGATCTAAAATATAGGAAGAGGCTAATTGCTTATCCTTTGAAGAAGACGATCTATGAGGCAAAGGAGCTAGGTGATCAAACTGTTGGAAATTTGAATAGTTTCAAATTTAATATGAATTAAAATCAAAGACTTTTCATATTACTCAATTAAATCAAGACTCTTCAAATTAATAAAATGATTGTGATTGTTACAAATAGAAAATATGCGAGAAATGATAAACGTAGGCGAAAACGGTGCACGAAACGGAGTTACGAATTGTCCGGAATCGCGAAACAAAGAAAATTCTAAAGAAATTATGTTTTGGGATGCTTCGCGGTACGCGAAGACTTTTTGAGTCCCTCTTCGCGGTACGCGAAGGACCAAAAGATCTGAGAGCTCCGGATTTCTTCGCGGTACGCGAAGATCTCTTTTGGTCCCTCTTCGCGGTACGCGACAAGTAAGGCGGTTCAGCAGATTCTTGATTTTATCAGATTTTCACATAGAAAATTTAATTTTTCTTCATCTTCGAATCTATTCTCTATAAACACACCCATAGACGAAATTTTAGCATCTGATCTTCATTTTGAAGCTACCAGATCATTCGGATCGATCCAGGAATCAATTCTGCAAGTTCTGATTGTCATATTTTAACCAGAAATCCGTCGAAAGGGTAAGGATTTGTATTATCCTATTTATTTTGATAATATACGAATTAAATTGAATTGTGAGCATTATATGATGATTTGGGATGATTAGAAACGAAGAATTAGATGTTTTAACGGTGAAATCTTGATTTTGATCCGTTATAATGTCCGGTTGGTGTGAAAATCATATTATTGAATATGATAACCAGTGGGATGATTAAATCATGGTTATGATGATTTTAGATCATTCTCTGGAATAATAGATCTAGTTCAAGTATTGATTAAATGTTGAAATTTGAAAGTTAATGGTTTTAGCATGATATGTTAATCCTCAGTAATGGATTACAAAATATGAAACTTAAATAATACGATTAAGAACATGTGTAGATTAATTTCTACACATGAGTTGTTGATAAAAGCCTCAATGAGGTTTTGATTGAATATGAAAAGTAAAACAGGTCAAATGAATTAGATTATATAATAACATAAGTTGTGTGTTCATGTTGTTAAATCCTGTTATATGTGAATATATAATAGGAAGAGGAGGTGAATCTAGTTCTAGAAGGCCTGGAAAGGAGTTGGAGATTGTTGATAACTCTCCAAATCGAGGTAAGTTACCTATCTGATTGAGCTTGTAGTTAAGGACTGGGTGAGTCCATACTACAAGTGATTGTGTTATACGTGATTGTGGTTATTGTTGTTGCATGATTCACAAGGTGTGTGAACATGTGGTAATCTACGAATGCGTAGATGTTGAATTGGTAATGTGCATGTTTAGATTCACAAGGTGTGTGAACGTATAACTTGTCATTCCAATGTAAAAGATTCACAAGGTGTGTGAACATGTGGTAATCTACGAATGTGTAGATGTTGAATTGGTAATGTGCATTTTAGATTCACAAGGTGTGTGAACGTATAACTTGCCATTCCAATGTAAAAGATTCACAAGGTGTGTGAACATGTGGTAATCTACGAATGTGTAGATGTTGAATTGGTAATGTGCATGTTTAGATTCACAAGGTGTGTGAACGTATAACTTGTCATTCCAATGTAAAAGATTCACAAGGTGTGTGAACATGTGGTAATCTACGAATGTGTAGATGTTGAATTGGTAATGTGCATGTTTAGATTCACAAGGTGTGTGAACGTATAACTTGTCATTCCAATGTAAAAGATTCACAAGGTGTGTGAACATGTGGTAATCTACAAATGTGTAGATGTTGAATTGGTAATGTGCATGTTTAGATTCACAAGGTGTGTGAACGTATAACTTGCACTTCCAATGTAAAAGATTCACAAGGTGTGTGAACAAATGATGGATTTGAAATGTGCATGTTTTGGGGTGGACATTTGAAATTCAAGTGTCAAATTATAAATTGTGATTTTTGTGAAAAATGATGCACAATTGGTGTTTTGTGTGTTTATATATATGTGTTATATTAAATTATAATGATTGTGCATGAATGGGAGATATAATGAGGTTGTGGTTGAAAACGAACCGTTAGTAAATCGTTTTGTATGTGGTTGACTATTGTTGTCAAATTTTATATGGAACCTCATTAGTGTATCCATATGGAGTTATGGAATACACTGGGTGAATTGGTGAGGTAATCTTACTTAGTTCTAACGAACTAATGATGAATTTAAATGTGGTGTTTACACGTACAAGGGAGTAGGGTGAGCGGTGATGGTGATCGGGAATCGAACATGAAGGCTCGTATGGTGGTTTAATATTTAAATAATCAAACTTGTGTGAAGCTTTTGTGTAATACATGTTTGGTGGAGTTTGTAAACATACTTAAACTTAAACTTGTTTTTTTTAACAGGTGTTAGTAATAGTATGTTTAAAGATTTGTAAAACACAAAAGTTGTTTTTATTTACTGGGACCTAAACGTAATTTATTTAAAATGTGGTGTAAATTGTCCAGAGAGGACACGTAAGTGACTGGGGTGTCACAAGTTGGTATCAGATCCAACGCTTTGAGGGATTTGAGTGCGTCATGAACACTTAAACTCAAACCATTGAGCTCTTGATAGATGGGAAGAGCCGTTCGATTCGAAATCCGATCACAGAGACGAACTCACCAGGTATGATGTATCTGTAAATTGTTATATGGTATGGAAATTGTTTTGTTATAAACCAATATTCCTAACTTGTGTGAAACAGTGAACGCAAGGACACGGGTGTATGGTGCATGTCTTGCTATGCCTGGCCAGCTTAGTAACATATACACTATATGAACGTATCTTTGGGAACATCGTTTCATATTAGTCTATGGAAGCTTTGGTAGGGTGTTAAAGGTGGATGTATGTGATTGGTTGAAAATCACAATGGTGTTATTATTTGAGTAATTGAGTAATTCACAAGAATGTGAATATTCAATAAAGGCACGTATACATGTAATGTATAAGTCCGTTAAGGACGAGTATATGGTTTGGAGTATGTGGTTTGCATATATGTGGAGTATAAATATGTAAACTAATGATATGTTATATTATTTCAGTCATAAAATGGCTGATGAACATAACCCCAAGGGGTTAGAGCATGAGGAAGAACAACTCACCGAACTGCAAATAATGGTGAGGGAGGAGGTAGCTAAAGCATTTGAAGCTACCTTACCAACTCGTTTAGATGGATTACAAGCTTCGTTGAAAGATTTTATACATGAAGAGTTTGCAACTCTTAAAGATGAAACGGGTGGTGAAAAACCTTCTAAAAAGGTTACCTATAAAGAGTTTGTGGCTGGTAAGCCAACGGAATTTAAAGGTGAAGTGGATCCACTGTTGAGCCAAAGGTGGATAACTGATATGGAAAGCGCGTTTGAAATGTGTCATTGTGATCCTGCTGACGAGGTAATGTTTGCTGGAAACCAATTGAAAGAACGAGCAAAAGATTGGTGGGAACTTCTCCGAAAGGAGAAGGGTCGGGATGGAATTAAGGAATTGACGTGGGGTGCATTTAAGGAGTTGTTCCTTAAACGATTTTGTCCTCAGGCTGCTATTGATAGAATTACTGAGGAGTTTTTACATATGAGGCACAAGTAGGAGGAGATAGACACTATTACTGCAGTGTTATATGATAAAGCTAAATTTTGTCCTAATCTTCTTAGGACTGAACGAATGTGGATTAACAGGTACCATAGTATGTTGAATGCTAAGTACCGCGAGTTTCTCATACCATCAAGGTTTGAAACTTTGTCTGAATTGATTGATTGCGTTCGTGAGCGTGAATTGGAGTTAAAAAGACAGGAAGACCGTGGGGAGAAATTGAAAATGGAGAAGGAAGTGGGATCCTCTAAAAAGGAGAAAATTGTTAGTCCACTTAAAAAGTTTAGTTCTCTGGGAGAAGCTAAACATTGTTTAAAATGTGGAAAGAAACATTTTGGGGAGTGCTATTTTAAATCGGTAGTATGTTATAAATGTGGCAAGATGGGGCATCTTGCCTCTCAATGTGCCAGTGCACTCAATCTGTGCTACAACTATTATAAACCGGGGCATCAACGAAGTGAATGCCCAGAGTTGAAAGGGGCAGGTCAAGGAGGTACGAGTGGTGGGTATTTTAAGGCCCAGGGTAGTGGCAAGAAGGTTGAAATACCCCCACCAAAGGGTAGAGCCTTCAAAATTACGGCGGAAGAGGCTAAAGTCACTTCAGACGTGGTGACAGGTACTTTTCATATAAATTCCTTGCCTGCTTATATATTGTTTGATTCTGGAGCTAGTCGCTCTTTTATATCTGTGACACTTGTGAATCATAATTCGTTTGTGCTAGCTAAGCTACCTTGTCCATTAAAGGTAGAACTAGCTGATTCTAAGAGTTTATTAGTGTATGACATCTATCATAGATGTAAACTCACTATTGATGGTGAGGATTATGAGGTGGATTTGATTCCAATGATCTTGGGAGAATTTGATGTTGTGATTGGAATGGATTGGTTGTCTAAATATGGAGCTAATATTATATGTAACCGAAAGGTTATTCAATTAATATCTCCAGGTGGTTATGAATTATGTATTCAGGGAGAGAAACGAGGTGGAACCATATTGTGTTCCTTAGCTAAAGCTATGAATTACATGAACCATGGAGGTCAGTCATTCTTAGCTTATGTTATTAATGTAAGGAATGAGGTAAATGAACTTAATGATGTTCCAGTAGTCAGGGATTTTCCTGATGTATTCTCGGATGATTTACCGGGAATTCCTTGTGATAGAGATGTTGAATTTAAGATTGAACTCATTCCTGGGGCTAAACCCATAGCTAAAGCTCCATATCGGTTGGCACCATCTGAATTAAAAGAATTGATGACACAGTTACAAGATCTTTTAGATAAAGGTTTTATCCGTCCAAGTATCTCCCCGTGGGGTGCACCAATTATTTTTGTTAAAAAGAAAGACGGAAGCCTTAGAATGTGTATTGATTATAGAGAGCTGAACAAAGTGACTGTGAAAAATCGATATCCTCTACCTCGAATTGATGATCTTTTTTATCAGTTGCAAAAAGCGTCGTGGTTTTCTAAAATAGATCTTCGCTCGTGTTATCATCAACTCAAGGTTAAAGAGGAAGATATTCCCAAGACTGCTTTCCGTACTCGTTACGGTCATTATGAATTTCTTGTGATGTCGTTTGGGTTGACAAATGCACCGGCTGCGTTCATGGATTTGATGAACCGGGAGTGTCGCCCAATGTTGGATCGATCTGTTATTGTTTTTATCGATGACATCCTTATTTATTCTAAAAATGAGGGTGATCACGCTTGTCATTTGCGTGAAGTCCTTGAAACTTTGCGTAAGGAGAAACTATATGCCAAATTTTCTAAATGCGCATTTTGGTTGCGTGAAGTCCAGTTTTTTGGACATGTGGTGTGTGCTGATGGCATATTTGTTGATCCTTCGAAAGTTCAAGCGGTGATGAAATGGAGTTCTCCTAAAACTCCGACTGAAATTAGAAGTTTTCTTGGTCTAGCCGGTTACTATCGGCGGTTTATACAGGATTTTGCAAGAATTGCATCTCCTTTGACTAAACTGACAAGGAAGGATGTGAAATTTGTTTGGGGTGATGATCAAGAAAAAGCTTTTAATGAACTCAAGTTCAAGTTAACTCAGGCACTGGTATTAACTTTACCGGATGGACCTGATGACCTTGTGGTGTACTCTGATGCATCTTATCTTGGGCTTGGTTGTGTTCTTATGCAAAGAGGTAAAGTGATTGCCTATGCGTCGAGGCAACTGAAAGCTCATGAAGTAAACTATCCTACTCATGATCTAGAATTAGCAGCGGTGGTGTTTGCCTTAAAAATCTGGAGGCATTACTTGTATGGTGTGAAATGCACAATTTACACTGATCACAAGAGCCTGAAATATTTCTTTACACAGAAGGAATTAAATATGAGGCAAAGACGTTGGATAGAGCTACTCAAGGATTATGATTGTGAAATCCTTTATCATCCGGGAAAAGCCAATGTAGTGGCGGACGCCTTGAGTAGGAAAGAAGAACATGAACCCATTCGGGTTACGGCAATGAAGATTGTGATTTCCTCTGATTTGGTGGATCAAATTAAAGAAGCTCAAGTTGAAGCTTTAAAAAAAGAAAACTGGAAACGAGACCGAATAAAGGGGCAAGCTCATAATCTGGATGAAGATAGTCGCGGGTTAAAAACAAGATGGGGTAGGGTGTGGATACCTCTCACTTGCTCTTTGAAAACTGATTTGATGGAGGAAGCTCATAAATCAAGATACTCAATTCATCCGGGAGCCACTAAAATGTATCGAGACCTTCGGGTAAATTATTGGTGGCCAGGTATGAAACGAGATATTGTTAAGTATGTTGAAAAATGTTTAACTTGTTTGCAAGTAAAGGCTGAGCGTCAAAAGCCTTATGGCAAATTATAGCCTTTAGAGATTCCTATGTGGAAATAGGAACACATCACAATGGACCTAATCACTAAACTTCTGAAAACTCGAAAGGGATATGATACGATTTGGGTCATTGTGGATCGGTTGACTAAAAGTGCTCATTTTATTCCTATTCGTGAATCTAATTCTTCTGAGAAAATGGTTGAAGTGTATGTGAAAGAAATAGTGTCGCGTCATGGGATACCAGTGACAATTGTGTCCGATCGAGACACACGATTCACTTCTCATTTCTGGAAGAATTTTCAAGAGGAATTGGGCACCAAACTGTTGTTGAGCACGGCGTATCATCCTCAGACCGATGGTCAGAGTGAGCGAACCATTCAGACACTGGAGGATATGTTACGAGCGTGTATTATTGATTTTGGAGGTAGTTGGGATGACTATCTACCTCTGGCGGAATTTTCGTATAACAACAGTTACCATTCTGGGTTGGGAATGCCTCCATATGAAATGTTATATGGAAGGCGATGTCGTACTCCTGTTTGTTGGGGAGAAGTTGGATCGCGGGAGCTTGAAAATAAAGAAATATTGAAAGTTACAAATCAACGAATTGATCAAATTCGAGCTCACTTGAAAGCGGCACAAGACCGTCAGAAGTCGTATGCAGATAAACGAAGAAGACCGGTTGAGTTTCAAGTGGGAGACTTTGTACTGTTAAAGGTTTCCCCTTGGAAGGGTGTGATTCGTTTTCGTAAACGAGGGAAATTAAGTCCGCGCTTTATCGGACCATTCAGAATTATAGCTTGGATAGGTAATGTTGCTTATCGCCTTGAGCTACCAGAAGAACTGAGTGGTATACATGATACTTTTCACGTATCATATCTGAGAAAATGTTTGGCGGATGAATCGGCTTATGTGCCAATTGAAGATTTGGAAGTTGATGATAAACTAAATTATATTGAAAAGCCAGTTGCGATTTTAGATCAAAAAGTCAAACAACTCAGAAAAAAATCCTTGAACCAGGTGAAAGTTCAATGGAAGAATAGAAAGGTATCTGACGTAACCTGGGAGTCAGAAGACGAAATGAGGAAATTTTATCCTTTTCTTTTTGACGAATAAGCGGTTTCGAGGACGAAACCTTTGTAAGGAGGAGAGATTTATAACGATCGATTTTCAGAAATCACATACGTTGATATAAACATTAATAAAATGATTGTGATTGTTACAAATAGAAAATATGCGAGAAATGATAAACGTAGGCGAAAACGGTGCACGAAACGGAGTTACGGATTGTCCGGAATGGCGAAACAAAGAAAATTGTAAAGAAATTATGTTTTGGGATGCTTCGCGGTACGCGAAGACTTTTTGAGTCCCTCTTCGCGGTACGCGAAGGACCAAAAGATCTGAGAGCTCCGGATTTCTTCGCGGTACGCGAAGATCTCTTTTGGTCCCTCTTCACGGTACGCGACAAGTAAGGCGGTTCAGCAGATTCTTGATTTTATCAGATTTTCACATAGAAAATTTAATTTTTCTTCATCTTCGAATCTGTTCTCTATAAACACACCCATAGACGAAATTTTAGCATCTGGTCTTCATTTTGAAACTACCAGATCATTCGGATCGATCCAGGAATCATTTCTGCAAGTTCTGATCGTCATATTTTAACCAGAAATCCGTCGAAAGGGTAACAATTTGTACTATCCTATTTATTTTGATAATATACGAATTAAATTGAATTGTGAGCATTATATGATGATTTGGGATGATTAGAAACGAAGAATTAGATGTTTTAAAGGTGAAATCTTGATTTTGATCTGTTATAATGTCCGGTTGGTGTGAAAATCATATTATTGAATATGATAACCAGTGGGATGATTAAATCATGGTTATGATGATTTTAGATCATTCTCTGGAATGATAGATCTAGTTCAAGTGTTGATTAAATGTTGAAACTTGAAAGTTAATGGTTTTAGCACTTCCAATGTAAAAGATTCACAAGGTGTGTGAACAAATGATGTATTTGAAATGTGCATGTTTTGGGGTGGACACTTGAAATTCAAGTGTCAAAATATAAATTGTGATTTTTGTGAAAAATGATGCACAATTGGTGTTTTGTGTGTTTATATATATGTGTTATATTAAATTATAATGATTGTGCATGAATGGGAGATATATTGAGGTTGTGATTGAAAACGAACGTTAGTAAATCGTTTTGTATGTGGTTGACTATTGTTGTCAAATTTTATATGGAACCTCATTAGTGTATCCATATGGAGTTATGGAATACACTGGGTGAATTGGTGAGATAATCTTACTTAGTTCTAACGAACTAATGGTGAATTTAAATGTGGTGTTTACAGGTACAAGGGAGTAGGGTGAGCGGTGATGGTGATCGGGAATCGAACATGAAGGCTCGTATGGTGGTTTAATATTTAAATAATCAAACTTGTGTGAAGCTTTTGTGTAATAAATGTTTGGTGGAGTTTGTAAACATACTTAAACTTAAACTTGTTTTTTTTAACAGGTGTTGGTAATAGTATGTTTAAAGATTTGTAAAACACTAAAGTTGTTTTTATTTTACTGGGACCTAAACGTAATTTATTTAAAATGTGGTGTAAATTGTCTAGAGAGGACACGTAAGTGACTGGGGTGTCACAATTGAAGACTCACTATTTGGAGTACCCAACGAAGACATTGATCAAAACACGTTTCGTATATAAATTAGTAATTTATATTATTTTATTTTAGTCTTGTAACCGGTAATGTACTAAATTATTTCTTACGAATAACAAGTGTATCGTTATTATGTATATTTTATTATTGTTTTATAATAAAAACATGAACTCATCTCCTACACAAACCACGCTGGAGGAAGGTGACGAATGAATGTGATTTGAGGAGAAATGGGTTTAATCATGCATGGAGGAGAGCCAAGAGAAAACAATATTGTGTTTAATGTAGAAAAGAGTTGTTTGTTTTTAAGAGCGATTAATCTATGCCAACGGCATTTGCAAGTTGTGCAAAAAACCAATTCTTTTTTCTGGTTCTGAAACAACTTGGACGACTCTATATGCGTTTAAAAATACGTAGATATCATTCAAGAATATCTAAAATTAAAATGTTAAGTTTACAACGACATAAAGTAAATGTTGTGCATATATTAAACGAAATAAAGGTTTAATAAAATTGTTATTAACTGAGTTACCATTTTTTTAAAGGTTTAATAATCATTTATTTGTTATTTTTGTGATTTTCTTATTTTTGTTAAAGGTTTATTAAAAATGACAAAAATACCCTTAAACTTAACTGAGTATTTTGATAGAGTTAACCTGATAGAGCAAAATGGCAAAAAAAGAGAAACCGTAATGTTAAATTGGCAAAAAATAAGAATTTGGATGAATATGGCAAATTCATCCAAACCACGGGAAGTAAAGTTTTTAATTATTTTTTTTATTACTTAAAATATTCATTAGTGTGTAAATTAATCGTTTTATCTTAAAATATCACTTTTACAGTTTTTAAATATTTATTACTAACTATTTGATATTTTATATTAAATCGGTGTAATAAACGGGGTAATAATCTAGTAATTAATAAGGAAACATATTACCATGCATGCAGAATCGTTTTTATTAATCATTCCTTTATTTTTCTTTTCATTAACACCAATTCATGATTACTTGAGATCTTTCTAACAAATAAGTTACCCTTCTATACGAAAAACACAACATAATAATCTAACCCACAAGAAGAAAACCTAAACTTTATTTTTTTGTTTCTCTTTTATATCAAATACTAGGTTAAATCTCGTGTGCTACACGGGTTTAATATAAAAAATGTTATATACTTTTTAATAAAAAAGTTATATTTATAAAAAATAAGAATTACAATTGATTTTTTTTATAATTATACATATTGTATTTTAACATTGAAACCATCCTATCAAGCTAAATATTTAAAAATAATTCATGGAAAATAATAATAATAATAATAATAATAATAATAATAATAATAATAATAATAATTATTATTATTATTATTATTATTATTATTATTATTATTAGCATTAGTATTATTATTATTATTATTATTATTATTATTATTTATTATTATTGAATATTTTAATGAACATAATTTGAAGTTAATGCTAATAAGAGGTCTAAATAAAAGTTTAGACGATAAAAAAAGTTTAACTAAAAACTTTATAACTATTTACAGATTAACTTCATTTGCTTAAAATATATTAATTATTTTTATATTTATAATTCATAATGCATGATTAAATAATGGATATCAATAATTAAATAATAGAGACACATTGAAAAACAAAAATTAAATAACTACAATGATAATAAATGTTACCAATTATTTATATTTTATAAATTAAGAGTTATAAACATATAATAACAATTTAAAATAAGTTGCTGTAAAAAAAAGAAATAAAATATATGAATATTAAAGTTAATTTTCATATTTTAATTTATAGTTTACGATTTATTTTATAATATATCTATTTTATTTTATTTTGATATAATAACATATGAATATACATGAAATAATTCAGGTTTTTAATATTCTCATTTTTAATAAAATCATTATTTGTATAGTTTACAATTTGTTTTATAATGTATCTATTTTATTTTATTTTGTTTAGTTATTTGCTTTTTTCAATATACTCTCAAATATATTATTAAATTTCTACATTAAAAGTGTAAGATATTCATGACTTAATTATTTATTTATATACATAATTTATTAAATATAAGAAAATAAGTTAAAGTAATAATTTGTCAAATTTATTAATTATCACTATTAATAAATGAGTGTTAATAAATGATTTAATGCTCCAAGTTTTCGGAGGGAAACAAAAAATTAAACATGCTCCATTGCATGACATGTAGCAAACAAAAACCTTGATTTATTATATAAGATAGATATGTTATTATCTAATTACTTGTAATTTTATTATCTTTCATATTAAATAATAATAAAATGATACAAAAATAATATATTTTTTAACTAAATGATCAGGAATGTAATACAATGGTTTTATATGCTAGTTATATAATAAATTACAATAAGACATATTATATCTATCTATATAATATTTATAAATATTACGATAAATAAATATATGTGTGTGCATAAAATATGTAAATGGGATGATGTTGTAATTGTTTTGGATAGCTTTCTAATGACGTAGATTAAATTATTTTGTGCTTACAGGAAATCCTCAACTGGATAAGAATGAACGAGGTTTTCAAAAATAAATAGCGTCCATTTTGTGAAAATTTATTAGAAAATCACATCGATTAAACATACCAAATGAATTCTTTACACAGAGACGAAATTTTACAATTAATCTTGTAACATTTCGTGAAAAAGGATAATTATTGGTAATTACAACTGTCTGATGTTTCTAGAACCCTATTTTTAATTTTTGAACGATTACTCTTCATCTAAATTACACCATAATTACATCATTACTTATGATTGAACTTTAAACCCTATTAGGGTCTATTTTTTCACTCACTCACCGGGTGTTGCCCTACACCATACGAAGAAGATGATGAGTGGCAAAGCTTGAGCATATTATGAGAGAGACGGATATCTACGGGACCTGGAATACATGCTAAATTTTTTAAGCGATGGGTGAAATTAATCACTGTTAATTTTAACTATAAATAACATTAACATTTTGGTTCTAAATAACTTTATTTTTTCTTTGTATCATAGTTATTATAGTTTGATCAAGTGTACTTCAATTTGTATGAGAACTTATACTATGTAAAAGCTATGCTATATATATTTAGATTTTGACCGATTAACAATATTGAAATCTCAAGTTTCATTCTGGTATGGAAAACCAATTACAAAAGGACAGGCAATTCTCTTGGGGCTTGTAACATAATCGTATATCGGTATATATACATGACTCATTTTGGTGTTTGAAAAAACGTATTTTTTTTATTTAATTAATGTTATCCTAAACGTCATCATTTTTCAATTCGATTTCGTCACCATTTATCTTTTTTTCCTGCATTTTAATTTACCTTTTTAATTTTACATTTTTTTACGTTGGTGCTCAAAAATAAATTACTCTTATGCCTAATTAATAACATATTATAGTGACTTGATTTACTTGCTTAGAAAAAAACACTACAACTAAAAAATCACATGGCTCAGTTCAAAGTAATATTTTTTATGTGAGACTCTAACACATAACCTCATATTAAAAAAAGCATGAGACTACGGTTGAACCAATTAATAAGAATACTTTCCAAACACATCATATACTTATGATAAACTTTTTGAAGTTTAAGTTATGCCACTTATATATACGTGACACTCCAAAATAAAAAATATATATATTTTATCTAAAAATATAAAAATAATTGTTTTTATATTTTGTATTGTATTTAAAAATACATTACAAAAAAGTATGAATCAAATAAAAGAATATGTGGTTTTATGTGTTTAAAAATACAACGTAAGATTTAACCTAAAACTATTAAAGTATATATTTTTATAGTAGATTTGTATTTTTATACTATGTTGATGCTTTTGTGTACTGTATTTTATTTTTGTATTTTGTTTAAAAAAATAGTAAAAATTCATAATTCCGGTATAAAATAAAAATATTTTTTTGCTTTAAAAATAAAAACTTGTTTTAATAAGCCCAGCCGTATATTACACATCTATCTATTCTAATAAACAAAAATGTTTATTTGTCACTTGTCACATTCTAAAGTCATAATGCCACTTGTCAAATATTTATGCACTTATTTAATTACCTTTTATTAAATACATTATATTATCTCTCCTATTAAATAAATTATATTTTCTATCTTATTAAATAATTATAATAATAATAACTAATGATATTATTTATATTTTGCAAATTTAAAAATAGTTTTTATATATTTAAATCGAACCATTTTATTATAAAATATATTTTAAAAATTTTATAAAATATATTTTTTCATAAATATCAAATTTTTAAAAAATAAGAAATATTTCAATTTGTTATTTTTACAAAATAATAGTTTTACAAAAAAAAAATTCCTAAAAAAGAGTATTTCAAAAAAATAAAATATAAGCAGAAAAATATATAAATGGTAATAAAAGTTACAGTTTTTTCTTTGTCTTGTATGTTTAACGACAATTTCAAATTATGTTCTTTAACTTTAATAATTACAAAAATATTATCTTCTCATCTTACTTTAAAATAGTTAGTTTTTGATATAAAATTAACTAATTAGATTTTTAACTTTAGGTAGTTCAAATATCTCACAAATCAAGAATGTTAAAGATATTAATTTAATTATCTCTTAAAAAATACATTATATTATCTTTCCTATTAAATAAGTTATATTTTCTATCTTATTAAATAATTATAATAATAATAATAACTAATGATATTATTTTTATTTTGCAAATTTAAAAATGGTTTTTATATATTTAAATCGAATCATTTTATTATAAAATATATTTTAAAAAGTTTATAAAATATTTTTTTTCATAAATATCAAATTTTTAAAAAATAAGAAATATTTCAATTTGTTATTTTTACAAAATAATAGTTTTACAAAAAAAATTCCAAAAAAAATTATTTCAAAAAAATAAAATATAAGCAGAAAAATATGTAAATGATAATAAAAGTTACGGTTTTTTTTTTGTCTTGTATGTTTAACAGTAATTTCAAATTATGTTATTTAACTTTAATAATTACAAAAATATTATCTTCTCATCTTACTTTAAAATAGTTAGTTTTTGATAGAAAATTAACTAATTAGATTTTTAACTTTAGTTCAAATATCTCACAAATCAAAAATGTTAAAGATATTACTATTATTATTAAAAATTTTGATTATTGTTTTATTATCTAAAGTAATTATTAATACATAATTTAATCATTTTATATAAAAATATCATCATTTATTATTTTAAATTTTTATTATTAATTGTTTAATATTTTATATTTAATCCGTGTGTTCACACGGGTAATAGACCAGTAGGTGATATATTGAAAACTGTACTGCGAGAATACACACATACTTCAAACAACAACAACCTTACGCAGTTTATTCCCACTTTTCAGTATAGTCTGAGAAAATGATGGATACAAACCTTACCCCTATCTCAATTGGGATAGAGAGGCTGCTCCGAAAGAGTTCCCGGCTCAAAGTTATCGTTTGAAGTTGATCATCCCAATGATTTTTAACGTTATTTTCACAAAATAATTTAAATAACGTTAAAATTAGTGCACTTTTACTTTTGTTCCTTAAGGGCCACACATATATACATTATATGGGTGCACCACAAATTGGGCGTAATAAATACATACTTCAATATGATTAAAACAATATAATATTGATCGATGGCATTTTTGTCAATCTCGTGATTTTTTTTAAAGTTGCGGAATAGGGGTTAAAGTTTCAAATATAAGAAGCGTCAAGAATTTTGTTATGACATTGAGTATCTACAGTGGCGAAGCTTGACGAGGATTCTAGGGGGGCGAAATAAAAAAAAAGTTTTCCCGGGGGCGAAGTAAAGGTTTTTAAAAAATTTTACATTACGTATCGGAAAAATATACACTACTACGCGAAAAAACAGGGGGGGCGACCGGTCCCTTGTATCCTTTGCCCATGAGTATCTAAACACATAGATGATTCTAAATATGAAGATATATATACATAAATATGAATGAATATTATTTTAATATAAATTTTTAATGTGTATTTCGTTATAAAAGCGACAATCTCTCGTTTTTAAAACCCAAAAAACATATAAGCATATGTTATGATAAAGTACATTAAGAAAAAAAAACTTGTAATCAATGTTGTCATCCACCACATTACGCATAAGGGATCCCTCATGACCAACCTTTTTATATAACCGAATCTCACATTGAATCGGACGTCTTATTGATTCACTAGTCGTATGTGATTAAAAAGCGGAATGATATCATAAATGGTTGAGAGTCATAAAACCAATAGGTTTTAGTCGCGGTTCCTAGTCTGGCCACAAAAACACTAGTCATGACCTTATATATTAAAACACAAACATGATTTATAAATATCAAAACACGAATAACTGTCACTTTCAGATAAAATTATAAAGCATTTCTCTCATAAAAGTATCATCAAAAAAAAGTAAAATAGAATTGAAGTTAAATATTATAAAATATTTAATATTTGATAATAAAAGAAAATAGTTTAATATTATAAAAGTAAAAAAAAAAGTAATTTAAGATAATAAAAATACTAGTCATAAGAGTCATTTTCTTAATATATAGGTAATTTATCAACTCTATTTTATCGTGTAGCAAATACACTACCTAACCTTGTTTTTTAGTTGACGGCTTAAAAAGAGACGTATTGTATCTTTATAATAATAAATAAAAACAATGTTTGATACACGTCATATTCCCAGGGTTTTTCTTTTTTATTGTCGTGTATATTTATTATATTAAATAATAATTTATTTGTTTCTTTTTTTCTTATTAAATAATAATAATATTTAGTGAATATATTTACTTTTAATAATTTATCATTTATTAAATTATATATAGTTATTATATCACTAACTAAACTCGTTTTATACCCGTCCGGTGACGGGGTATAAGAGAATAATCAAATCAATTTAGTAAAATTCATTTTATAAAAAATAATAGTAGTTTAAATGAGATAGTGAGAAAAGTAGGGATACAATGTTTTCTTAACTACTTATTAAATTTAATTTACACGGCTAAATTTTATTCTTAGTTATTTTAAACGACTCCAATTGTAATAATAATAATAATAATAATAATAATAATAATAATAATAATTAGTAGCAAAGTTAAAATAATGAAAGTCATGGGTTTTATTAAAATGTGTTATTCACTTATTCATAAATACATTGCATAAACAAATTTAAACTTTAACCAAATAAATCATTCTTTTAAGACTTTTATTATGAATAAAACTACATATGTTAAAGTCTTTAAAATAATAAATAAACACACACACATTTCAACCAAATCATTTTATAATACTAACATTGATAAAGTTTTATAAAAACATTTAGTTATAAAGTCCAAAAGAAAAGATTTATAAAGTTTCTTTTAAACTCTTTTACATAAAATAATGAAAGGGATAAACTAGAGGGACCAAAAGGGCTAATTATGCAAATCCATTTATGAGAGACTAAATTTGAGACGAAAATTAGAAGGAAAACCAAAGTTAAGGGGCCAGAATATCCCTGACTCTTTCTTCTTCCACATTCCCGTTTTACATGTGCTCGAAACCGTCAATCACCGCTGAACAAACAAATGAGGATTTCGACAATCAAGAACGAAATCAATTATGTAAACACGTTCCGAGGCTAATTATAGATAAAATCAGCAAAGATATTTCGATTTGATTATAGTAAATCACGATGAACTAATAGGCCGAAAGTTTTAAATAAATGAGAACGAGTAATCGGTTAAAACCTTTACCGAAATCAAATTAACCGGCTGGACCCTACAACTTATATGTTAAAATTACAAAATATTTAAAAGTTCTATAAATGAAACATAGAATAGTTTTATAGATAAATCATTTATAATCATTCATACATTAATAAAATTTATAAAACTCTCAATTTCACAAATACTTAGCTTCATGCTAAACATCATAGAAAGCACAACTAAATTAAATAGATAGAATATTATTTATTAATATCTTAAATCTATTTATTTAGTAAAGTTATATGATTATTCATTGATTTAAATAATTAACTATTCCATACACTATCATTCATAATATACATAAGTATTCTATAGAATGCCATATACTTAGATACACGAAGCTTGAACTTTATGAATACTAAGTTTGTTAAGTTGTTCCATAAACTTTAGGTTGAAGTGTGATCCTTGATTTAGAACTCAATCAAACATCTTGGACTAGCTAACCAATTCAAATGTGAGTTTCTTCACACTTCCTTTTACATTCTTGTTTTTGGAATGTTACACATGTCTTATTCAAAACTTTATTCATTATATTATTCATTCAATCTATGATGCAACTCTTAGACCTAGTTAGCTTTCTATGTTCGATGCTAGGCTTATACAATGTGTTGATTCTATGTGTGTTGTTAGTCAAGCAACTAGTACTTATTAGCTTAAGATGTGTTAGATATCATCTTCGCATTGGCTTTTTTTATTGTGTGAAAAAATGTGAAAAGTATACCTAGTAAACTTGTTGAAATACAAATGTTAATTTATAGTATGGTCATACTTGAATTAACAGGTTGTATAGATATTTGTTTGGACACAAGCTATGATTATTCATTTATAAATTCTATTTATTCAAACTTGTATTCATGCTATGCTTACTATACGTATTCTCGTTAGGCTATAGTTAATTTGCATCATTTTTATACATATTATTTAAACTTAGTGTGTGAATTTACCAACTATGCAAATAGTTGACAAACTCTTATTTAAATGTGTAACATGATAAAGAAGCATGATGAATACATTAGATAATAATTAGTGACCTAGTTAAATTGTAATCAATATTTTAGCATTGCAAATGTATTTGTTGCACACTGAATTCATGTAAAGTTATTTGATTTAATAAATATTTTGTTTGTTTTGTAATAATGATGCATTTAATCAATGTTTTCATAACCGGACCTGTCACACCCCGGGCCGGCGGGAACGGATCGGGTTTTCCCGTCGGGCGGAAGGTTCCCGAGGCGCGATATCTTGAATGATAATCGAAATGATCAGATTGTTTACATGGCACATGATGAATAATGAGAAGTTCTAGTCATGACATATAATGTAGAATTACAAAGTTAACTTACAAAGTTACGTTCATAATTTAACTAAGTAAATCTATCCAAAAGAATCGTGTAGTTTCTATCTTGTGACTGTACAAGATATGCAAAATAGATTCACAATGTCATCAGAATGTATGCATCCAAAAGTAAGCTAGGTCTTCTAAGAGTCCTCTAGCTTAATCACTGATGCTTGTTATCTAGACCTGTCCGTCACCTGAGAAAACATGCATTTAAACAAAGTCAACACTAGGTTGGTGAGTTCATAAGTTTAGTATTTGAAAACCATTGAATTTATGTCAGTCATGTTCACAGCGTTTCACACAAATTGTATTGATGATTGAATCCCATGTTCCACACAATGTCCTCTCCATGGTTGGATGTACAGATAATGTCTCATCCAGTCAAGCATGCTTATATATAGGGGCATACGAAAGGGTCAAGCCAGACGCCACCCCACCACATGCTTAACTGCACTCAACACTACCTGTAATACAACGATGGATACCCATTTCCTTTCACCCATGATTTCCCGGTATGTTTATTCATTAAGTAAAAAGGAAAGAGACTTAATCGTCTCTGTTAACCATTCCTTACGGAATAGTCGGCATGTAACATAACTCAATGAATAAAGTAAGAGATGAAATCATCTCTGTTAACTAATCCTTACGAATTAGCCGGTGTGTAAAATAAACCATAATTGAATAAAGAGACATAATCTCTGTTAGCTAATCCTTACGGATTAGCCCGGCATGTAATATAACCCAATGATCAAGTAAGAAACAAAGTTGTTTCTGTTAGCTATTTCTTACGGAGTAGCCCGGCATGTAAGATATCATACTCGATATCTAGGACGAAACCTAATGGTTTCTGTAACTAATCATTACTGATTAGTCCGGAATGTAGAATAATCCAATGAACAAATAAGAAACGAAATCGTTTCTGTTAGCTATTCCTTACGGATTAGCCCAGCATGTAAGATATCATACTCGATATCTAGAATGAAACCTAATGGTTTCTGTAACTAATCATTACTGATTAGTCCGGCATGTAGAATACCCAACTATTGAATAAAGAAACATAATAGTCTCTGTTAGCCATTCCTTACGGATTAGCCCGGCATGTAAGATATCATACTCGATATCTAGAGCGAAACTTAGTAGTTTCTGTAACTGTCAGTACTAACCAGTCCGGTGTGTAAGATATCATACTCGATATCTAGAGAGGAACATAATAGTTCCAGTAGCTGTATTCCCCTGTTCAGCCCGGCGTGTAAAGTGTCAATCTCATGGTTTCTAGTTAGAGACGTAATAGCCTCAGTAGCCGTTATTTCTGATCAGCCCGGTGTGTAAGATATCCTCCCACGATATCTATTGGAATGAACATGTTTCCTAGTCTTTATGTGTGTTATCTATGTGATTGATAGCACCTCTCGTGCTCGGCATGATTTCATTTGATTCACTAAACCCCAGTTATTAGTTTTAAAGATTTGCTCAACTGATCTACCGTTGTGTAACCGACACACTCTGACGGTTAGGGAATGTGCTCTAAATAGAGTCTTAGTGTTTTATGATGATATGTGTGATATGCCATCCCCAAAGGCGTGTGTATGTAATATCCTCCTCGATATCAAAAATAAATGTTTCAACTATTATGCCCAAGTGTGCGTGTTCTAGCGGTCTTAACAAAGTGTCATAGGAACATGTCTCATACACAATGTTAGTGAGGTGTGAATGATCTTGATATCATGAAATTATCTTATCATGATAATCACCCTTATCATTCATAGTTGTCAATGGCATGTTATCCCATGGTTTTCCCCCGTTGTTCTATCGTGTAAGGATAATATGCACGGTTGTAAGATATGTTCTTAACAACTCATATTATCCTATGTGTTAATGTGTCCTGATTCTAGGTTGGCATGTAGTATCCTAGCTAATTCAGATATGATTAACTCAAACAATCAAGCGTGTAGTGATTAACGATAATAAAGATAAACAATTATTATCTAAATCATGAAATAAACAACATGTTAATGTAAACTTTTAAATAATTAAAAGTTAAGCATGTTTCTCAGCCCCGAGTTTTGAAATCAGTAAAGATTAAGAAAAGGGGCATATGAACTCACCTTGTAGTGTTTGTAGTTGACTTAGTCTAAAATAAGAATGCACGCGCTCTTTGATATACTTGTTGAGGTTTTTCACAGTCCCGGCCCAAATTCAACACGCCCAACAATCCTCTACTTAGCCCAGTTATATGTTATTCTATCTACATCTACTATTTGGGCCACCCTCTTGTTACTGTTCGAAAGAGTATAACCGGCCACCCCACATCCTATGTAGAATGAACCAGCTGCATAGCGAACTTTATGGTGTTCGGGACAGTTGCTAATGTCCAGAGTATTCTCCATCTTTTCTAGCCATTGGATCAGTCCAACAGCTCCTTCAACCCCGGTGAAACTTGGGGGTTTGCATCCTACAAAAGACTTGTAGGAGTAGTCCGAAGTATGACTAGTGTTTCCACTAGCCTCTCCTGTAGTATGGCCAGAATTGTTGCCGTGGCCTTGAATTCGGTTTATCATCTCTGGGATGACATCTTTCAGCTGACTTGTCAGTTGAGTACTCAGCAGGGTTGCCAAAGCGATAGTAGCAGGATCTATCATCTGAACATTGCTTGAGCCTGGTGGTGGAGAGTGTGGGGGAGGAGGAGGTGGAGGCGGTTGTGTAGGAGAGTCAGGCGGTGTCGGTGTCGGTGTCGATGAGTGCGGAGCTGAACCTTGGGTCAGTGGTAGTAAAGCTGGAGGTCTTCTCGGCGGCATTCTGATCATAACCGAAAAGAAATCGGTTAGTGCAGTGATCAGAAGCAGAAGACATATGCAAATAGACTCCTACATCACATAATCTCTACATGAGGTCCCTAGGTTATAGTCTAGGCCAAACCGTTTTAGTAATATGACCTATATTTCTCTATAACCATGGCTCTGATACCAATCTGTCACACCCCGGGCCGGCGGAATAGGATCGGTTGTCCCGTCGGGCGGAAGGTTCCCGAGTCGCGATATCATTGAGTGTGATAATCAAATGATCAGATTGTTTACATAGCACATGAGTTATAAATGAGAATTTCTAATCATGACATGAAATAAAATTACAAAGTTAAATTACATTGTACATCATAATTTAACTAAGTAAATCTAATCAAAAGAATCAATGAGTTTATATCTTGAACTGTACAAGATATACAAAAGTGATTCACTGCTTTGTCATATCAAAAGTATGCAGTCAAAAGTAAGCTAGGTCTTCTAAGAGTCCACTAGCTTAACACTTGCACAATTGTATCTACACATGTCCGTCACCTGAGAAAAACATGCATTTAAACAAAGTCAACACTAGGTTGGTGAGTTCATAATTAAGTCAATTGAAAACCTTTGAATTGATCATGCACACATCCACATTTTCATACTTGTTATTTGTAATACTTGTTTCATCTGTACCACCCAATGGCCTCTCCCTAGTTATATGTACAAGTAGAGTATCACCTGATCAAGTATGCTTATATATAGGGAATCCTGAAAGGGTCAAGCCCAGACGCTATCCCACCACATACCTAGTCAAGTTCTACCCTACTTGCGATACAACTAAAGATATCCATTACCCGTTTATTCATCGTATTTGATATGTACTCAGTTATTGTATTGATGATAGAATAATATACTGTATGGGGTTTATTTATCAACCCGAAGTGTTGATAACCCTCGATGTATTAAGGAATTTTAGATTAATATAATCTTGTCCTTGTATTATTCTATACTTGAGGTGGGTTAACTGATGATACTCTATTAATTATTAAGAGTGTGAGTTAACCCCTTGCAACTTGTCCTTGAACCATAGTGCATAGAGCCTAAAAGGAATCCATTGAAATCCTCACGTAATCAGATTTCAATGCATCCGATTTATCTCTACCACTTTGTATGTCTATTGTCCTCAACGAAATCTATTACGAGTAGTGTAACATGAGAGCAGATCACCTTCTCAACCTACTAGTCAATAGGGTTTTCGCTGGATTAATTACTTATCACTGTAGATTAATATCACCATGTGTCGCTTACCAGAACCTGACTTGAGGTCGCCCTGTCACCGGTCATACGTTACCGGCCAATGAATCAATACGATCAACATACTAGCCCTACAAGCTAGAGGTTTGTCAAACCTATGGTACCACTATGCTATCGTCGGTTTAGTCACGTCAAACTAACTAGTCAGCGAATTTAAGGGGCTTACATGATCAACTTGAACAAATTGGCACATGATTGAAGTGATATAATGCAAACAGGTCAAATGTAACTAATTGTAATTGTATTCTCTTGTACTCTTGTTCTCATTGTCATATGTTCTCCGTGGTATTAACAAAGTTAAATAAGAACTAGTCTTATTAGGTTATGTTAATTAATTGAGTGAATGATGTTGTTATCATGAAATTATGTTATCATGATTATCATTCCATGTTCCTTGTTCTCTTGTAATATGTGTTGAGTTGTAAAGCTAAGTGTTATAAAAGCTAGTCTTATTACACTCACTTAACTCTTGTATCGAATGATGTAATAAAGATATGTTATCTTTATATTATTCTTGTGTTTTGTTCTTGTAGTCATGTCATCGTGTTTCCTTGTAATTGTTGCAATGTCATTTCTTGTAAGAATAACTAAGTGTTGTAAGAGTTATCTTACTACTATGTTATTCTATTGTGTTGATGAGTTATGATATTATAATATTGTCATCATCTTATCTTTCCTGTATTCTTGAATTCAAACAAGCATGCATACAATGATTTATGATAATAAGCAATTTAAAATCAATTAATCAAAGTATTAACAATATGTAAGCAAAACTTTTAAATAAATAAAAGTAAAGCATGTTTCTCAGCCCCGAGAGTTTAAAATCAGTAAAGATTAAAGAAAAGGGGGCATATGAACTCACCTTGTAGTGATTGTGTTTGACTTAGCTTAACTGAAAGAATACACGCGCTCTGAGTTGTAATTGAGTTTGTTTTCACGATCCTGTATTGATTCCACGTTGTGTGTAAGTTGTAGTTTAAATCATGTGTGTGTAAGTGCGTGTAGGTGTTAACCCTATAATTGGTTAACACGCGTGGGTCTTGGTCATCGTTCGGCCCTTATTTCTCTTATTCACACATATCCTAACTCTAAATCAAGTTAGGTTGAATTTTAAGAGATGGTTCCAAATTGATAACTAAAGAATTAACCTTTATAACTCTGTTTTGCCTTAACCCATTCTTGAATCCCATGATCACTTTCAAGATGTATATGCTACTTGTGTTCATAGAGTTCTTTATTGAGTCCAACTAAAGTTAAATTAGGTTTATAGTTTAAAGCTTGAATATTTATTCTTGTTGAACTTGACCCTGTCATTACATAGCGATTAAACAATCTTGCAACAACTCTTGGAAATCTTGTGATTTTTTTTTGGGTTTTATGAAGGGCATTAACAGTTTAATATCCTTTAACATAGGTTAGTGGTCTAAATTGTGGAGTTCTTTAACCCAAACATACCACTTTTACAATGTTGTATTACCCATCCATGCACATTACCCTTAACAGATTTATTACACATTTTACTTCTATTTTGAACCAGTTGGGCCGAATCAATGCATTGTTGGGCCGATTGTAATGTGGACTACACAAGGTAATTATGGGCCGAGTAATTGGACTGAAACAGTAGATGTGAACTGAACCAATTGGCTGTTGGGCTAAGACAGAAGTTCTGGGCCCAATTCATAATTCTGGATTGCATAAATGGCCTGTGTTGGCCTGACTAACTATAATGGGCCTAAATAGCTTCCTGAGCCAATCCCACAACAACATGGGCCACCAGTGTAATCTTTTGGACCCAGGTAGTTTACTGGTTGGTCTGTTAAGGCTATTGGGTCAGCATAATGCTGCTTATCTTGTGTCGAATGTAAGCAACAGAAAGGAATTGAGCGAATGAGGGTAGCCTAGTCGAATGATGACTGAACCATGATGGGGGTGGCCGAATAAATCCCGATTGGTCGAATGAACCTGGTTCCAGCGAATGAATGGCGACTGAGGAACTGTTGAGCGAATGAAAGTGGTGGTCGAATAGATAATGGCGAATAGCAGCTACATGACCGAGAGAATGAACTAGTGGCGAAGGTGAGTGTTCATTCGGTGGAGTGGGCCGAAGGTGGGGTGTCGAATGAGTAGCAGTCGGCGAAGAAGGGTGGTTCATGGTCATGCGGCCAAGACATTCGACCGGTTGGTGCTTCGGTGGTTAGCCAGTCGGCGGTCTGGTTGGGCGCTCATTCGGCCGCTCGAAGTCGACCTGTTGCAGCTCCCTCATGGCGAGCTTGGACCACCCATGACCTGAATTTTGTTCCCCCACTGCCATAGTGCGTTTTTGTGTGTGGTTCGTGGGTGTTAAGATAACTTAAGCCGGCTAGGGTTACAGTTTGACCAGAAAGTTAGAAAACCCTCTTTTTTGTAACTTTGGGTTCGATTTTACCTCAGATTTTGTTGGTTTCTCCTCCGATCCGTTGTACTTTCATATAGTAGAGATCAAAAGCTTCGTGTAGGTTCGAAAATGGAAGGAATTGGTCAAGTATTGATGAAGTTATGGAAGAAAGAAGGTGAAAATGGAGGTGGGGGCTTGAAAACCGGGATTAGGGTTTTTGTTTGGAAGGGATGAAGTGAGAAATGAGGAATTAGACTCATTTATGGTTATTTATACCCCGAGGGTGTTCGGGTTCGTTTTCGTTGCTCGGTTCGCATTTTCGTTACGTTTCCGGATAATTACGCGTAATTTAAATGTTTTAAATAAAAGGATTTAATTTAATTATTTTGATGAGTTTCAAAATTGTAAAATGTTATTTATTTAATTTTATTAAATTATTTTCGTTCGTGACGTGTTTTCGTTGTCGTTTCGTCAGATCGCGTATATTTCGCGCGTAATTCGTTCGAATCGTCACCCGAACGAATACGACGATGGTTTTGCTTTCTGACTTCTGTTTTCTACTTTTCAGTCATTATTTCAGAACTCTAAACTCACAGATATGTTTGTGTGAATCGTCACTCACGCAAACACGCTGTCAGTTCGTCATTCTGAAATAACACTACATTAATGTTTTAATTGTGTTTCCTCACTGTCGGACTCAACTATACATCATGATTTCACATTGTTTTTGTACTGACTTGTCGGTCATCTGATTCCTGTCATCTGTGGACATCAGATCGCAACCGATATGTTTCCGAATATTGTTTGAATACCGTTGTTTCTCATGATTTGTTGTGTTAACTGTAATTAAGTTTTCACTTAATAAACACAACTAATGTTTCAAATGTACGTTGTACTTAATGTATTTAAGTTTATACAAAAATACATACAACAATTTCTTGTATTTAGGATTCTGTTAATACAAGTATTGTTTAAGCTTACGTATGTACACATAGAATGAAGTGAAAGTACAAATACCGTACGGACTTGCCGGATGATTTGGCACTTGCTGTTACACTAGACCCTGCTACTATAGCATTGGCTACACTACTGACAAGCCAACTGAGGGATGTGATTCCCGAGATGATGAACAGACTCAACAGTAACAACGCTGCCAACTAAACTGGGGAAGGCAGTGGTAACACACGGCAGAGTCAAGACTACTCCTACAAGAATTTTGTAGCATGCAAGCCACCAACATTCAGTGGCACTGAGGGAGCCGTCGGCTTGATCCAATGGATTGAGAAGATGGAAACAACTCTCGACATTAGCGGTTGTCCTGATCAACACCGCGTGAGGTATGCTGCTGGATCGTTTGAGAAACGAGCACTAACCTGGTGGAATGCCCAGGTTCAAACCCGAGGAAGAGATGAGGCATTGGCGATGCCTTGGGAAGATTTCAAGACTTTGCTGAGGGGCGAGTTTTGGCCGAGGAACGAACTCAAGAAGGTTGAGACTGAACTGCTCAACCATGTAATGATTGGTGCTGAACATCTGGCTTTCACCACCAGATTTCATGAACTGGCAACCCTGGCACCGGACATTGTGCCAACACTTGAGAAAAGGATTGAGCGGTACGTCGGTGGACTACCGCCATGCATCCGGGGGCATGTGATTGCCGCCCACCCAACCACACTAGAGATGGCTGTTACACTATCAGCTTCATTGACTGATGTAATGGTTGCCTCTGGTGCACTCAAGAAGGGATCTGGAACTACTGAAGATCCGGAACAACCCTCTAACAAGAAACGAAAGGTCGTTAAGAATTTCGCAACGACCACCACTACCAAACAAGCTGTGCTCAACCAACCACCGCAGAATCGTGGATCTTATTCTGGCACGGCTCCATTCTGCAATAAGTGCAACTATCATCATCAACCTGGCACAGGGTGCAGGCAATGCACTTACTGTGGAAAAATGGGACACTGGGCCAAATTCTGCAAGGGGCAGGCCACACAGCACAGGGCAAACCAAGCAGTGGCACAGACCGCTGCACATCTTGATCGCATTTCCTGTTACACCTGCGGGGAACCAGGACATTATGCGAAAGACTGTCCAAAGAGGGTGCTACTGAGAGGGCAAGCACCGAGGGGACGTGCATATCAAATTGGAACTGCAGCAGTACGCCAAGACACTGACACCAACACTAACACTGGTACACTTATCCTTTTAAATCTTTGCAGTTGTATATATTTATACTAGCATAGATTATCATTGATCCCATAAGAGTTCGTTCATAACTTACTCATCATTGGGGTAACATTAGAACATTTCATGCACTACGTGACATGAACTTAGTGTTCACTTATTTTAGTGAATAAACACATGCCATGAAATTCAAAGGGATGGACACGAGTGGTGTCTATATCATCATTGGAACTGATGCTTTGTCCTTGGTAGTGACGGAGCCATCTAGTCCAATAAAACCTTTCATGTCATTTCAATAAACGATAGAGTCACATTCTCAAGTCTCAGCATTGGGACCGTCAAAGTTGTTTTATCTGACAGTATACGAATCCATTTTAACAAGGGGAGAAACGAGAGGCTTCTCCTGACAGAAATAACACACGAGCACAAGAATCATAGTGAACATTATAGATCATGAAACTATGTAGCACCAGGAGACACCATTATGGGAGTGTATACAAACAGCTATGGAATATGAAGCCAAGCTACCTTACACTTCCAGTAGACTTGATGTTATTGGATTGATAAGGACAATGAAATCAAGTTTGCTCACGTGATGACCACACACAAAAATCCTAGGCTTCTAAGGAGGACTAGGTCACATGAAACCCATGAGAACTTCGAAGGAAGACCTGGGCTGCGGCTGCTCATGGCTGGCCGAAAGGCCAACGGCCGAAAGAGAGCCAGGTCGAATGGGTCCCCAGCGAACCAAGGCTCATTCGCATGGGTGCTGGTCAGTCGGGGTTAAGCCATTCGCAGACCACCCATTCGGCCAAACACAAGCTGTCACACCCCCAAATTCCCACTCGTGGTGTCAGTCCACGTGGGTGTGACGTGGCCAGGATCATAGCTCATGGTCATATAGAACGACTCTATATGAGTTACACATTCACACAGATTGTAAAATAATACAAGTTTCATTCAAATAGCAGCGGAAAGTGTTAAACATCAGAAATACATATATTTGCAGCGGAAAGTAATTGTTCAAGACACTACATAATAAATTGTTTTCAAATCATAACAAATGCACACAACGCCTAAGATACGAGTCTATATGCAGGCCAGACTCCTTAAGGCTTCCTTGTGTGTATCCTAGCGTAAGCTCCATCAGTTACCTGAGAATACATGCGAAAAGTGTCAACTAAAAAGTTGGTGAGTTCACAGGTTTAGACAGACAGAAATTGTAGACAGATATATACTGGACATGTTTAAGTTTAGTTGTTGGATCTACGATCCGTGAGTGTGTCATGTCATCTTACCGAAACTAGACTGTTTCCATTTGCCTCCGCGAGTCATCGCTGAACTCGCAATTCACATCGATTATTACACTCGTTATGACCTCCAGTCAAAGTTGTTGCCGAGTGGGGCTAGTCAAACCCAGTAGTACTACGTAATAACGACTCGTTCGTAACAATTAACGGTAAGGATAAGTGAGGGCTTTATGCGATAATAGTTACACTCAAAAATAGTTTTACAACATACCAGTCATACATCTAAAACAGTTGCATAGTATTCTCACCCCAAGATTGAGTAAAAGCAGTTAAAGAGTAAAAGTGGGGCCGTAAACTCACCTGAGTTTAGATATGCGTTAGCTCAATAGAGTACGTGTAGCTCGCCGGCTAGTAGTCACCTATATCACATAGGTACTATGAGTTTGTGTTCACAAGTGTGGGTCTCACCGGACCGTGTTAGTGTTCAACAACACTAAGTGGTTATGTAGGTCGAGTTGACCGTGTTTGACCGTGTCGATCGTGTTTGACCTAACGACCCGTTGGTGACGGTTTGGATCAAGTGTTCGTGCATCGTGCGGTTTTAGTGTCGTGTGAAGTGTACGGATACCAAATTCATTCCTATGAGGAAACTTACTATCTATGGTAAGTTCCTATTTTAGGAAAGTTTCCATATTTGGCAAGTTATGCATAAAATTATATTCCGATTATTCTAACATGCATATTTATCCTAAATGAGCATGTTATCACATAGCACATAGTTACACATAATCGTTTTAACATAGTTTGCGCGTAAAAGTTTCCATATTTGGAAAGTTTCTAAAATAAGCATATTTCATCAAGTTTAACAATCAACATCATCTAATATTATCATCTTAGTCCTAAATAATCTATTAATCATGCTCGTTACAACTAACATGTGACAAAATCGTAAACTTTATAAAGTAAAGTTACTATATTTAGTAACTTACGAAAATAACACCAAATCAAGTTTCCAAATATCATATCCCTTCCAATAACATCATATAGTCACTAAATGAACATGTTAGACTCAAAACATTATCATACATTTTACCCATTTGTAATCTTGCAACAAAAAGTTACTATTTATAGTAACGTTTACAAAAATCATCCTTTTGACTATTCTAGACACTCATATGCATCAAATCATCATCAATATCATTCAAACTACATATCTATATACATGCATGATCATCCCCAACTCCAAATAATCATCTTGTAACTAGAAAGTTACTAAAAATGGAAATAATCATAAATAAACCATTTTTGACCATTTCAACATAATCTAATCATAGAATCATCTTCCTATATCATTCATGAACATATTAAAATACTCATAATCATCCAAATAGACATATATCATGCATGCATGTCAAGATCTCATCACCTTATTTACCAATCAAGCATTATAACCATACACCACTTCATGGATCATCACAAATCATCATTATAACACTCTAGATCATCAAAATACTCATCTAGATGAACAAACCCAGAACCAAATTCGTGTGAGTGCATCTAAAGTGCTTGCATGTGAGTTTTAACACATGCATGTGTGTGTAAACGATGTGAAAATGGATTTTGAGCATAAAACTACCTTTCCAAGCTTCCAAGTCCCTGAGATGGTGAGGATAGCAGCTGCTGGACCTCCTGTTTCCTTGGTTTCGACAAGCACAAGAGGGTGGTGGTGGTAGATGGTGCTCTAGTGGTCTCCCTAAGCTTCCTCCAAGCTTTCTTTTCTTCAAAAATGGCTTCCTTAGTGGTATTTTCAGCTCTCCAGAGGTTGAAGACGATGGTAGGGGTGATTATGCCGCTCAGAGCTCGGTAATGGTGGTATAGGGTGGCCAGAAATGATGGTGTCTTGGTTTTATAAAGATTTTGCGTGCTGGAGTCGTCGCGTACCGCGAAGAGGGGTCAAAAAGGTTCCTCGCGTAGCGCGGCGGAATTCGGGATTCAAATTTCCCGAAACTCGTCGCGTAGCGCGATTGATATTTCTGGGGTTCATCGCGTACCGCGATGGGCCCACACAGAGTCCTATAGGCCCAATTTCGTAGTTTTGAACCGAATTTTTCGTATTTCTCGAATACGATCATCGTTTCTCATCACATTGGCTTTGTTCTAACTAAATTAGGTTCACCGAACCTAAGTGCAGTGTTTTGTGTTACAGATTGATCCGTTCACCAACGTTCGTCATTCAAGACACGTGCGATTGTTGTGCGATAATTCCTCGAATTATCGGTGTGTTCAGACTGTTGTGCCACGTGTCACACTAAATGCATTTATTCTAGTGCCACGTATGAAATAATAATAAACATTATTATTAAAATAATAGAATTGCTGACCTGGAAATTACGAGGTGTCACACAAGCTCATTCGACCAACTACCTTCGGGCATGCACTCATTCGAGACCAGCCAACCATTCGCCACCTTTGTCTCAGTCGGAGCTGGTCTTCCTTCGAAGTTCTCATGGGTTTCATGAAGGTTTTTCAGTGGTTGTATATATTAGAACCGTCTTCGCAGATGTAGGGTTCGAGTTAAAAAGGTGTGGAGCCGGTTTTGAAAGGAGGTTCGAACAAAGGGGTTAAAAACCCTAATTTTCGTGACCTTTGACCACAGATTACCTCGTTTTTGTTGGATTTCTCTCCAGATCAGTTGTACTTTCGTGTAGAGGAGGTTAAGGGCTTCGATTTAGTACCAAGAGGGCTCGATTTCGTTGAGTATTGAGAGAGTTTGAAGAGTTTGAAGGTTTGAAAACCCTAAAAATGGTGGTGGCCGGAATTTTGGGATAGGAGGGAGGAGGGAGATGATAGAAATGAGGGAAACACTCATTTATGGGTTTTTATACCCCGTGTGGTATCCGGGTTCGTTTTGGTTGCTCAGTTCGCATTTCGGTCGCGTATCCGGAAAATTACGCGTATTTTATATGTTATAAATAAAAGAAAATTATTTTAATTATTTGATGAGTTTCAAAATTGTAAAATGTTAATTATTTTATTTTATTAATTTTATTTCGTTCACGTCGCGTTTTCGTTTCCGTTTCGTCAGATCGCGTCACTTACGCGCGTCTTCGTACAGAGCGCTAACTGTACGAACACGATCGTAAGTTTTACTTTCTGGTTTGGTTTTCTAATTATCAGTTATCGTTCAGAACGTTAAACTCACAGATATGTTTGTGTGAATCGTCACCCACACAAACACGCTGTCAGTTTAATTATTCTAAATCAACACTGCAATTCTGTTTTGAATTATGTTTTCCTCACTGTCGGACTTAACTGAACATCCTGTTATCACTTGATTTTCGTATTGGATTGTCGGTCATCTGATTCCTGTCATCAATGGATATCAGATCGCAACCGATTCGTTATTGTTATTTGTTTGAACATTGTTGTTTCCCTTGTGTTGTTGTAGTTACTGTATTTAAGTTTTCACTTAAACACATACAACTGTGATTTGTTTTCTGGTTTCTGTTGTCACGCGACTGTTCACGTATTGTATTTACACACAGTACGTGGTGAAAGTACACGCACTGTACGGTATTGCCGTACGATTTAGTACTAGTTGTCACAGGACCGGACATCGAACCGGTCAGAGGTCGGACCGGATTTAAGAACCGGATGATTTTATAAACATTTTATAAATATATATATATATATATAATCAAAAAAATATAAAAAAAATTAAAAAAACCGGTTCAATTACCGGTCCGACCGGCCGGTTCACCCATAAACGGTCTTGAACATAGAACCGGACCGGTTACCCCTCCGAATCCCGATCCGACCGGTCCGACCGGCCGGTCCGGGTTTGAAAACACTGCATGTAATATTGAAACGTTATAATAGCACCATATATGACCTAATGAATAATCGACATTGCGCCCCTACGTATTCCGTCGTTGGTCGGGGTTTGACATAGATCTTCTTTCAAGGCAGTTGATTTGACCGGTAACCACATATATACAATTTGCATAAAATTCATTGCAGGTAGTTAAATTTTTATCAGTTTAAAAAAATTACAATAGTTATTTATCATTACAATATTTCTAAATTTTAATCAATTTTATTATTTTAGATAAATAAATAATTATTCATTCCAATATTATGTATGAATTTTAGTATTTTAATTTTGTTTATAGTCAAAATGTTTCAAAACTATTTTATGAATTCTACAAACTGCAATCTATTTAATAGCCATGTATGATTCGATTAAAAAAAATTCAACAATATATTCAAATATCTAATTTCTGTTATGGTTTGTTAAATCGTAATGTATTTTTTTAATTTCATTATACCCGAAAATATGCAAATAATTTAACTCTTTGTATGCTTTTGTATATTGCGGCCTATTACGGTGCATACGTATAATATATGTGTGTGAGGGACCCTTAGGAAGCAAAACTAAAAATGATCCTAATTTTTATGTTATTTTACTTGTTTTGTGAAAAAAACAATAAAAACATTTGGATGATTAATTTCAAATGATAACTTTGAGCAGGTGACTCATTCAGCGCGGTCTCACTGTACAAACTGAGTTATGGGTAAGGTTTGTCTTGATCTTTCTTTCTCAAATTCTACTTCCCTCTTCCTGGGCAGCAGGAGAGAGTGGGCTTTATGGTTGATGTCAGCTACTCTCTTCCTGCTTTACCTTCTAGAGAGCCCAATACATAGTCTATGTTCCTGGAAATTATTGCTCCCAGTGGACCATTTGTATCTGTATGCATCAGGATCCTGATTCATGGATCTCTCGGTTCGAGAAAAAAAAGAAGAGGATCGAACCATCTCTTCTGACTCTTTTTCAAATTCGATAAATGTTGGTTGATCGTATATTTCATTAGAATTCTATGATTCAGAGTATCCTTTCTTATTTGATCTGGAACACCTCTAACAGAGGGACAAATAGTCAATTTTGAAAGAACTTATTGTCAACCTCTTTCAGATATGAATCTATCTGATTCAGAAGGGAAGAACTTGTATCAGTATCTCAATTTCAATTTAAACATGGGTTTGATTCACACTCCATGTTCTGAGAAATATTTACCATCCGAAAAGAGGAAAAAGGTAATCGTTTACACTCGGCTAGGGAAGAAATTAGAAAAACTAGAAACCCTATAGGTTGACGCCACAAATTTCATCCCCGAAAACCATATTTTGACTGCGCTTCAACTAGAACTCGGCAGAAGATCGGTCTGCAAGAAAGGCCTACTTATCCACGGGTTTGTATACTTTAATTTGTATATTTTATGTAGATGTGACAAATTCAATTTATATTCTTATGAACAGGTTGGTTTAGTTTACAATTTATCTCGAGTAGGTTATTTGAAAGCTACCTTAACTTTAATTCAAACTAGTAACGATACCCGCGCTCTACGGCGGGCCGTTACAACTAAAACCCAATTGTTCATAAAATTATGATAATACTCAAAAAATATATGAGGCTGTTATGAATTGGTTATGCATACAAAAACAAAGGTAAAAATACATAGTTTGTGAGCCCGAGTTCAAACACTGGAAGAAATGGCGAGTCGGAATAAGAAAGAAAATATCGTTTATGATGCGACAGTTAGGAAGCTGAATGAAACTCGAAAGACATTGGCAGAAGTTGAAGTAGCTCATGCATTAGCTTCAAATGTTGATGCCAGCAAAAAAAAAAGGAAAAAAGACGGTTCAAGTTTTGATAGAAATAATGATGGGTTTTTTTGATAGAAATAAGCCCGTAAAACAGAAAACCATCAAGATTCTTGTTTATTTGTTCTTAGTCCATCCTCTATGTTTTTTCATCGTCTAGAAGTGATAGGTTTTTTAGCAATAACAGTTTTCATTCTTGCAAAAATATTCAAATAAGTACATCTACATAATTATACTATAATCAAAATAATATAAATTTAGTTATATTTAACATTATTATATACCTAATATCTACATAGTTATACTATAATTAAAATAATATAAATTTTAGTTATATTATTAATATCATTATATACCAAAAAATTGAATAACTTCTTGAACTTTTCATAACTGTTTGATTTTTTTGCCATTTTTTTTTTACTTTCGGGTGTTAAATTCTACCTAATAAATAAGCAAGTAACTAACATTTTTATTACTTATTGTTTCTTAGGTATTTATAATTTTCTTTATTAAGATCAACTTTATAAATATTTTATAGAATTTATTTTTTTTCAACTGATTTTTTTCTTATTACTAACTTTTTAATATGGAATAATCTAACATCATGTAATGCATGTTTTTTAACCTGTATAAATATTTCTTGAAAGTAATTATCTATACAAAAAGAAGTAAAAGATATTTTAATAATTTCTTTAATGTACTACTTTTACTAATCATGTATTATTTTAAGAGTATCAAATTAAATGAATGTACTTTACAATTACAATACGTAAACCACGTTACATAATAACAATGACGAATGATCAAATGGTTTCTAGCTAACAGTACCCTCTTAATTTTTTTTATAGATAATCATAGGTTAGAGTCTCGCCTAAAGCAAAAATATTGCTCTAGGTTAAAGCATAGTGCTTTCTTTGTTGCGGCCTTGCGGGTTTCCTTTCGGGTAGCTGAGTCATGTCATCACGCTTTGTTTTTCCGGTGCAAATATGATCTCGGGTGACTGGGTGTTTGTTGTTAAAGAAAACATAATAACAACGGGTCTTAAATATTTATTGTCGACTCATGGCGGCTTAGAGTTCTGATTTTCGCTCATCAATATCTAGAGTTAGATTCAACCCCACTAACAGAGAAAATGAGCATCAAAATTAAGATTAAATTTAAAATTAAAATTTTCAATGAGAAATTTGAACGAAAGGAACTTGACAGGAGCTTTGCAAGTTTTCTTCAAATCAAGAATTTTTTTTGTGAAATCTTCGATGGCCACATGTATGCAATGACTTTTATTCAAAATTAATTGATTTGTTTATTCAAACCCAAATTTTTTATTCAATTTTAATGTGAACCACATATTTATTTAATGTTTTCAAATGAACGGTTCAAACAGGGTCTAATAATTTTTCTCTATTATCATGTTTTAATATATGATACAAACCCTATATATATGTAGACACTTACATAGCTACACACATATAGGGTGAAGATTATTTACGAGAATAAAAAACAAACCAAAATTGCTTAATTAACAAGAGTTCATATTTTTAAAATATATGCTTTTATCATTACAATGTGTATGCTATGTAGTATGTACATGATAGAACTATGTGGGTTCAAAAAAACTGAATAAAACGATAATCGAACCGATTAATACTCTTACATGAAACAAACTTTCGAATTAATTAGTAGATATGTTTATGAGCTTTTAAACATTTACCTACATGTGTAAGCTATGTGCATGTAATGTAGATTACAGATAACTTGCGCATCTAGGATATAAATATATAAAAAAATCGTTTTAGTTTTTTAGAGGTACATGCAAACACTACATTTCAACTTCTAATAAATATATTAAACAAATTGAAAATTGTGTAATTTGTTTTGTTTTAGGGTTGGCAAGAGGTACTTCATATTGTCTTCAAAATAGGATCGAACTGATCGTTCGAACGTGTTACATGGAGAAATGGTCATAAAAACGAACATGTTACGCTTACTTGAACTATTTTCTTTGAGGTAGTCGGTTATAACCTGTAATGGACCTAAAAAAATCTTACAGGGTTAGAATTATTTTGCGATCGATTTACGTCGTTAAATATTTTATATTTTTACCAGTTCGAAACGGGTCGGGTCAGGTTACATAAAAATAATAAACTTAAATCAAATCATAAAATGTAATAAATGTATGTTAAATCGTCATCTCGTTAATTAAGATAAAATAATAAAATCCGTTATCTTTCGAAAGGATTCGAAGTAAGAATATTCAAATCAACATATTATAATATTAAACGGGTTGAAATGAACAACACTTTAACACAATATGAGTAAAGATGGTTAAAAATTATGTTAACAAAATTGATTAAAATGAATAAAAATTGTCAGCAAAATATTTAATAGGAAAATCACTAAAAATTATCTTAATGGAATATTTGTTTAAGTATAACACATTTCGACTTAAAATAAATTAATGATTTATAAAAATGACTCATTAATTTAGATTCAAACTTATTTTTGTTAAAATTTGTTGTGACTTGGACTTATTACAAGTCAACACTACAAGAATGCAAGCCTATAGCGTCGACACCTATAGCGACGATACATGCCGTCCCTACACAGAAGGCTATAGTCGTCGTTATAGGTATCGGCGGGAACACCAAATATTTTCGCGGTTGAGGGAAAATACTCAGGCACGACTTGTCGTCGTTATAGCCCAATTATTATTTTTTTTTACTTTTTTTAATTAAAATACCTTAATATCAATAAATAAACTAAAACATAAATAAATAAAATAGCGGCGACAGTCATCGCTATAGGTATTTATTATTTTTTTAATTAATTAAAAGCGTTAAAATGAAACGACGACTACAACAGCGACAACTTGTCCGAGCAACAACGACAAAACAATAGGGACGACAGCCCAGCGACGACTTTAGCAGCCTATTGCGACGACAATTGTCGTCGCTATATGTTTGTATTCTTGTAGTGCAAGCTCGTTTTAACTTGTTACCCAACTTGACCCACTTCATTCATTTTACCATGCTTAATTCATCTCACATGATGTGGTTAGCCTATTAAACATCAAAACTTTTTTAAAATTATAGTAATGAAATAATATAAGCTTATTATCTGTTAATGACTGGTGATGATCCCAATTCATGAGGGTGGTGAATTTTTAGAATCGTTTTGAGTATTATTATATAATATTTTTTTCTCTTATGATCATTTTAATCAGCTTGAGTTGAAATAGATCGGATCATATCTAAAAAAGACAAATCAACAAAATTTAGTATACAAAAATATAGCGAAAATACAGTACATATAAAGTTCTTTTATACAAAGTTTTATATTTTTTAAATCTATCGAAAACAATGTATAGTGAAACTTTCTTAGATAACTCTTTATCCACAAAACAAATACAATTATCGCTTAAATTATAATCACCATGCCAATTACGTAAATCTAACTTCAAGTATTATGTTAATAGGTTTCTAAAATTAATAATGTTTAAAATGTGCTTGTGGTGGTTTAACTTTTTAAAATTAATAATAAACTTGGTTTTAAAATGGTTTAATTAAAAACATTAGTTGAATTTTTTCAACTTATTTTTTAACTAATACTTAAAAATTAAAAGTAAAGAAAAGCGATTGCTAAAACTTTATTAGTGGCGAACGAAATTTTTGGGTTTCTAAAATAGTGTAAAAAGAAAGTGATTCAAATCATTTCAAGTAATAAATTCAACACAGGACAACTCCCCGCCTACTATAGGATGGGTATGCCACTTTTTATGGCCTATTTAACACATTATTACAACCTATGAATTTGTTTATGACCTTTCTAATACGTTTCCTACTTATTTCATCATGTTTACGTTCAATGCCAATCCGTTTGACTTGTTAACCTGCATGTGTTAAAAGAGTCTCGTACGCACATTGAAACTCCGGTTGCATCTCATCTCAAAAGCTATGGAATCCAGGCTAATGGTGTTATTTCCGATTTCATTAATTATATTTGATATTCATGTAAAGATATGGGAGATTGTTTATAGATTTTATGAAGAAAACGGAGGAAGTCGTGCTTAATACTTATAAAATTTTCCGGCAAAATGCTACTAAATCGACCTTTCTAACTATTGAATGGAACAACGGAAATTTTCCGACGAAATGTCATTAAATATTTAAATAGATCATTTGGACCGGAAATAGGGGGAGGGAAAGGGGCACCCCGAGGCCCTTCAAAAGGTATGTCCTTGCATGGTAATATGTGTATGTATGATTGTGTATATATTGACATATATAAGATGACGTTACCGTATATCACAATAAGGAAGAAGCTTTGTAATTAGATTATTGATCACCTTAACTTATTAGTTATTAAGTATGTATTGCAACATTTATTTCAATTATAACTTTTAATACCCTTTTAACTTAATTGATCGGATGATCAAATGACTTCAAGGGCAGAATACAACGTCGTAGTTGGTTCCACCAGGGCATGTAAAGAGACTAGTTTTATCATCTTTAGGATAACTATAAGCATCAGGACACCTTGTTTTGAAAAACCTTGAATAGTCAGTTGGTCCACAATTTCCAGAGTTGCAACAATATTGATCAGTTTTGAAGACAGTGCAAGGGTTATTGCACCCACCCGGAGCTCGTAACTGGCTAGGGCACTGACCATTGATATCTGCAGTACACGAGATACTACGAGTGCATCCACCAGAATTAGACTTAAATGTCAGTGGCACGTTAAATCCATCAACAAGAGAAATGTCAATGAAATCAAGATTGTTGTATTGATTCAGGGCAAACTCGGCCAGTGTGTTCGGAGGTGTGCCATAGTTTTGGCACCGAAGGAGACCGTTGCAATCACCGGTCTGACATTTGCCTCGTCCAGAACCATCAAAGTTGCAATTGGTTCGTGGCCATATACGAGCTCCAGCTGTGCCAGCTGGGACAGACAGAGACCAGGTTTGGCCTGAGTTAAGTTGTTTGCCCCCACCGGGTACTGCGCCTGCCCAAACAGTATACGGACAGTTGTTTCTGATGGTGAAAACCGCTGCATTGGAGGAGTGAAAAACGAGAGCCAAGAGAAGAAGAGTGAAAATGGTGGAGGTGGTCATTGTTGTTTAGTTGAGTTTATGCAAACCGAGACTAATTAGCCTGGTTTATATAGGCAGATATGGGGACCTAATTAATATCTTTAAAAGTATATAAATTGAAGCTATTAAGTGTATTAATTGAACTTCTAATTTTATATAGAATTTGGTTCTTGGCTTGCATAGGAAAGAAAACATAATATTTTATAATTTTTCTAACCGTAATATAGATAAAAAAAATTATCAATCTTCGTCTAACAGTATGCATGTGTGTGTATTAATCTTCTAATGCTGTAGGTTTTTCTTCTTTTTTTATTACTGTAAGTGCGTCCTACATTAATTACACTAATTAAAAAAACATACATCTTTAAATTTACTTTAATGTGGGATCCAAAGTAATAAAACGTAGTTATTCGGTTAACGCAATAATGAAGGGTTAATTTTTGATCATTTCCCTAATAACGCAATATATAGGGGATGGTTCCTAAGAAAACCATCATTTTAAAGAAAACTAATAAAACTAATCACAATTGTTATCAATCAATTTCGTTTTTCGTTTTTTGTATTACATTTTGTTTTATTATAAGGTTATGTTTATTAACTAAAAAATAAAAAAATTTATGTAATTCATGTTATTACATATATGTAACTTGTAAACTACATATATGAATTACATGTATGTAACTTTATACGTTACATATGCGTAATTTCGTGATCTACATATTTTTATTAAAAAAAAAAATTTTGTTTATAACATTTATAAGCTAATAATAAATAATCATGAATTTTTTTTTAAAAAAAATTGATTGGTTAGTAGGAGATTTCTTAGTTTTCTACAAAGTGAAGAGTTTTCTTATGAACACTTCCCTATATATATAACAATGGTAAATTAACCCGAATCTTTGAAAAAAAAAATTTCATGGTCTTTATTATACATAAATAGACGGGTTTTTATTTTTGTGTTTTTGCTAATTTATCACTGTTTAGGATCTTACGTTAGTGTAAGTGTTGTAACAATAAATAAGTACTTGCAGTGTAACGCAAATTTACACTTATTTTAATTTCTAAACGCTTGTAAATTAGCAAAAACATAAAAAAATGAACCCCTATTTATATATAATAAAAATCATTAAAAAAATTCAAAAATTTGGATTAATTTTGCCAGGTTTAATGGATTACCGCAATTAAGTTATTCACAAGGGCGGGTGTTTTAAGGGGCGTGGGTGTGCCCCCCTCTTGCCGTTTTTCTGGTCAAAAGCCTCGATATATTAGTTTTCAGTCAGAAAATTTTATAGGTATTGAGTTTGGCCCATTCGGTTCCTAAAATTTCTTGGGCTACTTGGATTTTAAAAGATAATAAAATTGAACTAATATTGTAATTTTTAACATTGCTTTTAAGGATTTACAGTGTCGGTTATTATCTTATTTTTTTAGCCAATCTTGAGTTTAAAGCTTGTTTTGTGTCTTGAAAATCAAAATGGGCCTTGAACATTACCTATTTACCTTGAGTTTAAATAGTTCGACTCGACCCGAATTAACATTTGCCTACACAAATTTTTAGCTCGAAACATAGCGATAAAAAAAATTGTGGCCCGTGACTTTTGTCACCCTTACACATTTTTTAAATTCCACCATCGCTTACTCGAGTTTAAAACCGTGACACATGATTTAAGAGATCAAACTATTTTTGTCATTTAACCTGCTTCCACAAGTTAAAAGACAAATCTTGGTGACGACGACATTACATCGACCTTTCTACAAGTTAAAAGTGTATCTGAGTATCTCCATCATCATGATGATGTGATTTTATTAAAAAAAAAACTACACATTTCGAGTTTTTAACTTAGGTCTTGTTTGTTTTTTTTATAAAAAGTCTTCGCAGACTCTTTTGTCTGCGTTACGCATACCACGTCCAAACGTTGACATCTTCAGACTGTTTGTTTTTTCGAAAATGTTTCATTAAAAAGCGTATGCGCGATGTTTTCTTGGTGCAGATGTGGACCAATCACTTTCTATGATCTTCTAAGGTTTGCAGAGACTACCCACCATCACCGCCCAACCCCACCACCTCCACCACCGTCGGCCACCCTCATCACCCCTCACTGTACGCCACCACCAATTTATTTTAAGAGTCAACAGACGTTAAAAACAAACATTTTTCTTCTTGAAGACTGCAGACATTTGGTCCATCTTTTCTCTGACTGCAGACATTATACTTCTTAAAAAACAAACAACGCCTTAATATTAAACACAAAATCTTAATTTATTTGTAAAACTATTGATTATTTGATAAGACACGGCATCCTTCACACAAAACAATATCAATTGATTGATTTAATTGAAAAAATTTTGTATTTTGGTTTCGATATAAAAAACACTATAACATAGGCTATGTTAAGATGAGTAACTTGTAAATCAATATGAGTCAATATGAGTAGATTGAAAACTAAGTAAATATAATTGATTTAAATGTGTCAGCATTATTAATAATATATTTGATGCGAAAAACATTAAAAATTATTCAAATAAGCTAGTTTTTAGTTATAATTTATTTTAACTTAAACTAAATTAATGTTTTTCAAAAATTAATCATTTACATTAAACTGATTTTTGCTTAAAACTCATCATGAACCACACTCATCTTGATCTGAACACATTCTAACACGTTAACCAACCCGACTCAACATGTAAATTAGTGTTTATTTTGAACATGGACGTCCCGCTTGTAACCTAATTTGAACATGGGCATCCCGCCTGTAAGCTACCCGCTTTCAAGTTTTTTTCTCGCCCAATTTGAAATACGGTCAATAGCCTTTTTTTTCTTTCCTTTTTTTATTAGAATTTTTGTTTTTATACTAATCTTTTATTTTTATATTTTTAGAAAAAATATTGTTTTTAGTAAATCCTCCCCTAATATAATATAACTACAGCGGATATATCTATGATACCACGTTATTAAAATGCTATTCTTTCAAGTGATTGCATGATTGTGTTTTCAACTTTACAAATTGTGTAAATTTATAAATTTAATGTAGAATTAGAGTGTTTGATTTATAACAAAAATAAAAAATCTAACATAATATAACTTTTATATATATTATTGAAAATTAATATGCATTATATGTACACTATAAAATGACATAAATTGTGATTTGAATTCACATAAATATGGTATAAATTGACATAAATTATGAAAATTAAAATTTTGCATAAATTGTAACCAAATTTAAATGTTAGCTTTGTATCTGCTAATAAGATAGAGAAGTGATACTCTGTAATAAGTTTTGGACTAAGTAAGAAAGTGAAACCAAAAAATATAAAAAACACATCAAAATGATAAAACTTGTAAGGGCAAGAGTCTACTTTGAAATCTTTTCAATTTACTAAATAAAAATGACACCGGTTTTTGTAAAGCCGACACGTAAATTTTTAAAATATAGAGGCTATTGATCGTATTTCAAATTGGATGGAAAAAATTGCAAGCAGGTAGTTCTTGGTGGGACGCCAGTGTTCAAATTCGGATACGGGCGGGACACCCATATTCAAATTCGGTTACGGGTGGGACGTCCATGTTCAAAATACATTGCGGGCGAGGTGCCCATTAACAACGTACTCTATAGGGGTGTTCATCGGGTCGGATAACGAGTTATTCGGGTTTGAAATTTTTTTGATCTATCCGAAACCCAACTTGACCCGAAATACAAAATATATTATCAGACCCGAAAAACCCGAATTCGTGCATCCGAGCAACCCGAATAAACCTGTTTTTTTTTCGGATTATTCGGATATCCGACCCGAAAAAACTAACTTTTGCATATCCAAAACTGACACGACCCGAATCTAAAATCATATTATCCGACCCGAAAAACCCGAAATATATTTCGGCAGGGGCGGCCCTAAGAATTGAGGTGCCGGGGACGGGCCGAGAAAAAAAGACCCCTAACAAATACAAATATTAAAGCAGGGTGTTCAAACAAATCGAAAACCGAATCGTATTTGTAACAAAAGAATGAATTTTGAATTTGGTTTTTGGCTCGGTTTCCAACCATATCCGAGTTCCAAATTAGGTTCCTAATAGTATCCGAATTCTAAATTTCGGTTTTCGATTCAGTTATTGGTTCCATTATAGTTTGAATTTGGTTTGTTCGGTTTACTCAGTTAACCAAATAAACCTAATTCAGATTTAAAATTATTATTTTATAAACACTATATAAGATAAAATTCGATTTCTTCGATTTTTAACAGGTTTATTCGGCTGAATTTGGTTTGTAACCGATTTATTTGGTTTTTACTCAATTTATTCGGTTTTTTGGAATTAACCAAAATTGAACCGAACCACTTCCCGACTTTGGTTCGGTTTTCGGATAGAATGGAAACCGGTTAAATCAAACCGATGAACACCATTGATTTAAATGATATAAAAGTAACTTCCTATGCTTATAGGGAATTACTTTTTGTAATTATTAAACTGTTTTTTATAAATAGTTGTTTTTTGTTATATATAACTTGTTGGTTCTCGTTTAAATAAATCTATGTAGAAACGTATACGTAAAAAAATTGTGCCCCCCTAAAAAAATGGGTCCGGGACGGGGGTCGGGTTTGCCCTCCACCGGGTCGCCCTTGGATTTCGGTTAAGGTTTTTTCGGGCTTCGGATACGATTTGGATTTCGAATTTTTTTCGAATTTCAGATATTTTGAACACCTCTAGTACTCTATGGATGGGGGCGCCCACAATTATTTTCTAGCTGAAAAAACACGAAAAAGATAAGACGCACGTAAACTTGGTTCTGGCGCCCATAAAACCTATAAACACAGACGTATCAATAAAAATAAAATTAAGAGTAAATTACTGATTTTGTCCTTTAAAAATATAGCAATTTGTTGGTTTCGTCCTTTGACTTCGAAAATTACTATGAGTGTCCTTTTTTTGAAAATTTTGCACGGGTTACGTCCTTTGTCACTAACCCCGTTAATTATTTCCGTTAAAACCCCCATGTGCCTGTCACATGAGGGGTAAAATGGTCATTTCATCATCATCTTCTTCCCCACTCCACTAGGGTTTTCACGGCTCCGGCAACCGGCGGCAACAATGACCGGCGGCGTTCAAAGATCAATGCCGTCGATGGACCTGATGGTGGATGGACCTGATGGTGTATTTCCACCTCGCAAAGCCTTGATCTTTGAACGCTGCCGGTCATTGTTGCCGCCGGTTGCCGGAGCCGTGAAAACCCTAGTGGGGGGAAGAAGATGATGATGAAATGACCATTTTACCCCTCATGTGACAGGCACATGGGGGTTTTAACGGAAATAATTAACGGGGTTAGTGACAAAGGACGTAACCCGTGCAAAATTTTCAAAAAAAGGACACTCCTAGTAATTTTCGAAGTCAAAGGACGAAACCAGCAAATTGCTATATTTTTAAAGGACAAAATCAGTAATTTACTCTAAAATTAATACATGAGAAACCTAAATCAAAACATATTAAAAATGTGCAGAGGGTAAAATAAATATATAAGAGCAAGAGAAAAAAAAGCAAGAAAACTAATATCAAATCCCATATACAAAATTTAATGCATATCTCAACACTTGTTATTCTTACATAAAATCAACACATTGTGAAAGTGAATGTCTCTTATATATACAAAACCCGAAAACATACCTAGAAAGTAAAAAACCGACTTGAAACACAAATATTACTAAAATAAATATATAAGTCCAAAACATTAAATAATCTAAAAGAAAAAAAATACATAAATCATTAAAAAAACAACTTATAGGCATGACATGGTTTTTTTTTTTTTTGGGGGGGGGGGGGGGGGATTAGAAAAGAAAAACCTTGGATTTACAAACAAAAAATAAAATTAGATAACGTTGTACCTAAATAGAGTGATGTGGATTAAATTATTTTGTGCGGAAATCTTCAATTGGATAAGATTGAAAGAGGTTAAATAAATAGTGTTTATTATGTGAAAATTTGTAAGAAAATCACATCGATTAAACATATCAAACGAATTCTTTATATAGGTACGAAACGTTACAATTAATCATTGTAACATTTCGCAAAAAAGAATAACTATTGATGATTATAACCATTAACAGCGTAAGGATGTAAACGAATTAAGCGGACTCATGAAATAGTCGAGAACGGATCGGTAAATGACTCGAACAAGCCGAGCCTAAACAAACCCAAGATCGAGAACAAAAATATGGTTCGTTTAATTATCGAGCATGAGCCTTACATAATGAGCTCGAGCCTTATAAATATATGGCTCATTTAAGTAATATATTTTATGTTAAAATAAGAAATTATGATTATAAATATATATTAAATTAGTAATTAAAATAAATAAATTGAATATTTAAAAAAATAAATGATCCGAGCACGAGCCTGAGCCTAAAAATTTTCTACAGAGTGAAGCTCGAGCTTAAAAATTTTCTACCTTGCCAAACTCGAGCCTAAAATTTTCTACCTAGCCAAGCTCAAATCTTGAAAATAAAGTTATTAACGAGTCAAGCTAGAGCTTAAACCTTATTTAGTCAAAACAAGTCAAACTCGAGCCTTATTTAGCCAAAAAAGCCAAGCCCAAGACTTAACAAGCTCGGACAACTTGGCTCAGCTCTACTCTTTTATATCTCTACTTCAAACAAACATGTATTTTGTTCTAAAAAGCTTTAACTTTTCTTTGTATCATAGTTATTATAGTTTTGATCAAGTGTACTTAGGCTAAGCGCAGCGGTAAGGCCGCTGGTCTTGCGGGATGGCGGGCACAAGCGGGAACACTGTCCCCTCCCCCGGCGGGAACGAATTTGTGGGTTCAGCGGGTACCGCTCCCCGCTACTACCCCTCTCTCACACAACCGGCGGGAATGGTCTCATCTGTCACAAATGGGGAAGTTTTCCGGTAGGGTGACCAGTGTGGGGTTTTAAGATTTTCAGTGGAGTGATGACATGGCAGGAAATTTCGGTGGGGATGGATTTTCAGTGGGGTGACTACTGTGGATTTTGTATAAGAACTCAATATGTAGAAGCTATGCTATATTTATTAGATTTTGACCGATTGACAAAATTGAAATTTTCAAGTTTCATTCTGGTATGGAAAAACAAATACAAAATCGACAGGCATTATCTTTGGGCTTGTAACATATATAATCATATATAAATGACTCATTTAATGTTTGAAAAAACGTGCTTTGTTTTAATATAATTTAATGTTATCCTACCTATTAACTGTTGTTCTTCTGTCTTGCGTGTTGCCCAAACGTCATCATTTTTCAATTCGATTTTGTCACTGTTTACCTTTTTTCCTGCATTTTAAGTTTTCGTTTTTTACATTTTTTTACATCAAATTTTGATACTCTTAGTCTATGCGTGGAGGGTGAGCCGCTCGCTTGGCAGGGGCTTGATTCTGGGCAGGGATCAGCGCGAATATCGCCCCCTCTCTCAGAGTCTCAGCAGCTTCCAATTTCCTATTTGAACAGCCCTCGCTCCGTGCTTTCTTCTCTCGTTTGTGATTGATAGGGAAGGTTTTTCTATGAGGTTGTGATGATGTGGCACAATGTAAAATGTTTTTTCAATAGGATAAGCACTGTGGGGTTTTAAGGTTTTTATTGAGGTGATGATATGATAAAAAATTTTGATAGGAAAGGACTTCAGTAGGGCAACCACTGTTAATAGTCTTACGCATGAATAACATATTATGGTGGTGTGACCTATCTGCTTAGAAAAAACCTACAACTAAAAAACCACATGACTCAACTCATGGTAATATTTGTTTTACGTAAGACTTTAACACGTAACATCAATTAGAAAAATCATGAGTCTGTCGTTTAACCAATTGACCTTTTGTATATATTGTGTTTAATAAGAATACTTTCCAAACACGTTTTATACTTATGATCAGCTTTTTGAAGTTTAACTTATACCACTTATTTATATATGTGTGACACGTCAAATAAAAAACAATGTTTTATCTAAAAATAAAAAAATAAGTGCTTTTATATTGTATTTGTTTGTTTTTGTATATACGTTCTTTACGGTATTTTATTTTTTGTAATATGAATCAAATAAAAGATTGTGTATAAAAATATAACGTAAGATTTACTTTAAAATTAAAATATATATTTTTATAGTAGATTTGTCTTTTAATACTATGTTGATGCTTTTGTGCATGGTATTTTTTTTTTTTTTTTGTATTTTGCTAAAAAATGCAGTAAAGAACACAATCTGGTATAAAAAAAAATTGTGCTTTAAAAATAAAAATTTGTTTAATAAGTCCAACGTATATTACACATAGGTGATATATTAAAAACTCTACTACGAGAATACATATATATTTCAAGGGAAAGGTTCCCCTAAAAAGTCTATTTTGCCTAAGAAGGCTAAGAAGGATTTTGAAAAACTCGAAAACCGACCCAAGCAAACTCCGATTGAATTCATTTTTGCATCATTGGAATCGTCTTGTCGAACCCTAAAACCTAAACCTTAAATTATAAACAATAAACCCTAATACTAAAACCAAAACTTTAAAAACAAACCCTAAACCTAAATATAAAACATAAAAGCTAAAAATCAAGCCCTAAAATCTAAATTTTGAAACTAGTTGTTAAAGGTAAAACTTAAAAGCTAATATTGTAGGGTTCGATGAGACGGTTCTAATGCAATCGAAATGAGTTCAATCGGAGTTCTTTTGGATCGGTTTTGGAGGTTTTGAAAATCCTTTTTAGCCTTCTTAGGCAAAATGGACTTTTTATTTGATCTTTCCCCTATATTTCAATATGATTAAAACATTATGATATTCATGGCATTTTTCATTCTCATGATTTTTTTACGGTTGCGAAATAAGGGCTTAAAGTTTCAAATATAAGTAGAGGGTGAACAGCCTGTATGTTGCGTCAGAGATTCTATCATGATATCGAGTATCAATATGTAGAGATGATTCTAAATATAAAGATACGTATACATAAACTGAAAAACATGAATGAATGTTATTTCGACGAGACCTTTTATAGCGTATTTTGTTATAAAATCCAGAATCTCTTAACCATAACCCAGAAAAAGGTAAAAACACATATAATGATAAAGTACGTTAGGAAAAAAAAGAAACTTATAATCAAGGTTGTCATCTAGCGCGTCTTGCATAATGGATCCCTCATGACCGATTTTTTCATATCACCGAATCATACATTGAATCGGGCGTCTTATTGATTCACTAGTCGTATCAGATTAAAAAAACGAATCATATAATAAATGGTTGAGAGTCATAAAACCAAATAAAACCAAAAGCTTTTAGTCGCGGTTCCCAGTGTGGCCACAAAAACATTGGTCATGAATCAAAAAACAAACATAATTTATATATATCAAAACATGAACGACTATCACTTGAAGATAAAATTATAAAGCATTTCCCTCATAGAAAGTATCATCAAAAAAGCAAAACATTGGTTAAATATAATAAAATAATTGATATTGGATAACAAAAGAAAATGGTTTAATATTATAAAGAGTAAATTACGGTTTTGCCTATGTGGTTTAAGTGTTTTTATTATTTCGGCTCAAAATAAAATCTTCCATCAATTCAGCCCATGTGGTTTAGATAACTTACGTTTTTGGCCCCCAAGTATAGTTAGATTTTTGGGCCAAAACCGTTATAATAGTTATGTTTAAGGGGCCAAAACCTATAGTTGTTTAAAGCACAGTTGTTGAATTGATAGAAGGTTATATTTTGAACTAAAATAGTTAAAACACTCGAATCACAAAGGCCAAAACCGTAATTTACTATATTATAAAAGTAAAAAGAAAAAAAGAAACTAAGATAATAAAAATACTAGTCAGAAGAGATTTTCTTAATATATAGGTACTTTCTCAATTCTATTTTATCGTGTAGCAAATACACTACCTAACCTTGATTTTTTAGTTGACGTCTTAACAAGAGACGTATTGCATCTTTTTCCATCTATATCTATTCTATTAAATAATAATTTATATTTTTTTCTTTCTCTTATTAAATAATAATTGTATTATTAGATTAGGTTAAGTAAAAAGGGTAAAATTATGTTCAAGTATATTTAACGAATATACTTATAGTAATTTATCATTTTTAAAATTATATATAGTCATTGAATTAGGATCATGTAAAAAGGGTAAGATTGGTGAAATTAATGAGAAGGATTATGGAATATACAAGTTTTTAGCAGTATGTATTATATATTATATTAAAATAGTATATGTATATATATTAATTAATTAATTACCATTTCAATATTAAATATATATAGTTACTATTCCTCTTGGTTGCATTTTAATTATATATATGTATTATATATAATTGTGTTAATATTATATGTACTTATCATTGTGTTATACATTTTAACGTATTTCATGTTTTTTTGTTATTATTTTTTATATATTAAATAAATTTGTTATTTGTTTTTTATTTTATCATATTAGAAGTACATCATTATTCTTTTTAAAGTTCATAATATAAATATAATAAAAAAGATAGTAAGACACATTGAAGGGAAAAAAAAAGAAATAATGACAAACAAAAAGACTAAATAACAGACATAAAGTCACAATGACGTATTACAAAAGATAACATGTGAAGAAAAACGTAATGTTTTTTTTATTTAACAATACTATACTCGTTTTAAAGATTAAAAAATGCTCGTGTTTTGTGTAGTTTTTTTTAAAAAAATAATACCGTATATAAAAGTTATAACCATTTAAAAAAATTGGAAGAACATGATAAAAAGTCAACAAAAGTGTCTATAACTAAAATACATTTCCACTAACTTTTTTAATATAACTTTGTTCCGAACCATTAAATTATAGATCTAATGGCTCACAATTATTCTCACGCTTCTTACCAATTTAACTTTTTTTACTATAACCTCCCCTATTGTCATTATATCACTAACTAAATAAATTTACATATTAATTACATATAGTTAGATTTTTATCAGTTTAAAAGAAAGTGATGATAGTTATTTATCATTAAAATATTTTTCAATTTTAATCAATTTTATTATTTTAGATAACTAAAATAATTATTCATTCCAATTTTAAGTATGGATTTTAGTGTTTTGATTTTGTTTAAGTCAACTAAATGTTTCAATCATATTTTATGAATTTTACAACTGCAATCTATTTTAATAGCCATGTATGATCCGATTAAAAAAACACATTCAACCATTTGTTGGATTGGGTTCAACTAGGCATTGACTTAATGGTACCTCATGATCTTCCAAATGGAAGGTCATGGGTTCAAATCCCTCTCGCAGCGAAAAATGGTCTGAGGAAGGGTCAGACAGTGGGGTTTACTCCTGAAGTGGTTGTGGTGGCTCATGTGAGGTCCAGGTAACTAGACCTTGGTGACATGGCCTAGAAACAGTGGGTTCACACGGTTGAGACCTTCGCCGTTCAAAAAAATATAGTCATAACCACTTTTCCCCACATTTTTTAAACGTTCATAAGTTTTACATACGATATTATTTTTTATTTTTTTAAAATATATCATAAAAACGAATAATTTTTTTTTCTTTAAAATGAGTATAATTTTATAATAAAAAATGAAAATTTTCAACTAATTGTATATAATTATCGTCATTGTGTCTTTTATAAACGTTTATGTATAATTATCTTTTTATGTTTTTCTTACAGGTAATTGTATATTTTTTACAGGTAATTGTGTGTTTTTAAAGATTATTGTGTTATTCATACTCGTCATTATGTCATTCTTTTGTTAACATTATGTATTTTGCAATATCATTGTGTCTTAAATTGTTCATAAACATAACAGTGAGCAGAAACATAAAAGACACAATGACCTACACAAAATTATTATACTCATCATTGTGTCTTTTATAGGTAATTGTGTCTTTATTTAAAAATTATTATTATGTTATTTATATTCGTCATTGTGTCATCTTTGCTTTAACATTACGTATTATGCAACATCATTGTGTTTTAAATTGTTTAGGAAAACACAACATTGAAAAGAAACACAAAAGACACAATAAACATTTACAAAAGACACAATGACCTAAACAAAAGACAATGACATGCACAAAATTGTTAATACTCGTTTTCGTGGCTTTATTATAGGTAATTGTGTTATTCATACTCTTCATTGTGCCATCCTTACTTGACATCATGTATTATGCGATATCATTGTGTCTTAAAATGTTCAGAAAAACACAACATTGAGAAAAAACAAAAAGACACAATGACATGTACAAAAGACATAATAAGCTGCACAAAAGACAAAATAACCTGCACAAACGTCACAATAGATTAAAAAACAAATTTTTTTATAGCAATACACTATTAATTTTGAAGATAAAAAATGCTCGTTTTTATGGTTTTTTTTTTCAAAAAATAATTTCGTATGTAAAAATTATGAACATTTAAACAAAGTAGGGAAACTTGATAAAAAGTCAACAAAAGTAGTTATTACTAAAATACTCTTCAACAACTTGATTTAATCATAACTATTGATTAATTATCTTATGGCTCAAGATCATTCTTAAACTTTTAAGTTAAGAGCCTTATTTAGTTTAACTTAACCCACATTTGTTAACTTATTTAAATATCTAATTTTTGTTATGGTTTGTTAAATCGTGATGTATTTTTTTAATTTCATTATACTCGAAAATATACAAATAATTCATTTCCATTGTGATTAATCATTAAATTATTATGATTCAAAACTTGTAAAATGCTTTATTTGTTTTTTTACCATCTTTTATGAGTCAATTTTTTTTTTTGCATACTTAGAAGATTTTCTTGAGATAAGTTCATATCATGTCTAATCATGACATATTTAGAAATGGTAATTCTATAAAAAAATACCAATTATTTGATTACAAAAAAAACAAAACAAAATTTGAATTCTTATTTACTACCAAACAAAGAAGAAAATTTTCAAAAAAATCTATAAATATCTTCATTCTGAAACAAAGAAGAAGCCATATATTTATAGATTATCATTAGAAACAAACTCTGTGTATGCTTGTGTATTACGGTACATGCATATAATACATACATACATGCATGCATGCACAGTGGCGAAGCTTGACGAGGATCCCAGGGGGGACGAAATAAAAAAAAAATTTCCCAGGGGGGGCGGTCGCCCCCCCGGTCCCTTGTATCCTTCGCCCATGTGCATGCATACATACATGTGTGTGTGGGTCCTTAAGGGGCGAAACTAAAAACGACATTAATTTTAACGTTATTTTTTTATTTTATGAAAATAACGTTAAAAACATTAATTGGTATAATTAATTCAAACGATAAATTTGAACAGGGTACTCCTTCGGAGCAGCCTCTCTATCCTAACTGGGATAAAAGTAGGGTTTGTCTTCATCTTTCTCTCCTAGGTTTTACTAAATAGTAAGAATATACTATGTAAGTTTGTTTACTTTTATATATCTTATGTAGATGTGCAAATTAAATTTATATTCTTATGAATAGGTTGATTTAGTTTACAATTTATCTCGAGCAGGTTAGTTGAAAGTTCGTTTAATTTTAACTTTAATTCAAACTAGGTTTTTTCAACCCGCACGTTGCAGCGGGTTATCACATTACACTCCCGAAAACGGGTATTATATATCATTTTCAGAAGCATAAATTACATAGCAAAATTAATTTTTTAATCACGAACTCTATACAAATTTTTCATAAAAACATAAAATAATACAAAATTCACGCAAATATGATACAAAAATAATATAAAAAATTACTCATAAAATCTTTTTCACCATCAACCAATCGGTTGAATTAAAACAAAAATCGAAATATATAAGTAAATTTCTCAAATTTAATAAAACTCTTGGTAATTCAAGAAATTTATTATTCAATTTTACGAACCATGTTTTTCAATATATATATATATATATATATATATATGTAATATTTACTATTCAATATAATAATATATGTATTTATTATTTATTTTTACTCTTTAATATATATATATATATATATATATATATATTATTTATTTTCATTTAATTATATAGATAATAAAATATCATAAATTTACTATTCCTTTGAGTTGCTTTTTAATTATATAGTATAATAAGTATATCTACATAGCTATACTATAATCAAAATAATATAAATTTTAGTTACATTTAACATTAATATATACCTAATATCTACATAGTTATACTATAATTAAAATAATATAAATTTTAGGTATATTTATCATTATTTTATACCAAATAAATAAATTACTTATTGAATTAATTGTAACGATTTGAATTTTTTGCCTTTTTTTTATTACTTCGTGAAGTTCTACCTAATAAATAAGCAAGTAACTAACATTTTGATTGCTTATTGTTTCTTAGTTGCTTATAGTTTCCTTTATTAAGATCAACTTAATGAATATTTTATATGATTTATTTTTTTTTTCAACTGATTTGCTTTATTTTTTTTCTTCTTATTACTGACTATTTAATATTTGATTAATCTAACATAATGTAATACATGTTTTTTAACCTAATTTATAAAGATATTTCTTGAAAGTAATTATCTACACAAAAAAAAAAAAGTAAAAGATATTTTAATAATTTCTTTAATGTACTACCTTCACCAGTCCTATATTATTTTACGAGTACTAAATTAAATGCTTGCACTCTACAATTACAACAAGTAAACTACGTTACATAATGTCAATGATGGATGATCACATTGTTTCTAGTCTAACGGTAGCTTTTGACTTCTCTTATTGATAATCATAGGTTGGAGTCTAGTATAAAGCAAAAATATTGTTCTAGGTTGAACAATGGTGTTTTCTAAGTTACGGGTTTTTTTTCGGGTATGTGAGTCATGTCACAATGCTTTATTTTCCAAACGGAAATATGATATCGGGTGATTGAGTGTTTGTTGTTAAAGAAAACATAATAATAACAACGGGTCTTAAATATTTATTGACGACTCATGGCGGTTTAGAGTTCTGATTTTCGCTCATCAATATCTAGAGTTAGATTCAACCCCACTAACAGAGAAAATGAAAATGAGCTCCAAAATTAAAATTAAAAATTTTAATGAAAAATTTCAACGAAAGGAGCTTGGACATGAGTTTTGCAAGTTTTCTTCAAATTAAATCCCGATCTTCGACGGTCACATGCATGCAATGACTTCTATTCTTTTACTTTTTTGAACGGCAACTTAGATCACTGACGGGTCATACACCAACCCGATCATATCAACACCTAATAGGAAGAAACACATCATATGTAATAGAAAATCTTTTATCCCAGCATGTAACCATTCTTTTGTTCATGTCAGTACTTAAACCAATGACATTCCCAATATTAAAAGGACAGGGTATCTCCCCTAAGGATCATTGGTTTTTTATTCTTTTACTAACCAGTCCTAATCATGTTTAATAATACACGCATAAAGTCGTTTTACTACGCATACTTATCAATATTGATTAGACTAATACATTGCTTAATAAAGACTAACTAGGTTTATTCTGCCCGCGTGTTGCAGTGGGTTATCAAGGTACACTTTCAAAAGTGGCTATTATATATCATTTGTAAAAACATAAGTTATATAACAAAATCAAATTTCTTATCACGAACTCTATACAAATTTTTCATAAAAACATTAAATCATACAAAATCCTCATAAATATATATGTTATAAAAATAAAAATTACTTACAAAATCCGTCTCATCGTCAACCAATCGTTTGAATTTAAAGAAAAACCCAAATCTTTAAGCAAATCTTTCAAATATAATATCCTTGACTCTGTTTACTAATTTTCAAAGTTAAAAAACTTCTAATTGTTCAAGTATGAATTTTTCAAAACGTCATTACATAGATTGGACTATTAATAATAATATATATATATATATAATAAAAAATACGGCCACTCACACTATATAATAATACTAGGTAAGTACCACGTGTATTACACGTGATGGAAAAAAATGATAAATAAATTATCAATAAAATTTCAAACAATATAACACCATAGTTTTTAAAATTTTGTTTTTTTTTAATTTTTTTGTTTTAATTTTCTATTAGGCCATACCTTTAGAAAAAAAAATTCTGCTAGAATTAGAATTCAAATTAATGTTTAGTTAACGTATCTGCTCTTTTATAAACACCTAGTTCTCCGACTCTTCAGAAGAAAACTACCTATAAAAATATACCTTTAGAAAAGAAAAGAAAGAAAAAAAAAACATTTGGTTAGAATCAGAATTCAAATATGAGATATTTCGGTCTCAAGCCTTGACCATTTCGTTCCTTGTTCGGCTAAGCTATAAGATTTTAATACAAAATTTGGATTGGGCTAAATTTCTTTGGGCACTCGTATTTTAATCGGCTGAACCATATATAAAAATTGAAAAAAAAAGGAGGGTCACTTGATCTCAATCAAAATGTTATAGCTCTCTACATTTGCCATTATTCATTAGAACATGTATAGTGAGGTGTGACCCTCAACCCGTGACCAGCCTCAAGTCCCTCTAATGCCTCCACCCATATTACATAAGCCTCGTGACCAAGGCGTGACATGTCTCGGGTGATTGTGGTCACGAGTGTGAAGCGACTTCAGAATTTTTGTTTCTAAAACAATACAAATGGTTTGGTTTGATTTTAGTTAATTCAATTAATCAAAGGTACAAAACCGAAATTGATTGTCACCCGCCCCACCGCCATCACAACTAATGATGTGCTATCACCGACTTTAAATCCTCTAAACTCTGTTAATCAAACGAACTCATGAAATGTAATTCTAGCATATACCACAATGTCAACTTGAACTTAAATTCAAATTTTACCTTTGTCACCCAACCACTTTCTTCCTTTCAGGCTAGAGTGTCACACTCATGAAGTAGGGGATCGTTTTAAGGAGGCAGGCACAATGTTATTACAATATAAGTAGAGGCGCACATCCAGACCGGTTTGTGAGAAAACAAAAACAAGGTTAGCTGGGTGAAATTCGTTTAGGTCCGATCCAAAGCTTAGAATAAGATCCCATCTGAAACCAAAAACGTTCTTGATCTCAGCCTAAGGTGTAATTATGTGATTTTACAAAGAATGATATCATGATGCCCCGTCTTGAAAAACCTCAAAGTCAGTCGGCCCACAACTTCAGGTTCCAGTGGTAAGCAATATTAAATAGATTTTAAAATGGTGCAAGGTTTACTACCCCACCATTAGTCCGTGACTGGTTCAGGCACACGACATTGTGTTATGAGATACCATGGGTGCACCCTGCAGAGTTGGACCTAAAGGCATGTTAAATCTGTCCACAAGAGAAATGTCAAAGAAATCATGACTGGTGCACCCAGCAGAATTGGACCTAAAGGCATGTTAAATCTGTCCACAAGAGAAATGTCAAAGAAATCATGACAGGTGCACCCAGCAGAATTGGACCTAAAGGCATGCTAAATCTGTCCACAAGAGAAAAGTCAAAGAAATCAAGACTATTGAATCGATTCAGAGAACACTTGGCCAGTGTGCTATGCGGTGTACCATAGTTTTGGCATTGAAGGAAGGAGACCATTGCAGATCATAAACATAAAACGATAAATCCTTTGACACCATACATTAGTGATATACGGGCAGTGATGTACCTTGTGTGACATGTAAAGATCATGTTTCGCCTAGTTTTAGCTGCAGACCTGCACCAGCCTATACGAGTGTATGGACAGTTGTTTTGAATGTTGAATTGGCTGCATTATAAAGTGAAAAAGGAAGAGAAAAGAATAGGAAACTGGAAATGGTAGAGGTTGTCATTGGATTTGTGGGTGCATACAAAGGGATGCTGAATATGTTTATATATGGTGGCATGGTGCAGCGATGACTCAAGTTTTGAGATGACAAGAATCAACTATGCATACACAACAACATCAACTCATATGTAGCTTGTATAACTATCATGATAAAAAAACTCAAGATAACAAAAGTCAACTTTAATAGTTTGGCACCATGAAATTCAATCATTTGCATAGTTTCAGCTTCTTGAAGAATGCTGACACAACAGATTTAGGGTATGGTTTGGAGGCAAGACAAGTAGGATAGTTCTCAGGTTGTTCGATCCACAGCTTATGTGCAATGTTATTGCTTGTAAGCTTCTCTGACAAGTTTTTTAACTGCATTTCTCCTTTTACTTCAAGAGTTACCTACAACATCCCAACCCAAATATATGTTAGTAGTTCCGTTACCATAACTTTACATACAACACCCAATGACCCTGATGGGGGTTTTATTTTACCATGTTCAGTAATATTTGCTTCTATCTTAAAAGTTACTAAATGTTCAATTATCTAGACCACAATATCATTTACTGTTTCTTCCCTCTAAGTTCAAGCTTGATGAACATCATGCTTCATATTATTCTCAGACTTGTTCACATCTCTTACCCATCTATTGCATTTGATTAATGGTATCAAATTATGATAAATTTTGTATCTGAATCTACCAATCGGCTAAGCATTAAACACTAGTGCCAAGAAAGCAGTTACCAGCTTCAACTTGAAGCTCAACCATCTAGATTCATGATAAAAGGGTAAATTCTATCAACTTTGGAAATAAGCAGCAACTTCAAACTGCTTACCAAAAACGGTTTCTTTCACTAAATAATTATCAGATAATCAGTTTACATAAGCAATGTCAAACAGTTTTCTATAGATAACTAGCTGATAAACAGTTAAACTACTAAATCATTAAACAATTTAAGCGATTTCTCTTGGAAAGTTATCATAGATCCTCATATGAAACTCATAGAGATGCATGTAAGCAGAACTAGTTAGTACTAAACCAATACTTATTTTGATCATGTTCATCATCACTACTCTAAGGATGTGTATACAAGTTGCTTCCCTCGTAATGCATAAAGTTCCTTAATATGCTAATTAATCAACTAATACAAAAATTAATGGATTTAGAACATAATACTGGTGCAATTGAAGCTGATTAAAGAACAGAGGACTTGCCTTATGCATTGAATCCAGATTTTCAGGGCTACAGTAGTCGATAGTGTGAGGATCATCTTTGTGGGACCAAAGGGCAGCTACGGAAGCATGACAACCCTGTGTAACAACACTCCCTAGCGGCCACGTATCAATCAGATCTCGTCGGAGCACTACGTACTGCACCAGCACGTCGGAGGCTGGTTCCGAGTTCACGGCAGCCGGAGCATCTTCCGCGCCGGTAGAGGAGGCCATGGGGCGGCGAATACGGAGATGGAGGAATGAAGAGGGGAGAGTCCTCCAATACGACGCCGTAGGGTGGGTCTTCAAAGAAGTAAAATGCGTGATGTAACGTGGCGATTGAAGAGTGGCCATTGCTTGGTAGGTCGTGACTACGGTCACACTGGATTAGGACTCACGATTAGAATGTTGTTTCGAGGATATAAATAGTTTTTTTTTTTTCTTTTACAAAATTTCATAAATCTCATATCAATGTATTTTTTTTAACGTCGACGATCATACATACCACGTATGTTGTAGTAACAGGGTCCACCGGACATATGTAAGACACAATCACAGCAGGCTGAATTCGTATGACAGGGCTTGAACACATGACATCTCGATCACTTGATGAAACTCCAACAAGTAAGCTGAATTCGAAGGACTCATATCATGTATAATCCAGCATTTCATCTAATTGCGCATTGAGACCTAAAAATACGACCTCGTAATCAAAAGGCATGTATAAGTTGAACTTGGTTATAAAATGTAATGTTGATTCGAATAAAAGAAAATCTCTTGTCATGTACATTACGGATCACACTGTTTATGATCACGTAAGGTTACACTCTTTTTTTTTTATGGTTTGATCTCTCTTCTTTGGTTACACTTTTTTTATGGTTTGATTTTCTCTCTTCTTTGGTTAGTTATGTCTTCACAATGGTGTCGTAGTGGTAAGGCCGTAACGTTGAGAATATATAATAGAGGGATAAGGTTCAAAGCCCAACATCACCCAATTTTCTTGGGCCACGCTATTTACCTATCTCATGCTGGTCGTGAGACCGATCGATAAGAGACGCCTAATGGTGGTGTTCACGGTTTTTTTCTTTGGTTAGTTATGGTCAAATAAACGTGTAATGTGTAATTGACATCTTACCCATTATATTTTTTTCTAAAACATGATTAATGAATTAACTTTTATATTCGTTTGTCTTTTTGATTAAATCATGCTTTCTTTTTATAACTTTTGAAGTATGACTTTTTACAAGATATTAAATATGTTGTTGCGACGCATTTACATTTTATCTACGTTTTGGTATAACTTTTGTTCTAAATCGATCCATGTATTGTTTTTTTTACACATATTTTTTTAGTTATAATACTTTTGGTTTGTGTAGAAAGCCAAAGGAAGTTAAACTTCTTCGTGATGTTGTTAAACTTGTTTTACGTCTTTTTATATTAAACAAGTTGTTTTTACGTTGTAGACTTTTTATATACATACATGACTAAAGGTGTTCAAATTCAAACATTTGAAATTTAATAAATTTGAATTATGAGAAAAATGCTAATTTTAAAAATAATTTAAGAATTTAAAAACTTAAAATATTCAAAAACATCGGAAAAATTGTCCTAAAAATCAAAAACGGTTATCCAAAATTTATAATTTATATTTATTATTTGATTAAAAAACGAATTCAAATAATTTAAATACCTGAAAATATTTAAAAAAATTAAAATGATTAATAAAATCTTAATTGAAAAATTCGAATCCTCAAATTTCTGAACATACTAAAAGTTTTTGATAATTCAAAAAACAAAAACCACTCATACAGGTTTACCCGAAACCTGCAAATATAGGACAAGTATTCATGAACCTAATGCGTATTAGGGTGGGTATGCAATTAATTTTTAAATTTTCTTTGGTAACGACCATGAGATTTGTTTATACAGCTGTTTACCCAAGCCAATTACCCGAAATACATACATATTTACCCGGCTCACTTTTTCGCCCCGTATTCCCAATTATAATACTCGGTTATACAATAAGTATACCCAATTTTCTTTTTCAGGTATTTATTTTTGTTTTATTATATAATTGATTTTAATTTTCGCGATCTAAACTTATGGTATTGAGTTATTTTAGTTATTTATTTGTTAACGTATTCTTCTAATTTTAAATTGTAGGAAAAAGGTTTGAAAAAATGAGTGCGAAAGAAAGGCCTTTTTAGTTACCTAATACAAACCTGACGGGTTTTAAATCAGTTATTTTAAACGTGATTTAACCAACTAAAGTCCATGGGTAAACCCAAAATCTACATGTATACCCAATACTTGATATGTGATTGAGATTAGTCAAGCCCCTCCACATTACCATCCGTGGTTTTGAAGTAGATTCTTGTAGTTACAACGAAGATACGTGATACACACCTTACGTATAACACGTAATAGACACCGCCAGATAAACGTACAAATTAATATGCACAGTGTTCAATTCAATCTCAATAACACCTGGAATGTTCGGTAGAGAAAAATATCCCAATCGATACCCACTCAAATAAACATCCTACCTGTTTGTAGAAGATTCTCGACTCTTCATCCCTTCTCAATCTTATAAATACTAATTACACGATCATCGTTGATAGTTTTGCGAAAACAATCAACCACCTGAAGCATCTACCGTTGTTAAAAACCGGAGTGACCAATTAAAATCGTGATCAAAGAATCAAAGAAGATCGGAGAATATGTGTCTGGTGTTCGTGTGCGATGAAGACGAGCGGATCGTCGGACAACAACAGGCGCCGGGGGCTTGTCCGTACTGCGGTGGCTTGATAAAAGCGATGGACGTTGAAAGCCAGTGGCGGTTGTGCTTCTTACCTTTGTACTACAAGACCAAACGCAAGTATTACTGTACCCTCTGTTCCCGACGCCTAATTCTTCAATATTAGGCTAGACTTTTTTAAATTCTCATCACTAGGGTTTCGATTCATAGTTTTGGTTTACGATCGTTAGCCGGTTTGAAATTTGTTTATTTTCTGTAAAAGAAATTATAAGAATCGTAGGTGTCAATCAGTTCATGTATTGTTTTTTTTTCGTTTTTATGGTGAAGTTTGTATGTGAATTATCTTCATATGTATAAAATTTTATTCAACCGTTTTTCGCCAAATCGCGTGTTTAATTCATGTTTTTTCTTAAAATAAAAACCGAAATTATTAAGCTTTTGTGTATAAAAAAAAATTAGTAGATTTTGGTTACCAGGAGTTTAATGGATCCTATACATTCTCCTACGTATCCATTCCCCTTTATAGATCTAATACAGGCTTTCGTCTTAATTTAAGTTTTTATCTAAAAAATTGCTTAGTAACTTATTAGTTTTTGTCAAAAAGTGAATAATTTAATGAATTGTTTGTCAAACTTAAAATGATTTTTTTATAGAAGGTTAATAAATTGTTTTTTTAAAAGGTAAAAATTCTACCTTTTTAAAATAATTTATTGACATAAAATTACAAATTTAACTCACTCTTTATCCTTTACTAAATAATTTTAAAATGATATCAATAAAAAAATGTCCTTTTTGGTCATTTTAAAATTTTATTTTGGAAAATTTAATTCAAACACATTTTTAAAACTTTATTTTAAAAGGTATAAGTTAATAAATACTTTTAACAAAATTCATTTTAAACTTAAATAAGCAATCCCAAACAAGACCTTGCTAACAATATTTATTGTTTTTTTCATTAATAACAGATAAAATTCCGTGTATTACCTATACTAATAAATAGCAACGTCGGTGGCCAACCGACTTGCTTTTTTTCCTTCTTTTTTTCCTTTTTCTTATTTATATTTTTATATTAAATTTTTTAATTGCATTTTCCTTTTAATGAATTCGTCATTTTTTAAAGTAATCGTTTTATCTTTATTTTTCTAACATTTTTCATTATACTTTAACATGTATCTTTATTTATTGAGTAAAATGTCATTTTAGTCTATGTGGTTTGACAACTTTTGGTCATTACGGTTTCCATTTTATTGTCATTTTAGTCCAATTAAATTTAAACTTTTAGACAAAAATGACAAAAGTGACCAAACCACGAGAACGAAAGGGACAAAAGTTGTCAAACCATAAGGACTAAAATGACATTTTACTCTTATTTATTTATTTTTTAGTTTTACTTTGTTGGCATTAAAGTTTCTGATAATTAATTGAACTTTTATTTTAGTCCCTTAGATATTATGAATATAACATTAATTTTTACAAGGCTACAATTAATATCAAAACTTTATGTTTAACTCATGAACTTTTATGTTATACCTATAGACTTAGTATTTTTGTTTTTAAATTTTTACGTTTCAACCCTAATCTTTGTAAAATGTCAGTTTCGTCTCTTTGATGTGGTGAGGTGGTAAGCTTACATTAGTTGAAGGTAAGGGACGCTATTTTTCTTTTTCTTTTTTTTTTTTGTTTATCATTCATATTTTTACCCTTCCAACTTTTTAAAAACTTTATAAAATATTGTTTTGACTATACTCAAGTTTCTAAAGTTTTGGATTTTTCCCTACGTTTCTTAAATTTTTACCCTATGTTTGTGGTGTTAATACTTTCATCTTTTTAACTTCTTTGAGTTACTAAAATATCCGGTTCACCTCTTTTGTACCTTAGTTAAAAATGATAATTTGTTGTGTGCTTAATTTTGCATAAGAGTTCCTATATATTTGTGTTGATCCACTTTTCGATATAAAATTTACACGGACATTATTCCGGTCAAATATAGTATTTTTTTTGCTTATTTAATATATGTTTTCTGTTGGTCTACATTCGGAAAAAAAAAATTTAGGAGATGGCTATGTTATGTCAAATGTATTACGTTTTTCATTCGACATAAAAACTTCGAAGTAGTACGTTTGACGTCGCCGCAATGTGCGGCAGGTAACTTTACTAGTTTACTTATATTTACCAATTGTCATTTTAGTTATCAGTATGAATCGCTCCAAAATGGTCTTTTTAACGAAATAAGTAAAAGCGGTGTCTTTATTAAAACTTAATCATACACGACCAAACTGCTATTTTTTAAGTGTATTTCTTAAGCAGGATAAGCAGAGTATTTAATTCATATGAAGGATGTGGTTAAGTTTAAACGAGTAATCTCGTTTAGTGATGTAGGATACCTCGTAACTCAATCCAATTTAAAGCGGGATTTAGGTTGAAGATTATTTTAAAGATTTAAATTTGAATACTTGTCTATTTGATTATCCTTAAAGTTTATTTTTGTTTAGTTTATCATTATCTTTAGGTGATGGGGTTTAGTATAAATATTAAGGTTTGTTTTCGTTTATCAATGGTTTTTGATTAAGTTTGAATTATAAGAGCTTTGTTGTTGGAACCTCGGAATTAGTAGTGAGGTCTTTGGTTATCTGATTGTTCTTGAGCCATTTGATTGCTTATATAACTGCATCATTTGGTATCAGAGGTTTGGTTTTCAAATGGCTCAACGTGAGAGGTCAATACTTGCTTGCTTGTAAAATCACAAACAGAGGCAACAACAATGGTGTTTTCAATTCACATGCTTGTGGAGAAGATCAAACCTTAAACTTGCAAAATCGACGACAGAGGAAATGGTTAAGCTGGTCCCGACCCATGGGATCTTAAGATCAAGCGACAACAGCGACAAGTTCGAGACCTTGAGTTACAAATGAGATTTGGCGACTCAGGCAAAGGATTCAAGATCTTGAGGCCTTGCCAACATGGAAGGAAACGAAACTAGAAGACCCCATTGGTGACGGGTTAACCAAGGAGGAGGAACATCCTCTCCATGGCAACATCTATGAGTTTATTCTTGGCTCCTATGCATGAGGTATATGAGGATACAAAACATGAATCCTTGGAAGCGCATGTGAGATTAGATTAATTTGACTTTGGAATGGTTGTTAGTCATTCACCTTATGTGGAGGTTCATAAACAGCATTTGGTTTCGGATGAGAAAGTGCCATGCACTCCATGATTTGTGGTTTATAAAACGAGTTGGGTCCGTTAGGATAGGTTACAAACAAGCTTTTTCCGAACGAGTTACGAGCCGAATTCAAGCTTTGAGCTTTTTTGACAACCCAATGAGAGTGGGTAGAGGCCCCCTCGCTAGTAAGACCGAAGTCCATGCCCTATAGGCGAGACGTACCCGTTTTACCAGGCAACCTTGCTTGGTGCATGCATTAACCGGACACACCAGAAAAGTTCGCCCCCTGTCATATTCAAACCTAGGTTTCCCCAGTTTTAACTTCATCTGAATACTGCTTGGACAAATGTCACATTTGTTCACAATTATATATAGTACAAGAAGGACAAATGATCGAGAAGAAAACACAAACGCTTGTAAAAAAATGGTGATGCATGTTGAACACTTGTACATCAATTTTAAGCGTGCTATTCACCTCCTACTCCCAGTATGTTTTCACAAGATCAATAATTAAGAAACCAAATCTAATGAACTCATTGGTCGACCTTTATAGTTTATTCAGCACACTCACCATCTTCTTCTTTAGCTTTCAATGTTTGTTTTTTCTTAGGTTAGTAGGCTTGTTCGGAAGTTAAGATTCTATAGTTTCCAAATTGAGTACGTCACTTCATATTCTTGTTTTAATTCACAACTTTTTAGATTTCGGTTTTCATATACTATTTAATGGTAACCTTATTTCATTTGTGCAACTTTGTTTCAGGGTTTCTTGAATCAATTTTTTGTTATCAGTCTTAAAGTAAAATAACAAAAGGAGCAGAAACATGAATGATTTACAATGATTTATGTTGTTCATTTTTATATTTTTATTCTATTTCTTTTACTTTTGGAACTATTAAATATAAACGAAGAATTCATCAATGTTGGTTGTTATTTTTTTTTTTGGTTATTGTAACTAATAAAAAATTCAAATTCCGATACCAATTCTTATCAGACTCCATAAGACCCTTCTCTGTTCATCTGTAAAAAGTTCTTTGTGCATCTGCCCAATCCTGAATTGTTTTGACTTCTGAGTTTGGTTGTTAGTCGGGTTTTGACTCTCAACTTTCATATGAAATAGTAATAAAGTGTAAATATGTTTAAAGCTCATTAACTTTATAAATTTGAACTAGTAAAAATATATCATACAATTTTTTGGACTTAAAATAGACCATCTAAAATAGATTTAAAAATTAAATGTATAAGGTTTAATTATAAATAGAATACAAATATATGGATTTTAATTGTTAATGGCTAATTACTAAGCTTAGTTTTAAAGTTTAGAAGTTCGCACCGGCTTTGGCTTCCTACAATCCGTGAATTTCCTGGGTCAACCAAAATAATACTGGCATAAAAAAAATATCACTTTTTAAAATTATTGATCGTTACTGTAAAAAAAATGCCTTCATCTTCAATGGTAGAAACATTTTTTTACATGATACCTTTGGAGCACAACAAATAAAATTTGTTAAGCTTCTACAAAGTTCATTCAAATCTCCGTTCTTCTAAACCAATCATCAGGCCTTGTCAAACAACCAAAAACAAATACCAAGTTCTAAAAACAAAGTAAAACAAGATATCTTTTAATTATTAAACCTAATTAAATAAGAAAAAAAATTTTTAAAAATGTTAAAAACATAATTAAGAAATGCTTAACCAGTTCACCTCAGAGGTAGTGACAATATTTTTGCATATCAACATTTTTTCTTCTGGTAATACGTGCAATTAAAAATACATCATTGGCAAACTAGTTTTTTACTTGGAAAAAAAAACATATTACAGAAAACATAACACATCACAAACACAAAAGATCATAATTCATAAATATGAGTATTAGCATCAGAGAGATTCCCACAGACAAATCATCATATTCGAATTGGAATACAGATGTCCCTGTCTGATCTATCATCACCTGCTAATTTCTGTCAATTAAAACTTCAAAAATTTCAAATTAATGAAAAATGTTCATCATCCAATTAACAGATCCTAAAATAAGAAATAAACCAAAAAGAAAAAAAAACTCAAATTAAAGTAAACAAATTGCCTCAGAATAAATTGATTTCATAGTTTAAACTCAGTATATTTATAAAACATCACAGACAACAGACAAACAAAACAAAAGGCGCAAAATAGAACACAAACACACTTCAAAAGTATAAAAATTAATTATAACTCAAAACGTTTAATACACGAAAAAAAAAACTATGAAATGCATCAGAGAGATTCCCATTATAGACTTGGTCAATCATTACTCCAATTTGAAGATCTGATGTCCCTGTCTTTTTATCATCACTTGCAAGTTGCAACAAATGTGAATAATAACAAAATTAATTCATAAGTACAATTTTACACGATTTTGTGCCTCAGATTAGGTTGATTTCATGACGCTAATGTTCAAAGTATATTTAATAACCATCACAGGCACTGCAATAAATCAAATTCAAAAACGATAGCTATGAAGCCCTAACAAAAATTTACGGCAGTAGAACTGATGCATTATCTATGATAGGTTTTCAAAACTGCAAATCGAAAAGATAATTGAATTGTTTAGGGCACAATAATAGAAATTATATGCAGTAGTATGGTGATGATATGCAAACCTGTTCTTCATGTTGATGAAATAGCAACGTATTTAAAGTGATAACGTAGGAGACATTGATCGTGTACCGGCTGAAGGGTTAGATGCATATGTATAGTAGTAAAACCCTAAAAGCTAAAGAAAACAGGCTTTTAATCTTTATTAATTGGGCTTGAGGCCCATTATCTAGGAAAATAGTAAAATGCAGCCGATCAAGTTTTTTTTTTTAAGAGGATAAAATTTCTTATAATTCTACTTTTAAATTATATTAGTTACTAGATTAGAAACTCATGTATTACATTGATAAATAATCAAATATGTTATAAACAACATTTTTAATATCATTAATTGTTGATAAATAATAAAGGATGAATACTTAAAATAATAAATTACAAATAATAAAAATTTAGGAATTATAAAACTACATTTTAAGATATTATATGATTAAAAATTCTTATAGAAACAATTATATATTTGATATTTAATAGTATAATTTACTTATTCAAAATCATTAAGAGTTAAGGGGATTGCTTTTTCCTTGAACAGTTCTTTTAAAAAACGAATACATTAATTTATTTAATATAAAAGATAATTAATTAATATTTAAAATGAAAGATAGGCGGAAATTTTCTTTTTTTTCAAAAGTTAATTAGGTTATGACATATGTAAAGTATTGCTATTATTTTATTATAATAAGATTAAATATACTAAGGCTACATGCAGCGTATCCTTAGGGCTTAGTTGGGTTGGAAGTCACTCATGTGAAGAGAGCATGGCAGCATTCTTGAAGGGCGCGATAAGAAGAAAGAAGAGTTTTTTTTACCAAATTAGTGTTAAGGGAAAAAATATTTACCAAAGTAGTGTTGTTTAAAAAATAATTACCAAAATAGTGTTTTCAAGATATTTAGGTTCACCTTTTACTTTTGATTATTTACATTATCATTGATGTCTTTTTCTTCATATGTTTCTTCTTAACTATATATTTAAACAAAAAAAAACTAATCAAGATTTATAATTCACTTTATATATATTTTCAATATATAAAATAATGGTAAAAAATTATTATAAATTCAAATTTATTTTAGGATTAATATCAAAAACATTTTTGACAATAAAAATAACACTTTTTGAAAAAGAAAAAAAAACATTATTTTGGTTTGATTAAGCTCTAGCTTTGCTCCATACGTATTTTCTTAACGAATTTAAAAAAAATAATATATTTAATTTATATCAATTGTAAACTCAATATTTAAAAAAAAATTTCAACCACATATAAATCTAAAACAAAAATAAAGTTCGTAAATTACTGATAATACGAAAACATAACATAAAAGTTTAAAATGTTTAAATCATAAATTAGCATTATTATTCATTGGTTCGAACACACCAACATCATTATTCATCCTCAAAAACTTGTAACTTATTAGTGTTAAAAAAAAATAAAAATACTTTATGTATATAAATTAGTTATACTTAAACGAGACAAAATGAGCGAGCCGAATAAGACAATCCGATTGAGTGACAAGCGAGCTTACCTAGGCTCATGCTTGGATCGTTTAGAACCAAACCGAGTGTGCTCGGCTCGGTTAACACTGAGTGAAATTTGAACGAGCTTTTTTTGAGTTTTTTTTCTGATCGAACGTTGAGTGACGAACATTTTGAACAACCCTATATGTTTTTAAACATTTTACTTTATATAAAAATTAAAATAACTCTTTTTTATAAATTATATGATATTTTTCTAAAAAAATCATTAAAAACAAAACGTATTTAGAAAAATTAAATTTTAAACTAAAAAACTCTTTTCCGAAAAGATTAACTTTTTTCCTCCTAAAGTTTAGTCAATATTAATACCAAAATATATACGTAATAGTAAAAGTTTTTTTTATATATATTAAAAATATATATAAAATGAATTCTAAATATTTATTAGTTTTTTAGTTAAATATTTTAAGAACAATTATATGAAAAATACTTAATTACGAAGAGAATGTGATTAATCAAAGTTAAATTCAAAAGGTAATGTTAAATGGCTAGAAAACACCATTTTGGTAATTATTTTTTAAAAAACACTATTTTGGTAATATTTTTACCACAAACACTAGTTTAGTAAAAAACTCAAAGAAAGAGGAAGGATGCCTATGGAAGATTTGGGATTTGGGTAAATTTCTTTAATTTTCTAACTCTAGTTTTTCTTTTCAGGTTTCTTAACATGTTATTTAGCTGTTTTTTGTTTTTTCTAAAAACATCTTTCTGACATTTTATGTATGCGTCGCGCAAACACAAGCAGAGGTTGGAGTTGTACAGCCTGTTTTGTTTTCTCTAATACATTTCATTAAAAAATGTTTGTCCATTGTCACACCCCCACCCCTCGTCACCTCGTGTACAGCCTGATGTCACTGAACCGGTTGCGGAAGCATAGTGGTGATGTCTCGAGGTGAGGGGTGACTTACTTGAACCGATATCATAAGCACACAGATTAACTTAAAATAAATACAATACAGGGTTCCGTCATTACAATCGGTATCATAGTTTATAACAAAGTTTATTACACAACTGACTTATTTAATTACTAGTGTTTGAAGTGCTGCCTCACCGAGTGTCACTGTCTCCCTGCAAAAAGATTTGAGTTTGAAACGTCAGCACAAAGCTGGTGAGATCGACAATTCAATTTAAAACAATATGATATGATAAGTACGTTCTCAAAAGTTCAGTTCTGGATAACCATGGGACCCGTATCTAGTTCCTTTCGGACGTGATTCTGCGTACTTCGAAGACATTACCTACGGGTAATATCTTATGCCTCATTGTCTTAATGCCTACCACAACATTAAGAAGTCTAAAAACAGATAACAAACATTCACACAAGGGGAGATGCAATCCTCCCAGCGAATGGGGTGTCAACCAATAGTACTATCAATGTTTTCTGCTCGGCCACACATGGGTTCACTAGATACAGTTCAAATATGAGGACTTTCAGTGTCATGATAGAGGTCAGTCTACAGGCCAAAATCCCATGAAATCCCACAAAAGTCACAACAATCACATGAAATCACACAGATATCAGTGATACATATCATATGTTCATTAAAAGTTCCACAATGTTCCCCAATGTTTATAAAAGATTAAAAATAAAAGGGGTTGTACGAAACTCACCTGGTAGTATAAGTGTAGCAGTGTATCACCAAACTGATAGTACAGAGATGATTCTGCATTTAGTTATCTTTAATAAGTTATTTATGTTCTAGTTTACTGATTAGATTCTTCTGAACGTTCAATGTCAAAGACATTGCTTAGTAAATCATCAACTCGATATTAATTATATAATTAATTAATTTAAGGTTATATCATACAATGTATGATAATGTAGGAACCTACATTACATTAGATTCCTAACACAAAGTTGATGACACTCTAGATTAATCAGAATAATCTCAGATTAACCAAATAGTTAATGTTGTTGATTATAATGCTAAAACAGTTTCTAGATGATTTAATGGCTTAGGAGTGATTAATCCTTATTATTGATTACCCAAATATCATGAAATATCACAATGTAGCATCAGAATATGTGAAATAACCAGATTTAACATACTAATCTGACTGTTATCACAAACATCAGATAATCATTCCAATGAGTATGTTAATGATTATGATTAGTTTGAAACACTTGGATTTAACCTTTGCATTTCAAAGATTAATCAAACTAATCACCTACATTGTCATAATCAAATGGTTTAAACCATTATAATCATAGGTATGATTTCATGCAAACCGGGCATCACAACGGATCAAAACAAGGATTTAACCGTTAGAACTTCGTGTTCTTCGTTTATAATCAATCCTAGCCATCATCTAGGCAATAATCAACAATCCTAACTATCTCATTACGTTCAAAATAAAGATCTAATCAATCAAAATCAAACTAGAAGGTTAAAACGAACCGTTACCTGTTCTGACGAATTTCTGCGCGTATAACAACGATCAGGACTTGAAAATACGATCCGTGGCACGATCTATAGCTTCAAATGACTTTAATATGAAGTATGATGGTGTTAGATAGAAGAATTTTCGTCTGGAAGTCACTTGGGGTCGAAAAAAGTGAAGAGAATACGTGTCACACCCCGAGCCGGCGGGATAGGATCGGTTGTCCCGTCGGGCGGAAGGTTCCCGGGGCGCGATATCGGGAGTGATAATCGTGATGATCAGATTGTTTACATTGCACATGATACAAATGAGAAATGCTAAATATAATAGAATTACAAAGTTAAATTACATCAGTATTGTTTATAATTTAACAATGTAAATCTACCATAAACATCATATATTTCTATCTTGTATTTACACAAGATATACAAAATAATTTGTATAATGATGTCTTCAAAATATATGCAGGTCCAAAAAGCTAAGTCTTCTATCTGAAGTCCTAGTCCAAAAGGAATAACTCCTTAGTTGACCTGTTCGTCACCTGAGAAGTCATGCAAAAATCAAGTCAACACATGGTTGGTGAGTTCATATAGTTTTATGATTTGAAAATGATTTGATAACCTCCTTCGGTAAAGACCCTAACCTCATTAACATCAACTGTATCATCCAGATCGGTATGCTTATATATAGGGCATACCCCTGGGTCAAGGCTACAACCCGCCCAGACGCCATCCCACCACATACTAATCCGCATAGGACATTGATATTAATGATAATTAAGCATTTTTACCTAACACCTCTGAAATAGATTTTGATCTCCAAAACTTGATTTACCTTTGATTCTCTTGATTTTGATCATAGACAAAAGATTTTCCAAAAGTCAGTGATAATAGTAAAATGTCAAATATTTAATTAAATAATTAAATAAAACATTTAAATACAACTAAGACATGATGATTGAGTGTAATTTTACTCAATTAGTTAGACTTAGTTGTTGTTGGTTGTCCAAGTTGTAACCTCTCACACGTGACCCATGTCAGGCATAACTCACAAAGAGTAATCCTGCGTTGTCGGGATTTTAATGTTTTGCCCTTACAGCTTGACCCAAAGGTCTTATGTACATGCGGGGACTTTAAGGATATCCTTTGATTCTTGATCTCTTGATTCTCTTAAGCTTAGACTTTGATATTGATTTCCATGATTGTTCACATTATTGCCCGTATAGCCTGACTACAAAAGTCTTCTATACCTGAAGGGACTTTATATGTGTGTTACACGTGGTCTTGATTCCATATACAACTGACATCCACCATGACTTGAGTATTAATGAGTTCATTAGATCATAATGATTTCATTATTTCAATGAGTCACACACATTTATGATTTCTGATCTCTTGAGTCTCTTGATTCTTGATTCTTTGAGTTCTCATGATTTTGAATGATAATTGATTTGATTTATGATTCTTGGGCCTCAGATCACACACTGAGTTATGATTCCCTTGAATATGATTTATTGATCTTGTTCATTTGATTTCACTTTGAGTTTAGATTCTTGAAGTTGAACTTGATGGACTAAGGGTTGATTTAGAATTCAAATTTAAGGTATTACTCATAAGAGTACTTAAATTTAATTGATAAATTGATTTGTTCAATAATTTCCTAGACAGGAGTCTAGGAGTATCAACAACATATATATGTAAAGACATATAATAATTAAAAGCATTTAATTAAACAGTTTAAATAAAACAGTTTACGCATGCTTCTCAGCCCCGCGTTTTAAAACAAAAATGTTTAGAAAAGGGGCAATGAACTCACCTGTGTTGCTTTGTATTGAATTACCACAAATGCGCGCTCGTTGTTGTTGCTTATGTATCTTCGGTTCCTGAGTTGTTTTAAAAGGATTCGCAGACGATAAGTATTTATAATAAACATCCTAACTGGGGTTTGGTCTCGGTGTGCAACTACGTGTCTTAGATTACTAATGTGTTTCTATGGTTTTCTCTAACTAAGCTAACCTTATTACCCATTCATAACCAAATTCCCACATTAATCATTTAAAGACTTAAAGTAAACATTTTCAATTTAATTTATTTAAATTACACATTTATTTAGGAAAGTCATTTAATTACTTTAAGAAAATTTATAATTTAATTTCTTTTATGACGAGCATAAATTTATTTAAGAAAAGTGAACTTATTCATGATAACGGGCTTAGATTGAGCCCATTGAGCCCAATCTTGACCCACTTGATTTGAACTTTGTTTTTCACTTGATCCTCATCATAGTTTTGATGAACTAACACCCTTGATAGTTTTCAATAACCATCTAAGTTAGTTATATTGTTATAGAGCATCCTAGGGTTTAAGTGTTAATATTTAAATAACACTTGAACCTTAGATTATTGTTTTTAATCCATCCTTTATTATACGAAACTCATGCTCTCGATATCTTGTTAACTCTATGATTGTTTCCTTAACATCTCCTAATTAGGTGTATGTCATGAAACCCTAATATAATCTCCATGTATACCCATCATGCATGCGTACACCATGCATGCACACACATGCACGCAATTTAACCCCATCAACTTAGCCATGCACGTCCACCATGCCCACCCTTCTCTGACCGAACCTCGACTTATACAACTCATGAGTCTTAGCCGAATGGGACTACACCCGAATCATGCATGGCCGAACGAATGAGCTGGTGAGTCGAATGTGACTGGCCGATTGACCCTAACCCCGATCGAATGAAGGCTCACGAATGAGAACCAGCGAATGGGCATGCTCGAATGGAAACCCTCGAATGGGGTGTTGGATCATCGAATGAGACCACGGTCGAATGAGGCCAGGCGAATAGGGATTAGTCATTCGACGAAAGGAGGGCTAGATCGACTAGGCTATTCGGCGAATGAGCTCAGAATGAGGCCATTCGGCCTGTGTTCATTCGACCCACTGGGCAGCCCCTTCGGCCATCGAACTTCCACAACATAATGGACCACAACTTCGCCAATCAACCAAGATCTAGTTGCTACTTGTTTCTAAACCAACCTAAGAGTGTTTTGTGTATTTTTCCCTAAGGTTCAAGTGGTTTTAACCGAGAATGGGTGAGGGTTCGGATTAGGGTTTTTTAAACCCTAGATCGCGACCTTAATCGGGATTTTACCTCAAATCAGTTGGTCTTGAGCTCCAGATCGTTGTACTTTCCTGATCTACAAAGAAAGGTGGTGATTTTGACACCAAAAACACCCGAAATGGTGATGATTTGAGCCAAAAATCTTAGAGAGAAGATGAAGATTTTAGAGAGAGAAAGCTTGAGAGGGAAAGTGACGAAAATGGGTGTTGGTGGGTGGTGGTTGGCTGTGATTATGGTATTAAATGCCATAATAAATGGCTTGGTTTTACCCGGGTATGTTCGGGTTCGTTCGGTTTCGCGTGGTTTCGCGTAGAAACGTCGTTTTCGCGTCGTTCTTGTAACGAAACGACTCGGTTTTAAAATAGAAGTCATAAAATTATTTTAGGTTGTAATTCCTAATAAATTAACTAAATATCTTTTAATTATTTAATTTACAAAATATTTATTTGTCGTTTAAATCGAATCGCGCGGTCATCGCGCGTATTTGTTCGAATCAAATACGACGATAACTACACTTTTCAATATTGTTTTCTAATTATTGAATATCATTCAGAACATTAAACTTTCAGATTTATTCGTACAGATCGTCACCTATACGAATAATATGTCGGTTTAGCATTCACGTAACAATATTCGTGTTGTTTTGTCCTGTAAGGCCTCACATACGTTTATACATAATAAGATCCTAACAAATAAATCACATGATGATTCTGTGTTGCCAGATAATTATCTGACTCAAGAACCATTGTTCTGAACTGATTTCTCTGAAATGACTGTCAATTCTTAGTTTTGATAACATGAAATGATACTGAAACTCGATATGACTATGAAATACCCTGAGTTACATAAGATTTGTACCTGATTGCTGTTCACGTACTGTTCACGATCACTGTTCCGGTGACGTTTCCGGCACTGATGTTACAATACGTTCTGGACGATTCTGATCGACTTAAACAATTTTTGGCCGACATAGCCCGCCAGGCGTAACGCCTGGGTTGGAGGGCTGGGGCAGGCGTTGCGCCCCACGTCACCTTCCGTCACCATTTTGATTTTAAACTTCTTTTCGCGATTCCGGGAGCATACGAACTCCGTTTTGCGCGCGGTTTTCGCCCACGTTCATCATTTTTCACATACTATCAATCCCCAATAACAAAAGTTACTAAATCCTCGTGGATTTCAAGCACGACCAAATGTGCTCATGTCATTAATGCCGAATTCTTCGTACGCAACTGTCACATCCATTATCTTCTTGGCGCATATGTGAACCAAACACTTCTCACCTATTCTCACATCTTCCAATCATATTCCTCACATCTGCATCATCCCCTTCGACAAAACCCTCCCCCGCCTTCGCCAATATACCTCTCCCTTCCACTGTCGTCGTCATCATGGGCGCCCCGGAGGAGGGGCAACCCCGACCTCCCTCCAGGGCCCATTTTTTAGGGTCCACAAGTTTTTTTTTATATGTGTAGATAATAGATATTTATTCAAATGAGAACTAATAAGGCGAATGAAACTAAAAAGAAAGATTTATAAACACATTATTTAATGAGTGCAAAAAATCATCTTTTTAAAGTATAAGAAGTTACTCTCATGCCCTTTAAAATAAATATGTTAATTGGTTCAGTTAACAGTTTATTCGGTTTGGATTAATCAGTTTTCATTTTTTTCTCTCTATCAAAAAACGAACCGAATTCGAGAAGTGGTTTGGTTCTAATTTTGGTTAAAACCAAATAAACATATTGAAAGCCAAATAAACTGCTTAAAAGTCGAATAAACCAATCCAAATAAAGTGAATTCAATCGAATAAACCGATTAAAACAAAAAAAGTGATTAAAACCGAATAAACCGAATTCAATCTTATAGATTATTAATGAGGTAATAAATTTGAATTTTAATTCGATTTAATCAGTTAACCAAACAAACCAAATTTATAAAAAAATGGAATTAAAAACCGAAATTTGGATATGGTTAGATACCGAACCGAAAACCGAATTCGGAATTTGGATACAGCTAGAACCAAAACGAAAAACGAATTCAAAGTTCTGTTCGATATTTTCACATACGAATATGTTTCGTTTTCGGTATTAAACAGTTTTATGGATTTTTTGAACACCTTCATTTTAATATTTGAATTCGCTAGAGGGTGTCTTTCTTCCAACTCGTCCTTGACACACCAATTCTCAGGGCCGCCCCTGGTTGTCGTCGCCGCATGAACCCTTCACCGCACGACTCAATCTAGTTGTCACCCTTCCCATTCGACCTCGAAGAGGGTATGTCGGTGACGGTCGGATCAGGGAAGTCGTCGATGGCTGGAGCATGGAAGGGTCTTCGTTCTCGACGGTGGGGTTGAGCTGAGCACAACGGTGGGGTTGGGTTGAGTACGACATTAGGGTTGGGGAAGAGGTTTTGAAAAACCTTTTTTTATAAAAAACTTTTTCTTGTAGGGGTTTGGTCCAGCTCTTTTGCTACTGATGTCTGCATATGTGGTCCGCAGACCACAGGGGTTTGACTGAGCACGCCAGTGGGGTTGGGTTGAGTACGACATTGGGCTTGGGGAAGATGTTTTGAAAAACTTTTTTTTATAAAAACCCTCTTCTTGCAGCGGTTTGGTCCAACTCTTTTGCTACTAATGTCTGTAAACATTTCCTTTCTTTTATATACTCACAAATTTTACATTCTTCATGTATCCAAAAGTTATGTATTTTAAAAGCTTAACGATATTTTAAACACCGGAGACGATAATGAAAAAAAAACTCAACCCAACAACCTTCATTTTCTAAGTGTTATCAAGAATCTGCAAATCACTCAATTTCATAACTAGGTGTTTTTTCTCAATTTCAACAATTTCATGGATTGTCACAATTTGCGCAAAAATTTGTTGATTTATAGAGTGTTTTTCTATATCAGCAGTTTCAACAATCTCAACAAATGCAACCATCACGTTACTATTGTTATTGCTAATATTATTATAGTAAATTATTGACATGGTTCATGTGATTTGCTAGTTTTTAATTTACTATCTAGGTTTTATAAATTACTTATATGATCACAAATTTAAGATATTTGTAACATATATAGTTCTTAGGTCACTAAATTACTCTCATATAAGGACTCTACGTTTTACAAATCTTTAAAGTTTGGAAATATTTTAGTAAAAAAAATTTTGGGTTAAAATGGATGGTTTTTTATACCGAAAGTTAAGCGATGGCTTTTAAAATATTCATATAACTTAAGAAACAAGAGTTAAATAATAAATACTAACAAATGATAGGACCAGTCCACATAATTTACTGTGATTATTATTATTATTATTATTATTATTATTATTATTATTATTCTAAAGATAGCAAATATAAAACATGTATTATAGAAGAAAGAGAGGAGCAAAAAGAAGTCGTGAAGACGTGCGCAGCGGATCTAGCGAAAGCCTGGACTGAACGTACACACAAAATCTCTCCTAGCTTCTCTCCTCCCTCCGATTAACACAATCACCGACTATGCAAATCTCCGGCGGCACATTCACCGACGCCACGGCGGTCTTCTATTCAACGAATCCTTCATTTGGTAGCTCCCCTGAGTTCCGGCATGTTCATACCTTTTCTGGCTCTAAACTCTCTCCCTCGATTAGCTTTTTTAAAGTAAGCAATTTTCTTCATTTCGTTTTGTTTTTCAAATTGTATATATATAAATCGTTTAACTGCATAAAATTCATATGAAGTAACAACAAATGCTTGTTAGGTATGGGGTTGTAAATATAAGAGAGGTTCAGCTGTTAGGTAGACTAAATGCCTATGGGAATGGATTACATTGAACTTATTCGTTTCAATTTTAGATCCTCAGCTGTGAATATTTATAAATGAATCATAATTTCTGATGCAAATTTACAGTTTATGAAACTAATAGTTGATGTGCATACTGTATAAACTGTTATTTTACTGATTTCATTATGTTAGATTGGTATAGATGCTAGTTTTTGTTTGTTATTCACTTAATTTACATAAGCTATCTTGAAAATGTAAATTTTAAAAAATATAGGGCTCTAGATACGAATCATTGCGAGCATGGAGTTGTATAGCAAAAGCATCATTGGATGGTTCAGGTTCAGGTCATGATTTTGTTCGAGTAGCACCGCTTGAGCTCGAGTCACCAGTTGGTCAATTTCTGGAACAAATTTTGCAAACCCATCCTCATTTGCTCGCTGCAGCGATTGATCAACAGCTTGACAACCTTCAAAATGAGAGAGAGGCTCAAAAACAAGAACCTGCTCCTTCATCCACAGATAGCCTGTATAGGCATGTTTATTTATTTATTTATTTATTTATTATTATTACTATTTTTTTTTTTAAATGTGATACCAAACATCCCTTTAATTATTCTCATATGAAATGTGATGTGTAGCAGTCATGAAATTTCAGGAGAATAGCTGAAGTGAAAGAAAAAGAGAGGCAAAAGACATTGGAAGAAATTATGTATTGTTTGATAGTTCAAAAGTTTATTGACAAAGAAATTTCAATGATCCCAAAATTAACAGGCTCAGATCCTACTGAGTGGGTTGATGTCTGGCCGAACCAAGAACTAAAACTGGAATCAGTGCACTCATCCGAAGCACTCGAGATGATACGAAACCATGTAGCCCTTGTCCTCGGGGACCGCATTGTGAACCCATTAGAGTCCATTGTCCAGATCAGCAAAATCAAGCTTGGAAAACTATATGCTGCTTCAATCATTTACGGATACTTTCTGAAACGTGTTGATGAGAGGTTTCAACTTGAGAGGTCCATGAACACGCTTCCTGAAGGTTTTAAGGAGGAGCCGTCGAGTTACATTGAACCACCTGATCCACAGAGTCTTTTTCGGGATCCAGATTCACTGATCCCCATCCGACCTGACTATGATGATGAAGGTTCTAACGATGGTGATGGTACATCGTATAGATTAAGATCATATGTTATGCATTTAGATACAGAGACACTTCAGAGGTATGCAAAAATAAGATCAAGTGAAGCAATATCTTTGTTAGAAAAGCAAACTCAGGCTGTGTTTGGAAGGCCGGATATTAAGATATCTAAAGATGGTTTTTTAGGTGCAGCCAATGATGATGTGGTTTCCGTATCATTTTCTGGATTGACAATGTTGATTCTTGAATCTGTTGCTTTTGGATCTTTTTTGTGGGATGCTGAAAATTATATGGAATCAAGGTACCAATTTCTGAAAGCCTGAAAATTTTAATGTTATTATAGCATGTAGTCACTAGTCACCTGATATGATGTTTTTTTCTTGCCATTTGTTGTAACAAAAACAATCAAAAAATTTTGGTAGCCTAGATGTCTTTTAGTAGTCATGATATAAGGATATTAAGATATCTAAAGATGGTTTTTTAGTTGCCCCATTCATTAGTCATAAAAGAATAAAATCAGGATGCATACTTTTAGTAGTCATGATATAAGAGAAATCATCATCATCGTACTAAGTATATCTCACCATTATCAAAGCTAAGGTAAGGCCTGAGGAGGGTAAGATGTAGACAGTCCTACCTCTACCCTGTAGGAATAGAGAGGTTGCTTTTAATGAGATCTCGGCTCATGATGCATGATTAATCGACCAACCCAATGGATTTAACGTTATTTTCACAAAAATAAAGTAAAATAACGTTAAAATTAGTGCAATTTTGCCCATTAAGTGCCAACATATATATACATTATATGTGTGCACCCTAAACGAGGCTTCTATTTGAAGCCAAGTCAAGCATAGCGGTGGCTAGGATTTGATTCATTAACATGGAATGGAGAAAATTATAAACAACTTGAAAGGAACAATAATGCTTTTAACATCACTCCTATCAAATGACTTTTTTTAATGGAATTGAGTCTTAAAAAGGAAAAGAAGATTGAAAAATCTTTAAGATGTTTCAACCCAATCATTCTAAAGACCCAAAGTCACCATCGCGTAACATGTCAAATTTTGAATATGTTTCACATTAAAAAAATTGTATTTTTTCTTTTATAATTAGTTTTAAATATAATTTAGTTTTTCTACAATAATTAATAACTTATTGTTATGAAGCTAATAATCTACCACATGATTTAGTTCTATATATATTCAAGGCAAACTTTAACGAGTAAATAAAGCAAGGTAAAATTTTAGGGCTCTTAATTTTTATAAAAAAAAATTAAGTAATTAACTTTTATCTATAAGTAACTAGGTTAATACCCCGTGTATTACACATATCAGATAAATAAATATAATAAATAATTATCAATGAAAATTTAGAAATTATAAGATTATTTTTAATTTAAAATACGATTGCAATTTCGTATGATTTAATATTTTAAGCATTAAAAAATATTATTATTTATTTAAACACCCACTTTTTTATAGTTTGTTTTTTCTTTAAACATGTTGTTTCAAATAATTGTTTTTGAAGATTTTATAATTTATAATAATTTTTTTTTAAAAAAATTGTGTTCTTAATATTAATATACTATAATGCTTAAAAAATGTTTTTTTTTTTTAATTTTGAAAATGTTTAAAAAATATTTTTAATATTAGATGTATTTAATAGGAGACATAGGCGGGAAATAAATGTTAATGCCCTAGAAATTTGACATGTGGCAAAAAAACCTTTATTTATTAGTATAGGTAGATGGGTTCGATACTCAGTCACTGCGCTCTGAGTCAATGGTCTTGACGTTGCATCAACCACCGTTTAAAAAAAAACAATGGGTTCTAATTATAAGTAATAGGCCTTGTTTTTATTATATTTACAAGTAATGCGCCTGTAATAATACTATGAGTCACCCCACTGAAATCTTTCATCACCAAAAACCTTAAAATCACATAGTGGTCATCCACTGAGAAGCCTTCCCCCAAAATAACCATCCCATCGAAACAACCAATCAAAACACGAAAGGAGGAGCGAGGATTGGGGGCCACTCGGGAGGAAGGCCGCGGGGGTAGGCGATGGTGTGCCCGCTCACCCATGCCCAAATCCCCATCCCTGCCGCTTCTGCAGCTTACCCATTTAACCCAGTCTTAGCCTCTAAGGTTTTTTCAAATCGAGAGACTCACTATTTGAGCCTTGAATTTTAGTCATACATTTCGAACACAAAATCAAAAAGGTCTTGAATTTTAATTTCATTTAGTCCCTCTAAAGAGTTGAGACTACTATATATTTATTTTATATTAGAAAAATATATTTTTAAAACAACTTTGTTCTTAATAATAATTTATGCCATGATGTAAAAAAAAAGTTTAAAAAAATTGAACAATACCACATATTTTTATAGATTCAATAATATTATAAGTGTTATAATTTTAATAACAATTAACACAAGAGTAGTGTTAATATTTAAGAACTTTATAAAGAAAGCAAGAGGAAGAAGTAGAGAATTGTATAACTTATGAAAGTGTATACAAGAGGTGTATCTTTTCATCTAACTTAAAGGGTATTTATACTACAAAATCCACATTTATTTACTAGACAAGATTAACTATTTACTAGACAAGATTAACTATTTGGAGCATGGTAGATTATCTATAAGTTTGACAAAGTGTGCATGCATTTGTTGACAACGTGTGCATCCACTAGCTAAGTCAAAGTTCTCTTGGTAAGATTAAATCATGTGGTAAATTACTAGCTTCATAACACTCCCCCTTGGATGACACTTTATAAATTTTGGGAGCTTGAAGTAATGCCTCATTAAAAACCTTGCTAAAGGAAAACCCAGTGGGAAAAAAAAACCCTTAGCTAAGGAAAAAAGTGTGAAGTATGTGAGTAGCTCCCCCTCAAGTTGTAATCTGTAACTTGTTACATTCTCTGTACATGGCGCATGCCAATGTCATGAACATGTTTTCTGAAAGTTGTAGTAGGAAGTGCTTTTGTGAAAAGATCAGCTGAATTGTTACTGGACTGGACATATCTCATATCAACCTGATTGTCTTTGATAAGGTCCCTGGTATATGAAAAGAACCTTGGTGGTATATGTTTTGTTCTGTCACTTTTGATATACCCTTCTTTCATCTGCGAGACACAAGCTGCATTATCTTCGTACATAGGAGTTGGATTTTGGTCTCTCTCTAGTCCACAAGAAGTCAATATGTGTTGTGACATAGATCTTAGCCATACACATTCTCTTGATGCTTCATGGAGTGCAATAACTTCAGCATGATTCGAGGATGTTGCAACAAGTGTTTGTTTCTGAGAACGCCATGAAATTGCGGTTCCTCCATTTATAAAGACATATCCAGTTTGTGGCTTTGCTTTATGAGGATCAGATAAATAACCTGCATCTGCATAACTAACTAACCCTTCTTTCGAATTGTTAGGATAAAATAAGCCTAAATCAATTGTACCTCGAAGGTATCGAAAAAAATGTTTGATCCCATTCCAGTGTCTTTTTGTAGGAGCTGAACTAAATCTTGCTAGCAAATTAACTGCAAAAGAAATGTCAGGCCTTGTACAATTGGTAAGATACATAAGAGCTCCATTTGCATTGAGGTATGGTATCTTAGGACCAAGAACCTCTTCATTATCTTCACAAGGACGAAATGGATCATTGTCAACGTTGAGTGATCTCACAACCATTGGGGTGCTTAATGGATTTGCCTTGTCCATATTGAATCGTTTCAAGAGCTTTTCAGTATAAGTCGATTGATGGACAAGTATTCCATTATTCAAATGCTCAATCTGTAAACCAAGACAATATTTGGTTTTTCCAAGGTATTTCATTTCGAATTCTTTCTTTAAAAGAACGATTGCCTCATGGATTTCTTTATGTGTCCCAATTATATTTAGATCATCAACGTATACAGCTATGATTACATATCCTTATGTTGTTTTCCTGATAAAAACGAATGGACAAATGAGATTATTTGTATAACCTTGACTTATCAAATATTCACTCAAGCGATTGTACCACATCCTTCCAGATTGTTTCAAACCATATAACGATCTTTGTAATTTGATTGAATACATCTCTTTAGGTTTTGAACTTAATGCATCAGGGATTTTGAATCATTCAGGAACTTTCATATAGATGTCACTATCAAGTGATCCATATAGGTAAGCTGTAACGACATCCATAAGATGCATTTCTAAATTTTTATAGAGACTGCTAAGCTGATTAAATATCTAAAGGTTATTGCATCCATAACGGGAGAATATGTTTCATCATAGTCAATCCCCGGTCTTTGTGAAAAACCTTGAGCGACGAGTCTAGCTTTATATCTAATAACTTCATTATTCTCGTTTCGTTTCCGTACAAAAACTCATTTGTACCCTACTGGCTTAACAGCTATCGGTGTAATAACAATAGGACCAAAAACCTTTCGTTTGTTTAATGAATCTAACTCAGCTTGCATAGCATCTTTCCATTTATCCCAGTCATGTCTATTTTGACAATCACTAATAGACTTTGGTTGGGGAGTATCATCTTCATTCATAATATCACATGCTATTGAATAAGAAAATATCTCATCAATATTTTCCATTTTATCTCGGTTCCATAAAATATGTGTGTGACCATAGTTGATTGAAATTTATTTGTTGGTATCATCGACACCCTCTTCATGAGGAAGTTCAGTATTTATTGTTTCATTAATAACATTCTTTGTATGATCAACTTCCTTTTCGGAACCTTTTCTTTTTCGAGGATTTTTATCCTTTGAACAGACTGGCCTTCCACGTTTCAAACGTTTCTGAGATTCATGAGCCATATTAATATTCATTTGGTTATTTGGAATCTCAATATGAGCTGGAGCATTAGCAGCTGGTATGTGAGATTTAGTGACTCTATTTGTATCAGTAAATGCATCAGGCATTTGATTTGCAATTTATTGTATATGTACTATCTTTTGTACTTCCGTTTCACATTGTTTTGTCCTTGGATCAAGATAGGACAGTGACGGGACACACCATGATACATTGGTTTCTTCTTTCTTATTTTCTCCCCCTAATGCTGGGAAAACTGCCTCGTTAAAGTGGTAATCAGCAAAACGTGTTGTAAAGACATCACCTGTTAAAGGTTCAAGATATCTTATGATTGAAGGTGTTACATACCCGACATATTCTCCCCCTATCGCACCACCCCAACGCACAAAAATGGGTCCTCAAAGAAGGTTGGGAATATATGTCGGGTATGTAACACCTTCAATCATAAGATATCTTGAACCTTTAACAGGTGATGTCTTTACAACACGTTTTGCTGATTACCACTTTAACGAGGCAGTTTTCCCAGCATTAGGGGGAGAAAATAAGAAAGAAGAAACCAATGTATCATGGTGTGTCCCGTCACTGTCCTATCTTGATCCAAGGACAAAACAATGTGAAACGGAAGTACAAAAGATAGTACATATACAATAAATTGCAAATCAAATGCCTGATGCATTTACTGATACAAATAGAGTCACTAAATCTCACATACCAGCTGCTAATGCTCCAGCTCATATTGAGATTCCAAATAACCAAATGAATATTAATATGGCTCATGAATCTCAGAAACGTTTGAAACGTGGAAGGCCAGTCTGTTCAAAGGATAAAAATCCTCGAAAAAGAAAAGGTTCCGAAAAGGAAGTTGATCATACAAAGAATGTTATTAATGAAACAATAAATACTGAACTTCCTCATGAAGAGGGTGTCGATGATACCAACAAATAAATTTCAATCAACTATGGTCACACACATATTTTATGGAACCGAGATAAAATGGAAAATATTGATGAGATATTTTCTTATTCAATAGCATGTGATATTATGAATGAAGATGATACTCCCCAACCAAAGTCTATTAGTGATTGTCAAAATAGACATGACTGGGATAAATGGAAAGATGCTATGCAAGCTGAGTTAGATTCATTAAACAAACGAAAGGTTTTTGGTCCTATTGTTATTACACCGATAGCTGTTAAGCCAGTAGGGTACAAATGAGTTTTTGTACGGAAACGAAACGAGAATAATGAAGTTATTAGATATAAAGCTAGACTCGTCGCTCAAGGTTTTTCACAAAGACCGGGGATTGACTATGATGAAACATATTCTCCCGTTATGGATGCAATAACCTTTAGATATTTAATCAGCTTAGCAGTCTCTATAAAAATTTAGAAATGCATCTTATGGATGTCGTTACAGCTTACCTATATGGATCACTTGATAGTGACATCTATATGAAAGTTCCTGAATGATTCAAAATCCCTGATGCATTAAGTTCAAAACCTAAAGAGATGTATTCAATCAAATTACAAAGATCGTTATATGGTTTGAAACAATCTGGAAGGATGTGGTACAATCGCTTGAGTGAATATTTGATAAGTCAAGGTTATACAAATAATCTCATTTGTCCATTCGTTTTTATCAGGAAAACAACATAAGGATATGTAATCATAGCTGTATACGTTGATGATCTAAATATAATTGGGACACATAAAGAAATCCATGAGGCAATCGTTCTTTTAAAGAAAGAATTCGAAATGAAATACCTTGGAAAAACCAAATATTGTCTTGGTTTACAGATTGAGCATTTGAATAATGGAATACTTGTCCATCAATCGACTTATACTGAAAAGCTCTTGAAACGATTCAATATGGACAAGGCAAATCCATTAAGCACCCCAATGGTTGTGAGATCACTCAACGTTGACAATGATCCATTTCGTCCTTGTGAAGATAATGAAGAGGTTCTTGGTCCTAAGATACCATACCTCAATGCAAATGGAGCTCTTATGTATCTTACCAATTGTACAAGGCCTGACATTTCTTTTGCAGTTAATTTGCTAGCAAGATTTAGTTCAGCTCCTACAAAAAGACACTGGAATGGGATCAAACATATTTTTCGATACCTTCGAGGTACAATTGATTTAGGCTTATTTTATCCTAACAATTCGAAAGAAGGGTTAGTTGGTTATGCAGATGCAGGTTATTTATCTGATCCTCATAAAGCAAAGCCACAAACTGGATATGTCTTTATAAATGGAGGAACCGCAATTTCATGGCGTTCTCAGAAACAAACACTTGTTGCAACATTCTCGAATCATGCTGAAGTTATTGCACTCCATGAAGCATCAAGAGAATGTGTATGGCTAAGATCTATGTCACAACACATATTGACTTCTTGTGGACTAGAGAGAGACCAAAATCCAACTCCTATGTACGAAGATAATGCAGCTTGTGTCTCGCAGATGAAAGAAGGGTATATCAAAAGTGACAGAACAAAACATATACCACCAAGGTTCTTTTCATATACCAGGGACCTTATCAAAGACAATCAGGTTGATATGAGATATGTCCAGTCCAGTAACAATTCAGCTGATCTTTTCACAAAAGCACTTCCTACTACAACTTTCAGAAAACATGTTCATGACATTGGCATGCGCCATGTACAGAGAATGTAACAAGTTACAGATTACAACTTGAGGGGGAGCTACTCACATACTGCACACTTTTTTCCTTAGCTAAGGGTTTTTTTTTCCCACTGGGTTTTCCTTTAGCAAGGTTTTTAATGAGGCATTACTTCAAGCTCCCAAAATTTATAAAGTGTCATCCAAGGGGGAGTGTTATGAAGCTAGTAATTTACCACATGATTTAATCTTACCAAGAGAACTTTGACTTAGCTAGTGGATGCACACGTTGTCAACAAATGCATGCACACTTTGTCAAACTTATAGATAATCTACCATGCTCCAAATAGTTAATCTTGTCTAGTAAATAGTTAATCTTGTCTAGTAAATAAATGTGGATTTTGTAGTATAAATACCCTTTAAGTTAGATGAAAAGATACACCTCTTGTATACACTTTCATAAGTTATACAATTCTCTACTTCTTCCTCTTGCTTTCTTTATAAAGTTCTTAAATATTAACACTACTCTTGTGTTAATTGTTATTAAAATTATAACACTTATAATATTATTGAATCTATAAAAATATGTGGTATTGTTCAATTTTTTTAAACTTTTTTTTACATCATGGCATAAATTATTATTAAGAACAAAGTTGTTTTAAAAATATATTTTTCTAATATAAAATAAATATATAGTAGTCTCAACTCTTTAGAGGGACTAAACGAAATTAAAATTCAAGACCTTTTTGATTTTGTGTTCGAAATGTATGACTAAAATTCAAGGCTCAAATAGTGAGTCTCTCGATTTGAAAAAACCTTAGAGGCTAAGACTGGGTTAAATGGGTAAGCTGCAGAAGCGGCAGGGATGGGGATTTGGGCATGGGTGAGCGGGCACACCATCGCCTACCCCCTCGGCCTTCCTCCCGAGTGGCCCCCAATCCTCGCTCCTCCTTTCGTGTTTTGATTGGTTGTTTCGATGGGATGGTTATTTTGGGAGAAGGCTTCTCAGTGGATGAGCACTATGTGATTTTAAGGTTTTTGGTGATGAAAGATTTCAGTGGGGTGACTCATAGTATTATTACAGGCGCATTACTTGTAAATATAATAAAAACAAGGCCTATTACTTATAATTAGAACCCATTGTTTTTTTTTAAACGGTGGTTGATGCAACGTCAAGACCATTGACTCAGAGCGCAGTGACTGAGTATCGAACCCATCTACCTATACTAATAAATAAAGGTTTTTTTGCCACATGTCAAATTTCTAGGGCATTAACATTTATTTCCCGCCTATGTCTCCTATTAATTACATCTAATATTAAATATATTTTTTAAACATTTTCAAAATAAAAAAAAAAACATTTTTTAAGCATTATAGTATATTAATATTAAGAACACAATTTTTTTTTAAAAAATTATTATAAATTATAAAATCTTCAAAAACAATTATTTGAAACAACATGTTTAAAGAAAAAACAAACTATAAAAAAGTGGGTGTTTAAATAAATAATAACATTATTTAATGCTAAAAATATTAAATCATACGAAATTGCAATCGTATTTTAAATTAAAAATAATCTTATAATTTCTAAATTTTCATTGATAATTATCTATTATATTTATTTATCTGATATGTGTAATACACGGGGTATTAACCTAGTTACTTATAGATAAAAGTTAATTACTTAATTTTTTTTATAAAAATTAAGAGCCCTAAAATTTTACCTTGCTTTATTTACTCGTTAAAGTTTGCCTTGAATATATATAGAACTTAGGTTTTATCCTATTTGTCAGTACTTCTTATCCAAAACATAGGATTCTAAGAAAATATTTAAAAAAACAAAAATTTGTGATTTTTATGTTATAAATAATCAAGTATATTTGATATGGAGTTGCTGCCGATAACACGTGGATAAACCCTTAGTTAAATACAAAATTTGGTTGTGAATGGGTGCAAATAATGGGATGACAGTTGCCTTTAGATTGATCCTGCATGACGGTAACTTGTGAGCACTGGCTTATATTAACAAATCAAAGATGGGAAAATTGTTGTTGTCGAATACTGTAATTGGGGTTACAAAAAAGAGGTCTATATAGAGATGGTAATTTGTACCCGAATCAAAAGAAATGAGTTGGTTTAAACAAACAGTTGTTACATAATATGTTGAAATTGGTAACATTATAAAATGAAATGTGTTGAGATGAGTAACATTAACACAATACATGTCCAGATGGATAACCTAGAAATTATATGAATGCAGTAGATTCAAAAATTTAAGAATGATTAATAACATATTTGATTATTTGATGAAAAAATCACTAAAAATAAACCAAATGTACTATTTGTTTAGTTATAACACATTTTATCCTAAACTAAATTGATTTTGCTTAAAACATGTACTTACCTGCACCCATCCTGCCTCGATCATGTTCCAACATGTTACCCAACACAAACCCACCCTACCCATTTTGTGAGGCTTAGGTCTATAGATAGAGAGGATCTATAGATAGAGAGACAGTTATAATACAATATCATTAACTAATAAAATTAGAGTAAATTACTAATATGATCTTTGTGTTTTGCTATTATTTCATTCTTAGTCTTTAAGTTTAATAAATTACTTATATGGTCCCTAACTTTTGACATTAGTAACATGTATAGTCCTTAGCTCACTAATATTACTCTCATATAATTAACCAAATTACCCTCACATAAGGACTATATGCGTTACAAATGTCAAAAGTTAGAGACCATATGGATAATTTATAAAATTAGGAACTAAAAGTGAAACATTAACAAGCCACAGGACTCTCTGTAATTTACTCGTAAAATTAGGATCTCAGCTTTTCCTTCTACGAACATAGAATTTCATTCCACATTTCCACCAAAATTGAAGTACCAACTAAATATCAACAAAACAAACTGCCGGATTTACAAAAAGGTTACCGGAAACGGGCACGATTCAGTACACAAGAACGAAGATATGCTGGCGGGATGGCTAGAATCAACCATCGCTACGACACATACACTTAACAGGGCCATCTTGAAGTTCTTGGTAATCCGTAAGCAAGTTTTAGTTTGAATTTTATTGATTATACTGGGCACGTGTTCAGGTCAAACTATAAGGACTAAAATTACAACGAAAAGCACGATTGCCATAATCACCAAAAGCAAGCAAGTCTGCACAAAAGGATGCAAATGTATAAGTGTGATAGGTACTTGAAGAAAAAAGTAATAAGATGATGTGAACGGTCATTAAATGTCTAAATTACCCATTAGTAATGACATGAAGAAGCCTGTGAACAAAAATCAAAATCACTAAAAATCTTGTATTAAACCTTAAAAGACAAAGTGAATGTTTAAATGTTTGTTGGAAACTCATCAAGATACGACCAACATGTTGAAGCAGTAAGTGATAGAAGTTTTTCAGGTTTTAGCAGTTGGTCGCAATAAACCAAATTCATAGAAACAATTCTAGCAAATAAATAGTTTACACAAAACTTTACCATGGAAGAGTTTGACCTTTGAGTCTTTGATGCTTTTGCAAGATGAGATCTTGCCTGTGAAGTAGCAGCATGAGAATTCTCAATGTTGGACCCAATATCATCTGAAATAAGTTAATGAGGTGTAACGTGTAATGCACCACCATCTTATAAAAAATTTAATGGTAAAAGGGGAAAATAAAAGATATCCATACCGATCATGGTTCTTTGTTCATGAACCAAAACAGCAAGATCTTTGAAAATTTCATTGACCTCACCAATTTGGTTCTGGATTTCTTGTATTCCCTGATCTCTTTCCTCAATAATAGCTTCGTTGAATGCAATCTCATTGTCCAGCATCAAAACCTCCTGCCTGTAGGGCAAAAAGAACTTGAGATTGTGACACATAGATATAAAATGTTAAAAAACAATAATAATAAACACATGTTTTTTTTGCCTTTTAGAGTGTACAAGAAGAGCTTTCTGTTCTTGACTTCTGTCCGAGCTTGCATCTACATCATTCGCTGGATCACTAAACAAAAGAAACCAAATTAGCTATATATTGCAAAATATGAAGATTGTATTGTAACTTCACAATGATATGCTTGTATTTGGGTTCCAATTTCAACTGACCATGAAGGAAGAGAAGCTTGAGGAACAAAAGGTGCATAAGCGGTTTCTTTTTCAGCTGAAAGCCGTTGTGCCTTCTGAAATTCATTTAGAACTGTTTGGAAATCTTTTGCGAGTTTAGCATCTGTGATCTTTTTGCTGGCCTGAACAAAAACAAAACAATCTCACCAACAAGAAAAAAGAATACTATATGAACCATTGATGGATCTGTGTTCGTTTGTGTGCGTGCAGGTGAAAGGGAAAAGAGGGGATGGGATCACTTACACTAACACCAGCATTATGATCTGTTTCACTAGCTTGTTTAAGTTTATCAGAAGTATCCTTCACCAATTGGCCAATATGTAGTCTAGTTTTGTGCCTTATATATGAGGAATCTCCATGTCAGAACCATCAAAATACATAATAATGAAAATCATGTAAGGTATTGTAAACTGCTGAACGTTTCAAAGCCATAGTTGCCAAGATGCATAGGCACACAGGCCTTGCCTAGAGTCTAGCCACAAAGCGCTTAAAAAGCGAGGGCCTTTCCATGTGAGGGCTTTTTATACATGTTTTAGGCTTGTTTAGTTCATGCCTAAACCTGTTTAAACAAATTTGGCATAAGTTTGGCCAGATTTTGGCCTGAAAACACGCCTAAGTGCCTGAGAGCGCACCTATCCATGCAAGACACACAAGCTATGCTAAGCTTGAGTGCCTAGGCGTGTGCCTGGCCTACCTTTGACCAGTGGCGGAGCTTGAGAGTTAGGGGGCAAAGCTTGTCTTTTTAACTAAAAATAATTTTTCTGCCCGAAAATTAACACTGCTGATAGGGGTGTTGAACGGGTCAACCCGATCGGGTTTCGGGTTAATCGGGTCGGGTTAGTCGGGTTTTCCCTAAAAAATTATTAACCCGCAACCCGACCCGAATAACGCTCGGGTTAATCGGGTTCGGGTTAGTCGGGTCACGGGTTATTCGGGTCGGGTCAGTCGGGTTAGTCGGGTTGGTGTTTATTTGTTATTATCTTTTACTAATTTTAAATTTCTACAAATAATTCATTTTATAAAAATAATTCAATGAAAAATATGTAAATAATTTATTTTTCATATATAATTTGATTAATAGTTATTGTCATATTTTGGTAAAAAGTTGAATATATCTTACATTTAATAATTAACATATATAAAAAATAAAAATCATTCTTATTCGGGTTATTCGGGTTGACCCGAAACCCGACTAACTTTTAAAAATATACCCGAAACCCGACCCTATTAACAGTTCGGGTTAATCGGGTTGACCCGAATAACCCGACTAACATTTTTGACCCGAATAACCCGACCCTATTAAGCTTATTCGGGTTCGGGTGCGGGTCGGGTTAATCGGGTTCGGGTATTTTCGACACCCCTAACTGCTGACGAACTCAGTTGAGCTTCGCCCCTGCCTTTGACAGCTGACAACTACTATTAAAACCATCAAAAATTCAAAATACAGAACAATGAAATCCCGTAAGGTATTCTGTATTATGGATCGAATTAACAATTGATTGGGACAAAATGTGTTTTTCCAGGGCACCCTTACCCGGCCGAGTTAGGCAGCCTCATTAATCGAATGAACGATCAATAAGAGTACAATCGAGTATAATTGCAGTGTAAACCTAATGAAATATAAGAGTACAATCGAGTATAGTTGCAGTGTAAACCTAATGAAATCTAGTTATGGTAAAAATTATGATAAGGAACTCTAACTAACATATTCTCCGAAACAAAGAACATTCTCAATTTCTCATGTAAAATCCATTAATTGAATTCAATAGCTATCACAGATCACAGATGATAACACATCAAACATGTTTACAACAGATAATTCAGATTAATCGGGTATCAAAACCTAAAAAAATTCCCATAATTTCACGCAGATTTCTGACATTTTGTAACCCTAGATATCATAACTGAATCAAAAGTAAAGCTCAACAATGGAACAAACGTACAGTTTTTCTCGAAGCTCAGGGGTGTCCTTAGGAGTACCAAGGGTATTTACTAGCCTCTGAAACGTAGAAACCGCCGTATTGATCTGGAAAATTCCAGAAGCAACAGCTTGTGTGGGATCCTGTTTTCTAATGCCATTGTTGTAGCCCACACGTCTCGAATTGATCGGGCGACCGGCTTCAATATCTTGAAAACTCATCACCGGAAAAATTCTTTGAAATTCTAAATCAAAGCACAATTCCGATCGAGATGAAATATAAATGATCGGGAAATGCGAGAATTAGGGCGAGAATTAAGAGTTGCAAGGGGAGAGCGCAGGTGTTGCATTGCCGGCGATTCGAAAGCAAATTAGAGTGGACACGTGGAAAGCGGACACCTTTTTATGCAGTTTATAGTTTTGGACTGCAAGATGTTATTTTGTAAGTTTGCATGGATAGTATATCATTTAATGTTGCTCACGGCATCTTCTTTTTTTTTTTTTTTTTTTTTAAACATGTTAATCGTGTGAACCCGCTATTTCCAGGCAATGTCAGCAAGGTCTAGTTACCTGTACCTTCCATGAGCCAGCACAACCACCCCAGAAGGAAACCCCACTGAGAATACCCCTCAGACCCTTTTTTCACTGCGGGAGTAATTTGAACACAATATCTCCCATATGGAAGAATCTCAAGATACCATTGAGACAATGTCTTTTTAACCGATTATAAATGTTATTATTTTCTGGTTTAAAAATCATTTTTTATGTATTTTATGAAAGAATTCGGCTATGATTTTTAACGTGCACATCACAATATCACATACTTAATATGAACAAAAGACTTATAGCCTAGTGGTAGACTCTTGACTTCTCTTGTGAGAGATTTTGAGTTAAAGTTTCATATAGAGCAAATATTGCTCTAGGTTGAACCAGACGGTTTTTCTACTTGCAGGTTTCCTCCTGGACGGGTAGGTCAGGTCACCACGCTCTATTATTCGGGTGGAATGGTGATTTATTTGCCAGAGTGTTCCCGAGTGACCGGACGTTTGCTGTTAAAAAAAACATGCTTAATATGAGAAATTATATGTATGTATGTATGTATGTATATATGTATACAGAGATGATCAAAAATTAATCATTTCTTATTACGTTAACCAAATAACTTCATCTTATTACTTTAGGGTCCACATAAAAGTAAATTTAAATGTGTATGTTTTTTTCTTTTTTTAATTAATGTAATTAATGTGGATCCACATACATTAATAAAAAAAACTTACACCTTTATATTTACTTTAATACAGTTATCAAAATAACAAGATATAGTTATTCGGTTAATGTAATAAACATGCGTTAACAAAGTAACCACATCCTATATATATGTATAATTATATTTTTTAATTTATTAAATAATTATAAACCTAATTACTAATAAAATTATATATCTTTTTCGTATTAAAAATCAAACCGTTTTATAAAAAACACACTTAAAAAAATTAGCAGAATATGAAATTTTTCTAAAATTCAAAATTTTAAGATACAAATTATTTTAAATCTATATTTTTAGAAAAAAAAAACTAAAATTTTGTAAAAATTAAGTTCTCTTGAAAAACAATTTTTTTGAAAACAAATTTTCTTTTAAAACATATAATATTTCAGTTTTTAACTGGCTAACACATGATATTTAAACTAGTTTATAATATAAAACAATATTTTATTGAAGAATTAGTATTTCGATTCTGGTAATCTCCCATCATACGTCGTGCTGCAATAACACGTCGGAACTTGCTTCCACGAACTTCCAACGCGAACTACGTACAAATACCTCAAAGCGTATCCATGCATCACTAATCGTACATCCTGCATTAAAACTTGTACCTTATCTCTGTATATATTTCTCGATTTGAGAAAACTTAACCACAGCTCCGTCAACGCAAACCCTTCCAGGCTCCAGCACCATAATTTTTCAAAAACCCTCATCGTTAAGTTTCCGGTGATCTTGTACGTCGGCGGTGAACATTTCCGTCATCAGAGAAAACTCTTCGCTTTTGCTTGCATCTTATTTTTGATCTTTATATCGAGCATTTACAATGTCCGTAAGTATCAATCTTGTTAAATTGCTTATTGATTTCTTCTTTGTTGTTATCGTTGATCTTATTGGTTTATATTAATTATTTATGAGTTCTTGATTCATTATATCAGTCTGAAACAGCGCAGATCTGTTTGATGAGTTTGATTTTTCTTTGGTATGTGAAACCCTATAGATTAGTCAAAAACAAGTCGAGGTAGTCGAAAACTATGAATTTGTGTCTTGAATGATTTGATTGATTCAGATTCTGTTGAGACTGGATAATAATTTGGGCATCTGTAAGGTATATCGAATATTTGATGATGTATTGATGTACTGATGTTATCTTGTATCACTTGCGGTTTCTTAATGAATTAGTCAATCAATAAAGAAATAGATGACTTATTTGATCTGATACGCACGATATTAATCAAGGTTGATATCAATAATATGTATATATTAGAAAGATCTAATTAAAACGTTGATCATCAAGCATATTACAAGTTGAAACTGAGAAGTTTTTATAGGAGACAATGACATGATAACTTAAATACCTCTTAATAACTCAAGTTTGATGTATAAAGTTAGATGATATGGATTTAAGTCTTTGAATTTTGCATTTTTGATTTAATAAAACATAAGAGTTGGGATGTTGGAACATCTGGAACAAATTAATAAGCATATCATATTGGTTATGTGCTTGGAAATATTATTTTGCTGGTATGTTTAGGACTTGACAAGAATATTTAATCGGCAGATTAAAACCGTTAAAGTAAGCAATCTTTCACTAGGGGCTTCTGAGCGAGATGTAAGGGAGTTCTTTTCCTTTTCTGGAGACATTGTGTATGTTGAGACACAAAGGTTAGTATGTTAGAGGACTTTTGCTTGCCTGGCTGTTGTTTACTTTTACCTATTGAGCTGACATCACTGTAATTCTCTTGCTGCAGTCATAACGAGCGCTCCCAAATTGCATATGTCACGTTCACAGATGGTCAAGGCGCAGAGACTGCTGTTCTTCTATCAGTAATTTGCTTCTCTCTTTAGATCTACTCAACTTTGGATCGTCTCACACGTGTCACATACTTGTACCAAAGACATCGTATAATTACGTGAATCAAAATTCTCTAATGAACAATATCCAATATCGTCATATGCGTAACTTCGTGATCTGCATATTTTTATTAATTTTTTTTTGTTTATAACATTTCTAAGCTAATAACAAAAAAACATGATTTTTTTTAAATTGATTGTTTAATAGGAGTTTTCTTCAAAATGAGGAGTTTTCTTTTGAATCATCATCTCTCTGTATAATATATACAATTACTTAGGTTAGTCTTAAATTCTTAATGTAATCCAGGATTCTAAATATCACCGAGGATTTGAATGTTGTTCTTTTATCCTTGCATATATCAGCAAAGAAATTTCAAATTTACTTGCATACATAGATATTTAGTATTGACAGTTGCTTAAATTATGTGACTCTCGCCCATTTGCATTCAAATTGACAAATTAAACTTACACCTTAAACTGAAGAGTGTAGTTGATATCATTATGAGAATTTGAGCATGTGATCAATATATCTTTTGACAAGTTTTGCTAGTTGAAAATATGAAAGTTCATTTGTCAGTTTATCAAGATTGAACATAACATGATTAAGTTATCTCCATTTGTGTTATATACCAGGGTGCGACAATAGTTGATACGACTGTCACTGTAACCCTAGACCCAGAATACCAGCTTCCACCAGCTGCTACAGCTGCTTATCCTGTAAGCTCAGTTTTCTCATACCTTTTTTATTTAATGTCAAATAATACTTTCCCCTAAAATTTAATAAACTCTTTTTGTAGCCGATTGGAGGCAATGCTCCTGCTGGAAATGACTCTGCCCTACGTAAGGCAGAGGACGTTGTCACCAGCATGTTTGCTAAGGGTTTTGTTTTGGGTAAAGATGCAATTGGTAAAGCAAAAACCTTTGATGAAAAGCATCGTTTGACTTCCACAGCATCTGCTAAAGTTGCTTCCTTTGACAAGAAAATTGGATTTACCGATAAAGTGAACGTGGGTACGTCAATCGTGACCGATAAAGTCAAAGAAGTTGACCAGAAACTTCAGGTCTCCGAGAAAGCCAAATCAGCTTTTACTGCTGCTGAGAATACTGTAACCAGTGCGGGATCTGCTATTATGAAAAACCGCTATGTGTTCACTAGTGCTGCATGGGTAACGGGTGCTTTTAACAAAGTTGCTAAAGCAGCTGGGGAAGTTGGACAGCAGACTAAAGAGAAAGTAGATAAAGCTGAAGATGAAAAAAGAAGGAAAATGGTTGATGATTATGCTCAGGTACATTTAACTGAGTCTCCAACCGCGCCAGATGAGCAACATCATCCTTCCAAACCTGCACCAGTGACAGGTTTGATTCTGTAGCACCAATATATATCTATTTACTTATGTTTGTTTGTGAAATTGGATTCTGTACCCCGTCATTGAGTGGTGATTATAGAACTTTATATTTGTTAGACTGTTGCAAGTCAAACTTCAATTTTGTGTTTTCATTGTCATGAACATGAACTATGTGAAACTATTTGTTCTATGTTTTACAGATTTTTTAATTGTTCATGGGACATGATCTTTATATAATTAGTTTGAGATTCATGGGTTGAACTAGATGGAGTTGGTTATTTTGGTTTCGATTTTTCGAATTTTTTTTTTTTGGTTTCATGCACACCCGTTTGACTAATAATATTGAATGTGTTGAGATGTGTAGCATTTAAACACAATACGGGTCAAGATGGGTAACCAAAAAATTATGTAAATGCAATGAATTCAAACATTTAAGAATGATTAATAATATATTTAATGAGAAAATCACTAAAAATTATCCAAATATACTATTTGTTTACTTATAACACATCTTAAGTTAAATTAAATTTATGTTTTTTAAGAACAATTCATTTAGACCAGAACTGATTTTGTTTAAAACCCGTTCTGACGCACCCATCCTAACCCGAACTCGGTCTAACCCGTTACCTAACCCGAATCAACTTGCTCATTTTGCGAGACATATTTAAATGTAATATAATTGAATTATTTGTTTTTTTTTTTAAAATAAAATTTTGACCAATACGGCCTGGTTTTGGGGTGAGACGGCTTGGTTTTGGGTGAGACGGACAAATATTAAGTTAATTTTTATACGGCTAGTACTGCCCTATACGGGCCGTATAGAGTTACTTCACACCGATTGAGACCCAAAATGGCTTGAAAAATACAAGTCAAGACGGCCTGTACTGACATGTACGGCTCATTCCACAGAATTTTCACTGAATCCAAGACATTCCTCTGGAATGTTTATCTGTACCCTATACGGGCCTTACTGACCAGTACGGGCCATATAAATCCGCTGTGGTGTTAAAATAAAAAAGTGGGGTGTTCAAATAAAATCCCCCTTGACTAATATCTAGTAAAAAAAGAAGAAAAACTATCATGAGTTTCCTACAACTTCATGAATCATCAGATCTATCACCGTCATTGATCATACAAACATGAGTACATGACCCACTTTGTATTCTAAAAAGGTTTACCATCTCTAAAAGCTCACCTAAAAGCTCACTGAAGTAAGAAAAAACAATAAAAAAATTAAAAAAGAATCACATATTTTACTTTCAAGAATAAATCTAAGGAATAACAATATGCACAAAATTTAAATAGAAATGAACATATCTAGTAAAGTCTTATTGATCAAAAGGATTTGGATTGGTATAAAAACAAATCTTACCCTGAAACTTTCTTGACGGACTCAAAAGTTTGTCGGTTTGTTGAATTCTTAAAAAAAAAGATGAAAAAGTGTATCTTCTCCAACAAACTTGACAATCTAGGTTTTTTCATCAAACTCAAATAACAATCTAATTTTCTTTAATTAATTTTGCATCTATTTCAATGTTTATCTAATAACTTATATAATTTAACTTCTTTTAAGAATTTAATCACACAATCTTGTTTAAAATGTTCTTTTCTACGAACTTCCCAATAAATATTTTTATTAAAATTGGAGTTATTTAAAAAATGATTTTGAGTAAAAAACTTATCGGTTGATCTTGTTCATAATGTGTTTGCATTATTATTAGTTTGCTAGATTTTTTTTGACAAAACAATTTATCGAAAAAATCTTACATTATTTGATTTAAAAAATATAGCAATATAAAAATTTATGTTTCTTCTTTATTGATATTTTATATTATTAACACATCTTATGTCTACATATTTATTTTTATCTCTAATTTCTTTAGATCTCATAATATCTACTATAGAAGTAGTATAGATCATTCGTCTCCAATTTTTTATATTAATGCAATGTTTTATAATTTTTTTTTGTTTTTCAAAAGATTAATAAGCATTCTTTTCGAGATAAAGTAATTTTTTTTAATATTCGAAAACATTTTGTAAAAAAAAAACACACACACATATATATAATAAAACTTGAATTGGGTTGAATTGTGAACATTTGTGGAAGATTAAGTTAAATTGGGTCGTGTAGGTGAAAGAGAAAAATTATTTTTCTGATAAAAATTTTTGTTGAGTTATGTCACTATTGTGATTATTCAAATGGATAAAAATGTTCACGCAAGGATTCTCAACTAATGTCACATACTTCTACTTTTTATAATGATATATTTTATATTATAATATACATGTAATTAATAAGGTTTCCTTGTTAACTCACCTTAATTGTGATAAACTCAAATATATCCGACAAAATTAAGTCAAATATTTGGTTTTTTCTTTTTCATGACATTCATTATACATGTAAAGACTATGTTCTTATATGTATATGTGTTAATTCACAAACATTTAAAATTTAATATTTGTTATAAAAGAAACTATAAAGATTTAATCGTTGTGTACGAGTTAGATTTGTCATTGTAGTTTGGCTTGTGAGTTTGTCACGAGATATATGCTTTTTCAATACGTTTGAAGAAAAAGTTTGATATGCATATGTATCAACTCGCTGTTATAGAAAAGGTTTTATCTTTTATAACTAACTTAAGCGAATTTAAAAATAAAATGTATGAGTTGAAATCTACTAAGCAAAAACACGTTGTGATGTTGATGTCAAAAAATAATAGATTTAAACTGTACTTGAAATATGTCATCAGTTTTATTTTAATTTTCTATGAAGATTTTTTAATTAAAATCTTTCTTTTCAATCACTTTTTCGTAATCACACTAGTTATTACTTATTATATTTTATTAACAATATTTTTTTAATGTCATCTAATCCTAGTTGTATAAATATTAATAAAAATCATTTTTATGAGAGAAAATCTATTAATATTACTAGGCTAAAAGGTCATGAGATCTAGTTTATATGTTTATTAATGTTTTTTTTTTTTTGAACGGCCAACAAACAACCTTTTAATTATAAAACAATTACAAGCAAACAACACAGACCATACTATTTACAAGAACCCCAAGTCACTGCTAAAACCCCATACATAAAAAATCAAAAAAACACCATTGTTCCCATGAGAGATGCATTGTTTTCGAGCGATTCCTAAACCAAGGATCATAATATCCCCAATAATCTTTTTTAATGAGACCGACTCCTTGTAAAAAATGCATCCATTCCGTGTCTTCCATATCGACCAAAGTGTAGTTAGAACGACCGCATTAATTACCTTTCTCCATTTCCTCGACCCAGGGATGTACGTATGAAGAATGCATAGCATCCTGTGTCACGTGCCCACACGTACCAGGCTTCGAATACGTACCAAACAGATTTGGATATTTATGATCAAATGATTAAATTGATTTCATTAATAAACTTTGAAATTACAACTCGATAATCAGTAAAACTCTCCCTTGACTCAATCAGCATATGTATTTGCTACTTGTGACTAGTGGATGCAATAGTTATAACAATTCCTATTTATAAACAAAACCACCTAGCAAGAGGGTGATCGCTTGTAAAAATGACTTCATACAAAAAATAACAAGATTTATTCATCAACTTCTATTAAACAACTAAGAAAAATTACAAACAACTTATAAATAAAATACATGAATAACTAAACTAAGCTACTAACATGTAAACAACCAACAAGTAAATGGTTGATCAGGTGTTGATTAATAATTTACTCAATCAACACTTTTGTCATAAGTCGAAGAAAGACGATTGAATGAAGGTTGAGAGCTAATATCCATTGGGGTACAAATATCATTGAATACATAGAAGGGAACCTCTTTGGCTCATCGATCACGGTTTGGTTCATACACTTCTTCACATTTCGGGATCATTCTATAGGTTAAAGTAATCCCACCCATGCATAAAACGAAAGCTAAGTCAAGCATCGTATATGCCATATTTTATAGGCTGAAGTTTTAAGATTATAATATGGTTTCTGTTTTGGCTTCTTTAGCCTCTTCCAGTATGTTTTAAAATACAATTATTAGTATGGAGGTAATTAATTTGATTTTTAACAAATAACACTAATTTGTTGAAAAAGATTGAAAATTCCGTAATGGCATTTGCATAAATATAATGATTATTAAGAAATAAAAAGTCAAACAAGAAAATATGTTGTAATGCTTCTTTTAATGCCCGTCTCTTTCGCAAGAGCTTTGTGATACTTTAACACGCCATTAAATGTGAATTTAAGAGAAGCATTGGTGTCCTAAAAGCAAATTAAAATCCTTGCATGCCATTGAATGTGATTAAATATGCTTATTCATGTAAACATGATAACAACTCACTTGCTACGTGTTTTTGTCTTTTAAATACAAGGTACGGAAAAAATATTTAGTTTTTTTTTAAACGACATTTGATCTCAACGTGTGAATCACTGATTTTCAGGTCATGTCAACAAGGGCTAGTTACCTGATTTTCAGGCCATGTCACAATGATGATAACCAAACTTTTCATGTTACCAACATGTATCATTGTCTTTGTTAGTGTAAGTTTCAAACAAATTACGACATGAAATACAACAAACTAAAACACATAGCGGCAAAACACTACGGAACCAGATATTTAACACCTTTAATGAAAGATAACAATTTTTTTAGTAATGTTAATTAATACTATAAATCATAGAGTAAATTACTGATTGTGTCATTTAAAAATGTAGCAATTTGTTGGTTTCGTCATTTAAATTCAAAAATTACTATGTGTGTCTCTATTTTGAAAATTTTGCATTCGTTTTGTCCTTTGTCACTAACACCGTTAACTTATTTCGTTAAAACCCCATGTGCCAGTCACATGAGAGGTAAAATAGTCATTTCATCCACTTCTTCTTCCATATTCATACATGTCACCCTTTCGCCGGAATCCGGCGAACCTCAACCTCCGGCGACACGATTCCAACACGAAACCGACCCAAATCGGACCCCAGTCGACCGGGTTTTTGTTGCTTCATGACCCAAACACGATTCTAAACGTTTTAAACTCACAAACATGCCATAAAAACAACGTTTTTCATGCCACCCCTAGCCAGAATCCGGCTAACCTCAACCTCCGGCGACACGATTCCAACACGAAATCGACCCAAAATCGGACCCCAATCGACCGGGTTTTTGTTGCTTCATGACCCAAACACGATTTCTAAACATTTTAAACTCACAAACATGCCATAAAAACAATGTTTTTCAGGCCACCCCTAGCCGGAATCCGGCGAACCTCAACCTCCGGCGACACGATTCCAACACGAAACCGACCCAAATTGGACCCCAATCGACCGGGTTTTTTTTGCTTCATGACCCAAACACGATTCTAAATGTTTTAAACTCATAACCATGCCATAAAAACAACGTTTTTCAGGCCACCCCCTCGCCGAAATCCGGCGACACGATTTCAACACGAAACCGACCCAAATTGGACCCAATCAACCGGGTTTTCGTTGCTTCATGACCCAAACATGATTCTAAACGTTTTAAGGAGAAGATGGGATTTGACCATTTTACCCTTATGTGACTGGCACATGGGGGTTTTAACGAAATAAGTTAACATGGTTAGTGACAAAGGACAAAAGTACAAAACCAGTGCAAAATTTTCAAAATAGGGACACCCATAGTAATTTTTGAATTTAAAGGACGAAATCAGCAAATTGCTACATTTTTAAAAGACACAATCAGTAATTACTCTAAATCATATAAGCAATTTAGGGGGGGGGGGGGGGGGGGGGGGGGGGGGGAGAAGAAGAAGAAAAAAATCATCACAAAAACCGTAACTTTTCACATGGATTCGCTTGTTTACTTTCGTTCTTCGACGTGAACAAAAACCCTAACTTTTATCAGTCTAAAAACGAGTTTTTATCATTTATTTCGTTAATTTCAAGTGTCGCAATGTTCTCGCCTCCTATATACAATGGAGTTTGGAATATGTGATACTTTAATAACACTTTGTAATGATTTCATTTTTGATCTCTGATTTATTTTGTAAATTGATGAAGAAAATTAGGGTTTTTAATTGTAATGTTAGCCATCGAAGCTCTGTTTGTCAGAATTCATAGATTTTGTGGATATTAATATATTTTTAGGATTATTCTTGTGAACATTTTGCCTCTCAATAGAGGATCAAAAAATGAGAAAGTTACTTATGGACGATCTTGCCATTGATTTAGTTACAGTTTATACTTAGAAATTGCAACGTTATTGTGGAAAAATCAGCAAAATTTGAATTAGTATGCTAAATTTTTTGTCACTTTTGTTGCAATTGTAGTTCTTAATATAATAAGCTTGATTAGTTGATGCATTCTTGACAAAGAACACTAAACGTGTTAAATATCTGGTTCAGCAGGCTTTGATGAAAATTCTAGTATGAACTGCTAACTACAGTTTCAAAAAACAACATATCAAACCAACCCGGACCGTTCGATTTGGCAGTTTGAATCGTTTTTCGTTTAGTTTTCTTTTTTCATCATCATTTTTTCTTCGAAAAGTCCTGTCATGTTAGCATAGTTAAATCTACCTTTCAACTGGCTGCAAATGAGCATACGATGGAATTGGCAGACAGGGCGGTCGGGTTCATTTTAGCAACCATTAGTGTAACCATTTTCACCTATTACACCTTTTGGGTGATTATACTGGTTATTTGTACTAATTCCCTAATTTATATTTACAAGATTTTAATTACCAAGTTTGTGATTAACTTAATTTCATATGGCTCTTTAAGCCTTTTATTGACAAGGACCACATTGTACACAAGTACTTTTTACCTCAAGAGTATACCATACTGCTACATGTTTATGTTGATGTGTCTCTGATTTGCTTCTTATTGGTCTTTATGGGATATGTGATGCTCAAATTCAAGAAAAATGCTTAAAGCAAGACCTGCACTGGATTTTGAGGCATTTTAGGACCCCTTTGTCTATTTATTCAACCCAAAGGTTTTGAGTAGTGTTATATGCCATAATGTTTTAAAAAGTTTTGAAAAAAATAATAATTAATTTTAAAAGTTTTGAAAAACTTTTGTGCCAGAGGATTCTCACGAAGCAGCCTCTCTACCACATTGGGATATGGGTAAGGTATGTTTTCATCACTCCCCCAGACCCCACAAAGTAGGATTACACTGGGTACGTGTTGCTGTTGTTATATGCCATAATGTGCATTATCAACACTTCTAATCCTCTATTATATCCAAAACATTTGAATTCTGAACGAGTGAACAAAATGTTTGACCGTGGTGTTTTGCATGTGATATCCAAAATTATTGGATGTAATCACGAAAATGAATTTGGATTTAGTCAATATGTTGTTGAGCAAAACAAGTTATGATTTCTAAAGGTGGACACCTATTTTGACATTATTGTTATTCACTAAAGTGCTTATTTGTTTCAATCCGGAGGTTTTGGGTTCGAGGTGCTCAAGATGTAACAGTTTTTAAGTAGATAATCGAAACACTTTAACATCTATGTCATAATTTAAACATCTTTTACTTATACGTTTTTTTTTTCCGTTCAATTTATGGGACATAAAACACAATAAAATAGGCTTGTTTGTTGTGAAGCTTTATCGCCAATGTGGGACTAGCCTACTTGGTAGAGGCATTGCCTCTTAGAAAGGAGGTCTTGGGTACAAACCCAAACAAGGGTGAAATATTAGGTGTAGAGTATGAGTATGATAGTATGGCTGTTAAAGAAAAGGTGTGAAGCTTTATCGAAAATAGTAAATTATTTTTAACTACTACTGAAAGTGATGGTCAAATAAGAGAAACAAATCATACTAAATTTACCTGTTGGGGAGGTTCATTTCAATTTATGTGGAAAGATTATGTCTGGTGCATTGATGAAATCTAACACATTTGTTCTTTTAACAACTTAAGTTTGTAGATTAAAATTGATTACACAATGAATCATCATCATCCAAAGTATTTCAACACCATTACAGATATTATAAATCGAAAATGATGCGTTTTCTATTTCAAACCAAACAGTTAACAAAAAAAAAAAAAAAAAGAAAAAAAAATTGTGTGTCTAAAGATGTGGCTCCAAAAGTGTGTTTATTCGGAACATCTTCACCACATGTATCATATCCATCTAAAAGTTGAACAAGCCTTCAATCACACGTACTCTGGTGGGGGATATACAAGCTCGTTTTTCAACCACCTACAAAGATAGTCTGCTAATAAAATAAACAATTAAAATGGTTCAATTTTGTTACACATAACTTTTCTTTAAAATGAATAATTAAAATGTTAGGTTATTGGTAGACCGATAGTGTCATTTTTTTTTTTTAACATTATAAAGTATTTAAAATAGACATGAGTAAAATTAATGTGTGTGACATGAATGATTTGATTATGGTATGTTGTAGGGGTTTGTTTTTTTATCCGAACCTAGGAACCGTTTAACCCAATCCAAAAATGTGATAAACTCAAATCCGATGACTTTAACTGGTTCAATCTTTGGGAAATATAGCCATATAGGGACAAATTCAGGTAGGCTTGAAAAACCCAAATTAGTTCTCTGTGAGTATTTTGAATGTAATATGTATGACCCCAATACTTAAAGTCTGTTGGGTCTACCCGAAAAACACCCCAGAAGTGATGGAATTCAATTCGTCGTTCAATACATTTTCAATTTCTCATTTCCCGGACGTCCCAGATGTTATTGAACAATGGTAGACAACAAGGGTGTGTTTTCTACTAGACAAGCTTTTGTTTGTCTAGGTTATGATTTGTTAAACAATTGAGATTGTGATTTGGTTTGTTAAACACATTCTAGTTTGTTTTGCAATTGTATTCATATTGCATTATATGCTTTCGGTTATTTGTTTTGGTTATTTCATATTGAAAACATAGTTGTTCAAATATAACCCCTAACCATTAAACACAACCCAATTAAAATGAATATATTTTGGTTATTTGTTTTGATTCTTGGTTACATTTTCATATTTTAAAACCCGAATAACACTATCTATGCTGCATAGATGATGATGATGATGATTGATGATGATGAGGTGACTAAATACATGTTTTGTGTCGGCATATTATACATGGAAAAATAGGTGCAAATTATAACTGAAAATCATACCTGAAAAGGGAAAAATCGATGCAAATCGATGACAGGAATTATGTGACTTTAGTTAAAAGAATTATCAAAAGCTGCAGATGTGATCGCCCGACAGAACTCCTGAAAGTTGATCCGTCCGTCACCATCAATATCCGCCTCTTTGATCATCCCGGTCAGCTCATCGGCCGTCAACGCGTGTCCCAGCTTCGCCATCGAGTGAGCCAACTCTGCCGCTGTGATAAACCCGTTACCATCCCGATCAAACATCTTAAACAGCTGCTTCATCTGGTCATCCGTGTACGGTGACTTCGTCGGAACAAGCTCCGGCGCCACCAGCGCCACGAACTCCGAGAACTCCACATAACCGTTGCTGTTAGTATCGGCTTTCTGTATCAACGCATCGAGCTGGTCAGGGCTCGGTGTCAGACCCAATGATCGTAACAACGAACCCAGTTCGAGTTGGGTCAGGCTGCCGTCGTTGTTCCTGTCGAATGAACGGAATATTTCCCGGAGTTCTCCAAGCTGTTCGTCGTCGAGTTTCATCGTTACTTTGTCGGAGCTCATCTCTGTCGCTGGAAGTCGATCGGTGACCCTAAAATTTCATGAGAAATTGATGATGAAGATGGGGATTTAAATCAAGATACCCGTGATATGATTGATCCAACACGTATTTGAAAGAGTGATCGAATTATTCATATGAGTTTGAATGTGTCTCTGAATTGGGAGTTCACCCCTCAACATTTAATGGATCGATGAGAGGAACGTTGACGGATTAATTAAACAAATTCCATTTATTTTATTAAATATGTTGTAAACTACAATGACAAATAATTATTAGCAATATTGAACCCGGTTTTCATAGCAATCTTTCATTACGTTTACTTACTTACTTATTTATTTATTATTTGTCACATAGGTAAACTGTTTTTTTTCCTCACTTCTCATCCTTCTTAGATAATATTAAAAGTAAGATATGTAAATTATATTATGACTAAAATATTTAATACATGCTCCCAACATAAAAATTTACAATAACAAATATTTGCAAATTTAAATTTATAATATTTAGTAAATTGCAATATTAAAATTCTATCATTGAACATAATATATATATATATATATATATATATTAGTAGGGATTCATTCTATTAAGAACCAACAATTTGTTAGGAACTAAAAGAACCAAATTTATAGCCATAAGATTTCAAGGGTATAAAAGTAATTTCTTTTGAAAGTAAAGGAAGTTACTTTTATACCCTTTAAACTTGTGTCTAGAAATGGTTCTTTTAGTTCTCAACTAACATTGGTTCTCATTTGAATATCCTCCTATAATAAGTAAATATAGAACTTAAAATAATTAGAGTAAGTAATTAATGCTATTTATTAAAAATAAATTTTATAAAGTTTTCAGAAGAATATACTTAATTGTCTTAAAATACTCAGGTTGTTTAGTGTATATTTCAAAACAATCATATAAATTTTAAAAATTAACTTTGTAAGTTAATGTTATTATTGTTAAGTGATATTATCATATATCTCCTTATTAAACATTCAAATTACATATATCCTCAATGTTAAACTAAAATTAAAAATATCCTCATTTACAAAATTTGCCACTAATTAAGGAAAATATGTAAATTGTTCTTTAGTTAGTTTATTATAGGTAAAATAGTAAATAAATTAAAAAAAGTTTTTAATGAAATGGATAAAAATGTAATATATTTTGTTTATAAAAGGAAAATATGTAATTTAGTTTTATGATTAATTAAATATGTAATAAAAGGTTTTAGTAAGAGGAAATATGTAATTGAACCTATTTTTAATAAAACAAACAAACATATAAGTAAAGACCACTTAACAATAGGATCTCGAGGATTACTTTTAATAAAAGTAGTTTATTTTTTAGTAAATCATGTTGAACGCAACGCTTATTAGTTTTAATTACGGATTTATAAAACTTTTTCTAGAATCTAAATCTTATTTTCGTTAGGTTAAATGAACTATGAGACAAAAAAGGCGCCAATCGCGTGAAGCGGGCGCACGTCTTTTTGACTTTTGAGCTGGACTCCGTCAACTGCTTTCTAAATTTAAAAGGTTCGGCGACCGCCACATATTGGTTCCGATTCCCTGCATCGCCTCTACACCCTACCATCTCCTCCTGTCATTTCTTTACTAATTAAATGACCGCCACGTTAGATTATTTTATCATCCATCTATCTATGTTATGCTACGTGTAGTGGTAAAGGCGTAAAACCCCGTAATCGTCACTTTACGTAATCGTCACATAAACAACTGACATCATCACCTTTTTATCACTTCACGTCATAATCACATGTGTTATCATTGTCTCTTATTAAGCCTTCATCACCCCTTCTTTTTCCCCTTTCTTCTCTCTCACGCTGTGAACACCATCACGCTCACCCCATCACGCCCCGGTCACGTCCCTTGTGTAGTGGGTGGAGGGCGCTAAGGGGACGTGACCCAAGCCCCTCACGCCCACTCACGAGGCCACTATGCATAGCCTTACAACATATACCAAGGCGTGATAGTGTCATCTTGCATCCTGTTATGTCGATTACGTCTACAACTAGACGTGTATATAAACCAATTAACCGGTCAATAATTTAAAACAAGTTCGAACAAAACAGTTTCAGTTAATAACTGTTTTTTTTTACTCTAAAACACGAGCCAGTTAACCGCCAATTAGTCTTTTTTTTTTTGCCTCAACTAGATTGGTTAGAAAAATTGGTTTGCTCGTTTGGAATTTAAAACCGTGTCTAAACCGCAAGTTTTGACCCGTTCATTAATAGGTATACAAAACAAGTTCGGGTCGGAAACAAGTTTTTTTTATGCCTATCGGTTCATTAGGGGTTGTTTGTTTGTCTCTTAATGGAACCATTTAACACTTAACCATTCAGCGCGTTTGGTTTAAACTAAATTACATTTTAATGATTCAGTTCAGCATTTAACCATTTAGCACTTAAGGGCTGTTTGTTAGCATCTGAATGGGTCTTAATCTGAATGGTTCAGATTCAGACCGTTTGTTTGGAGGAAAAAAAACACATCTGAATGGGACAGAATGTCTGAATGGAGGTCTGAATGAAAAGGAAACCATCTGAATGGAAGAAACCTCTCGATCGGAAGGGAAACCCCTCGTCATTCATCAACCACCGAAGGTCTCCATGTCGACGATCTACCAACCGTGAACCTAATCCATCTCGTCGGAACCACCACCATCCCGTCGCCGCCTTTCTCCGTCGCGCTCGCAAGGACGACGATGACAACGACCTTAGGGTTTTCTAAAGATGATGATGACGCCTTTTATAAGTTGTAACTACTAATCCGCCGCTCACAAGGAAGACGATGATGACGAAGCCTTTCTCCGCCGCTCGCAAGAACTATCAACTGTGATGGGACAATGAATACGATGGACGAGGCTTAAGGTTTTCTGTAAAAAGAGGGATGTGGCGGTGAAGGTCAGGGATGTGGAGGTCAGGGATGGGAGGTCAGGGCTGTGGAGGTCAGAGCTGTGACGGTGGATGGGGGGCTGCGGTGGTGATGACGGGGAACCTCGATCGGGAATATGGTTTTTAACAAAAAAAGTTTTTTTTTTAGTTTTTATTTTTATTCAGATGTGCAACCAAATAGTTATCATTCAGACCCTTTTAACCATTCAGACATCTTAATTATTCAGCACTTAATGATTCAGACCCAACCAAACGGCCCCTTAATGATTCAGTTCAACACGTAACCATTCAGTTCAACATTTAACCATTCAGTTCAGCATTTAATGGTTCAGACTCTCTTAACCATTCAGACATCTTAACCATTCAACATTTAATGATTCAGATCTACCAAACAGCCTCTAACTCTATCTATTTACAACAGGCGTCATATCTCATTTTCATGAATGTAATGACGAGCTTGCCTCCCTTAATTTTCTTGAACTAGCGGTAGATACGGCTAGTTAGACTACAACTATAAGAAAGTTAATTAATTTAAATTACAAACACATATACAAATCTCTTACACAATTTTTATTACTATCAAATTTTTTTTAAACCATGATATTATCTTACTCATAATACTGAACTACTCCTAAATACTCCTCATGCCTGAATTTGAACCTCATATATCTTCTTTTTAAGAGACAATATCTTTACTAAATGAACTAGTTTTACCTTAGCAATAACTATCCATCTAAAAAGTCTCCTTTCTACACACACCACACAACTTAAAATGTGAAATTCTTATTATCTTTGTCATCGTCATCTTCATCCTTGTCGTCCAATTCAGCCAAATGTAATGAGTTGTTCGTTAGTGCATTTAAATCAATTATCAAACTTGTTTGTCGTTAGTGATGAAGAAAGTTCCTGCCAAATTAAAAGACAAGCCTATATTGATCAGGATCATAAAGCCGCCAACACGCATTGCAGGGGTAATTTTTTTCAAAACTATAAACATTGAAAAAACCAATTATGTATAATTTAATGAAGAACAAAGACAAGAAAATCGTATCAAAACATAATGTTGAATTGCATAATACCTTAAACCAATTTCGTCTAACATGTTTGGAGAAATCGTGAACTATGAAAAATTATATTTAATAACAAATGTGTAAGTCTTGAGTTCAAAAAAATACTCCCATGAAATTTGTTATTTAATAAGAGTTTGAAACGAGATGAATTTGAATTTGAGCTCAAACATTAGAGCACATGGAACCCGCAAAAGTGTAAACCAATCAGTAACATCGCATTAATTCAGGTTTAGGTAAGCAACTTCAAATTGACACGTATGCATCCAATTAAATAGAAATTAAGCACCATAAAAATAAAAATGAGCTTAGAAGAATTTATTCGACTAATAGTGTCTAGCCATTGTGGGCCGCGTACGGAGTACCCGACAGTTGATTAGTTGGCCGTTCAAAAAAAAAATAGCGTCTAGGTTTGTTAATAGCTTAGCATTAAAAATAACTAGTGGGTTTCCCCACGCGTTGCGGCCGGAATTTCTCACTATTTCAAATATCATAACGTATATACGATATGTGTATTCGATCACGACAACGGTGACATCCGAATATAAATATCCGGAAACAATCCCAAATTAATACGTTTTAATTATTTTTTATCCCATCAAATACAACAGTTTATAAAATAAAATCTTCTTATATTGTTATAAAAAATGAGGAAGCTTGAATTTTAATAAGGTGGAAAGAAAAAAATGTTTGAAAGTAATATTATAAATAATGACAAAATATGCAATTTTAAAGAATTGCATCACCTTTTTACGGCGGTCAGAAAAAAAAAACATTTATTATTTAATTAATATATTATTAAGAATAAATTTTAAGAATTGCACCTTTTATGGCGGTCAACAAAAAAATCACTTATTATTAAATTATTATATTATTAAAAATAAAAAGCTTTAAGAGCGGTCTATGCAGGCATTCTTTTTACAACGGTTAATAAAAAAGTTTTAGAGAAGCATTTAACAGCGGTCAAAAAAAGAAAATATATTTAAAAGAAATAAAAAAGTTTTAGAGAAACATTTAACAGCGGTAAAAAAAAAAGAAAATATATTTAAATCTTTTACAGTGTTCCAAGATAAATATAGGGAGGGGTTATCTACACACCCCGAGATTTTAATTCAACACCACGCCGCCACCCATACGCCCCGTAGTGGCCAATACGGGGCGTTTGAGCCACAGACTGACAACCTTAAACGACAGAATTCTTTTGTCAGCTTTTTCAGGACCTATACGCCACGTAGTGACCACTACGGGGCGTTTAGGTCTAAAAAAAACAAACGCGCAACAGCTTGGGTCGTTTGAGGGTGATTTGGGGGGTTTGGGTATTATTTTTGAGGTGTAAAAATATAGTTTTTTTGTTAAAAACTATTTTTATATTTTGCGTATTTTGCGACTTTATATTTTGCGTATTTTGCGACGTATCTCTCGTAGCATTTTTATTTTACGACGACGTATCTCTCGTACGTAAAAGTTTAGTTATTTTTTAAAACGCATGTTTTTTTGTTTGTAAAAATCTAATATTTTTTTGTTTAAAACTTGTTTTTTATTTTTTACGGTCTCTCAGTTCGTTTATTTTTTAATTGTTTTTTAAAACATTTAGTTTTGAAAGCTAAAAATGTTTTTAATTTTTAGATTTAATTAAAATTTAAATATATTAAATAATTTATATATGAATGACGTTCTTTGTTTAAGCATAATGATGTTACAGAATAATATGATAAATAATGCATCACCAACCAAAACATATTTAAATAATAAACACGCATCAACAACGAAAACATATAATAATAAACACGTATCACCAACAAAGCATATTTAAATAAAAAACACGCATCACTAACTAAAACAACCAGATATATGCACGCATCATCAACCAAAACAACCAAATATATATACAAACTATAAACATGAATACAAGTGTCTGTTTAACAAATACAAATATGACTGAAAATACTAAGGTGGAGGTGGAGGAGGATAATCTCGTGGCCGAGGAACTGCAGGAAGCTGAATACCCTCACCTTCTACATGCCTAAGCTCGACATGCACATGCCACGAGATCAGATCCTCCAACCGATCCAGTCGTCGCGTCTGATCAGACTGCTGCTGTAGGATCTGCGTCTGCTGCTGCTGTATCTGCAACAACTGTTGCGTGAGCTCGAGCTGCTGCTGCTGCATGTGCTCATGCTGCTGGATGAGCTGCTGCGTCGAATCAGCTATCCCCTGTATCATAGCCTCGACACGAGCGGGAAGCCGCACCGCTCTGTATATGCGCTCAGGATGCTGATGTGGCACATCCTGATGCGGCACATCCTGATGCGGCTCCCCCTCGCCATGTGGCGGCGGCGGCGGTGGCGGCTGCTGTGGCTGCTGCTGCGGCTGTGGCTGCTGCTGCGGCTGTGGCTGCGGCTGTGGGAACACAGGCATAGGGTTCTCGTCTCTGTAATGGAGATCATTTGGCCCCGGCTGCCAAATGACCCCCCTCCCGAGCGAAAATCGAAGCCCGACCCGTGGGAATGTCTGCGCGATACGCATGCCAAGCACTGTTCGTCGATCTAAACGAACTAGATGAAAGGCCTCCATACCGGCAGGCTCCATATCTATAAGCCCGTTAAAACGAGCAATACGGGTCACATACACCCCCCCGAAGATCAGCCCCCTCTCCTGGCGGTGGTAATACGTGCTAAAGTACTCGGCGAGACAACGTGCAAGGTTGCACGGTCTCCCACTCAATATACAATACAAAAAAAATAAATCCTGTGAAGTGCACCACTCGTGGCTCATGCCACGTCCTGTAACAGACGAGGCAATGCACCGGTGCAAATACCGAATGAGCGGGTCACGAATACGCGTGACCCGGGCGCTGCGGACAAAGGCGTCGTCGCCTATCCGAGGCCACCAAGCACTGACGACGGCGTCGTCAGCTGTATGAATAGCCGTCGTGTAGATCGGCATATGAGTCTCCTCCTCGGTGTACAAACCGAGGACGCTCCTAAACTCGGCCAAAGACAAATGGTACGCGGCCCCGCAGAGTCTAAAGGAAACCTCTGCCGGCTAGGCCTGACCCGGCTGTGGCTGGAAATTAGGAGCCTGAGGCCTGTACCTAAATGTCGAAATAAACTCCACAGTGATAAGTCGGTACTGTGGAGCATACGTCATCTCAAAAAGACGAGACCATGGCGTGTCCTCGCCAATGATCGCCGTCATCCTCTCCTGCTGGCCAAGCTCGGCCAGCAGGTCGTAGTCAATCGCCTTCTGGTTGCCCATTTCCTTCTTCAGGAGACGATCGCGCCTCCTACGCGCGCTCGTCCCCTGAGGAAATGCCAACCAGGGATGGTCCATAAGCTCGTCGAAATGATCGACATCTAGATCATCAACATGCGGCTGTCCCACATCGTCACCAGCAATCTCCATCTCATCAGAAGAAGACATATCTGAAGGATGAACAAATAAAACAAATTACGATAATAAATAATAAATAATAATAATAGTAATAATAAATAATAACAATAAATAACAAATAAATAATAAGAATAATAATAAATAATAAACAAATAACAATAATAATAATAACTAATAAATAAATAAATAATAAATAATAATAATAATAGTAATAATAACAATAATATTAATTATAGTTATAATAACAATAATAATAAATAATCAATAAATAACAATAATAATAATAAATAATAAATAAATATTAATAATAATAGTAATAATAACAATAATAATAAATAATAAATAAATAATAACAATAATAATAAATAGCAAATAAATATTAATAATAGTAATAATAACAATAATAATAAATAATCAATAAATAATACAGAAGGAGCAAACGCCCCGTAGTGTCCCATATGGGGCATTTGTTTTGAACCAGAAGGGGCAAACGCCCCGTTGTGCTCCAAACGGGGGGGCCGCGGTCACGTTTGCTTCAAAAACCCAACCCCCGGTCATCCACCAAGATTAAACGGGTCGGATTACTAACCTTGAAGCCGCAAACGAGGTCCAAACGAGATCCAAACGGTGGTCAGCGACGGTCAGCGGCGGTGGCGTAGAGAGCAAACGGGTGTCGAGAGGGTCGTTTGTGGGGAACCGGGGGGCGTTTTGGGGGTTAGTAGATGCTAATACGCCACGTAGTGGGCACAACGTGGCGTTTAGCTTTATTTTTTTTTTTAATTTTTAATTTATATTATATATAATGATATTATATTAAATGTAATATATATAATTATATTTAAATGTAATATAATTGATTATATTAAATATAATTATATTATCTTTTATTTTGTTTTATATAATTATATTATATTTAATATTTATTATATATAATTTATATTATATATAATGATATTATATTAAATGTAATATATATATAATTATATTATCTTTTATTTTGTTTTATATAATTATATTTAATATTTATTATATATAAATGTAATGTAATCTAATTATATATTATTGGTCCGAAACGTTATCAATAATTATACAAAGTTACAAAGTTTCGTGGTGATAATATACTTCTTTGTTTGCTTCTATAATCGATCTATACCGTTGGATTCGTTCTTGATAAACCAGCTCCCACGCACCGGCTGCATCATTTCGGTAACGTTTCCAGACCGCACTTAGAGTTGGAATCGGATAATCCCCTTCCAACCTTATGTTGACGAAATGTTGTGGCATATGAAGAAGACAAACCACATTATGTTGTGGTATTGTCGATGGAGCTAACCATAACGGGAAAACGTGATACACCCTTGTTGACTGATAAGGTGAACTATAACGCCAAATCTTTGTGCAACAACGAGTCCTGTATAAGGCATAAGCATCCAATGTTCTTCAGGTGCAGGTTTGATATCAAACCAGTTTATGCTATGACGTATTGCTTCATATAAATTTTCATCAACGGAGTTAAGAACATATCTGTATGCTTCCCTATTGGTGTCCACCTCTTGTAACAGTTGCTGTCGAACGAAACCCCATTGATTTTCATCGAACCCTAACCCAACGGCTACAGACCTGAATCCACAATTACCATCTGGCATAACATCTTGTATGTTGCTTACATAACAATGAAGCATTGAAGGAATGTAACGACTAAATCGTCTAAGATTGTTCAATCCTTCTGGTTTCACTGGCGAGGCAACTACCGAGTCAACTTGACTTGTCTCGAGTCCTTTTTTCCCTCTAGAAGACGTTGAACGACTACGTTGGAGGGCGGGTCTTTGCTGGTTTGACATTGCTGGAGTGAATGAACTATGCCTTGGAAGTTGAAAACTACTCTCTTGTGAGTCGACAACTGCGCTTTGTCTAGATTCACTCCCCCTTTGTTGTTGAGTCTTCAATGTGGGACGTCCGCGTGTATCCTTCTAAACCAATGGCGTTTTCTTTTCACTTTTAAACGGAAACACCTGCGAAAGTATTTTTTTAACCAGACTCTTTTTCACTGACTCAGGTTTTGAATTTATTTCCTGCGTCACCAGACCCATTTGTCCTGCAACGTCGATTTCTTCGTCTTCTAGAAGTGTCGGGTACTTAGTATCAAGTTTTGTCCAGAAGATGTCTATATCAGAAAGTGGAATAATCGTGTCTGTATACAAATGAAAGGAAAATAATCAGTTTACAACAAAAAAAATGTAAAAAACAAACAAAGAGGAATTGGTTACAGTAATTTGATACCTGTATTTTCGTATGTTGAGATCCGACAGGCACATGGCAAGCCACAACTTGTCCACAACTGGTGGCCGCATGACATACTACCTTGACGCATAACCTTGATCTTATTTATTTCATCAAGTAGTAAATCAAGAGCTTTATGTGAAACCTTGCCACGTAAGTTATTAAACAAGGGTATTTTATGATGACCCATTGTCTTTATTAAACTTGTTTCAAACCCATGTTTCATGTTTACCTCCTGCAATTATATCATTTGATCAACAAAACCTACCAGTGTCGAGAGCGAGTTATTAGTGGTTCTTAGATATCTTTTTAAGTTTGAATGTTGACTCTCGACTCTGTTAGTTGTACGTTGACCAAAGTTAGGCGTTCTGTTAGTCCAGGCTGTGACAAACATGTCTTTGTATGGGTTTAACCAAGTCTGAGTCACATAATTCAAAACCCCTGAAATAAAAAAAAAACTATGACATACAAAAACGTAATTTTACCAAAAATAATGATAATGATATTGAATGACGCTTACTTTGACGGTTATCTGAGACAAGTTGTTGGTACAGGCGGTTATAGTTGTAGTCGTAAATTTCTGGCGACGAAGAGTCACACAAATTCCCCCAACGACCCTTAAACTTTTTCCAGTCACCGTCTGAAAAACTCGCCTTGCAGTGTTTTGCGATATTTTCGCTTATGTGCCACCTGCATAAATACCTGGAAGCGTGCGGAAAGACCTTACGACATGCATTCATCAGAGCAAGGTCTCTGTCGGTTATTATCACGCAAGGCTCCATACACTTATCTAGCATATCTTTTACTCGTTCTAGAACCCAATGATAATTTTCCTCTTTTTCTTTACTCACGAACGCGTGAGCAATACAAAACGTATGGTGTGTTGAGGTAACACCAACTATCTGTACAAAAGGAAGTTTGTACATGTTTGTCTTGTAAGTCGCGTCGATCATAAGAACATGTGGGAACGCACGCCACCAGGTGTATGATTTTTTATGACAAAAGAAAATCTCCTCCACGACATTCGTTTCAGAGTTTTCCCGAGTAAAGTATACGTAATTTTTAGTATGTAGCAGGTTCTCTAAGACTTGCATTGGGGTTGATCCGATTTTTTGTTTATTTTTAAATTTATGCTGCACATTGTATACGTCTCTACGGATGGAGACGTTGTTGGGATTCTGCTTCTTTAGGCTGGAAAGTATGTTGCGTGGGTCCATGTGTTGCTCAGTCAGATGGTGCACCATGTTTTGTTCCTGCTCGGACATTCTTCAAACAAACGGGTGCCCCTCAAGATTTTGAGCATGTTCATGGTTGTGTTTGTCGTTTCTGACCTGAAGCTTCCAACCATAAGAATCAGAGTCGTATATCCCTATTAATTTAAAAGGACACCCGATTTTCTTGCTACCGGTACGCCTTAAGATGGCTGTACTATTGTGTTCACCACCACGATCACACACAAGCCAGATTTTGTTGACCTCATCGGTCCCCTTCTTTTTCTTAGATCGTCCGGTAACTACGATGTATCCATTATCAAGGGCTCTAGTTTTCACCCATGCCATCAGCTCCTCCACAGAAATGAATATCTGAAAACAATGTTGTCATTAAACTAATGTCCATCTAACTAAAAACAAGTGAAAATATATTACCTCATTGGTATTCCAGTCCATATTTTGGTATACAATGTCAGCTTCTTCCTTTTTATCGGCCACTTGGGGTGGTTGTGATTGTTCACCACCGTAACATTCCCTGTTAACGTCTTCATCATAGCAAGGTTCCTGGTTCAAATCAAACTGCCAGTACGAAGTTTGACCCGCAACCTCTTCGTTAAGATCTGGCAATGCGGGTCTATTTGTCGCCTCAGACGATTGCACACCAGTCTCATCCTTAAAAACATTATGATTAGTTTGTCATTTGATTAACAATAAAAGCAAGTAAATACAGTTTCGTACCTGATATGTTTCAGCCACACACGAAACGTCGGAATATTGACCAAAGAAAAAGTCTCCGTCCCACCAAGACATATTTCAAATAAAAAATACGGATGTAGAGTGTAGATATTTATTAAACGAAACAAGAGAAACTGGTTCAAGTATTTGGAAAGTGATTCGAGGGAATGCGTAATATTGTAACTCAGTATGTGTATATATGGGCGATGAATTCGTAAGTTGCAAACTATTTGTCACGTTTTAAACATTAAACGCCATGTAGTGGTCACTACGGGGCGTTTAGGGTTATCCCTAAACGCCCCGTAAGCAAATTAAAACACAAATAACTTATCAAACCTTAACTAATGCAGAGTTGAACTACAAACACAAGTCTGTGCACTAACAGTCGATTCCAACACTTTAGGTGAGTTTCGTACAACCCCTTTTCTTTTAATGTTTTACAAACATCGTGGTAAAACTATGAAACCGTTCTTAAACATAAGATATGCTTCACTATTATCTGTGTGATTTCATGTGATTTTATTATCCCTAAACGCCCCGTAGTGACCACTACGTGGCGTTTGGGTCTAATCAACTGACATGTCGGAAGCTTTTGCAGAACCTCGTACGAAAACGCCTCGTAGTGGGCACTACGGGGCGTTTAGGTTTAATCATGGTACCTGTCGTTTGACCGAGCTAGTACAATTCGTACCTAAACGCCCCGTAGTGGCCACTACGGGGCGTTTGAGGGGTGTGCAGACATTATTTTGAGGTGTAAGTTTAACACCACCCTAAATATATTAGAAAAAGGGCTTTTACAACGGTCCAAACAAATTTTGAAACGGTTAATAAAAAAGTTTTAGAGAAGCATTTAACAGCGGTCAAAAAAAAAAGAAAATATATTTAAATCTTTTACAGCATTCCAAGATAAATATATTAAAAAAATGGCTTTTACAACGGTCCAAACAAATTTTGAAGCGGTTAATTTTTTTTTGTAGCGGTACAAATGTAATTCATTGAACTTAAAAGGGTATAATTGATAGTTTGTTGATTTATTTATTATTATTACTGTTCATTCAGTTTGTAAATGTATTTATGATAATATGTTTGTAGGGAATATCCTAACATTCAAAGGGAAAAAAACACATAATAATTAATCGTATATGGCCAAAATTCAGTTGCCGTCCCAAAGACTTTTGTGGCCCACACGGTGTTTTGTCGTTTTGAAGTTACAAAATGGCCCTCTGACTTCTTTTGGACAGCCGAATTACGGAATTAGTTTGACCAATTGGCATGTCCATACATTTTTGGAGGGAACATAACATTCTCACAATGTGATGCCAAGCCTTTTACCAACTCTTTTTTTTGAATGACAGAGGGTACCGTCATGCTACCTTCATTTATCTTAACGGTTGGTAAGTAAAATCAATTCCTCGATCGCCGACCGTGAGACAGTACCCTCTGATGCGCGGGAATAGGTAAAGCCTCGCCCCCTATTGGTTCAGAACCCGAGATTAAGCTCAAGATTTCTCCCCTCACCTGGTATCCATTCAAATGTCACCAGTGAAACTTGAACCCTGGTCTCCAAGGAGAAAGGGTACGTCAAACCTTAACCACTAAGCTAACTATACTGGATCCTTTTACCAACTCAAATACCCTCAACAACCAAAAGGGCATTTTTCTCAATAATACAAAGGTGTGTTAAGATGTTCTTCTTTAAAATAGGTTGAAAGGTCTAGTTCTCAACAACCATTTTAGAAGGTTTATAAAGACTAACCGATCTGTTACGTACACACATGTTTATGATAATCACCTACACTTAAAGTTACTTCTAGGTGTATGTAGGTGATATGCACTAGAAACGAAGTGGGGTGAGAGGCAGCTTCAAGCATAACCAACGAGAATATCGACAGCTGGCTTTAATACTTCAAAAAAGACCTAGAGGGGCTACTTCACCATGACCATGTCGCATGCCATCGATTTATTGATTGTACGTTCTTTTTTTGGTATTGTACTTGTAAATGTTATATTTTTATATGTAGTTTAGAGATAAGAGATATGAGAATGATACAATGCAATGATTTAGTTCTCGTTACAAAAGGGGTGATTAAAACAAACAATATCTATAAATGTATTTTTACAGTTTAGTTTTTAAATAATCAGATTCACTTTTCACCCTTCAAATGCTAAAAGTTGTTTATTTCCAAAGAAAAACACAATAAGCAACATAAATTCCTAAAATCTGATAACTTTTAAGCACATTTTTTAGTCTATGCAATCATGTTACATTATCTCACATCTCTTTTCGAATGATCAGGCATGTCGTATCTTTACATGCTGCAAATATATAAGCTAAGGTTGCATACATCAGTTCATAAAAGGATCTGATCCCATATGCCCTGCGCAAAATGAAAGCTAAATCAAGCATCGGATACACCATTTTATATGTTTTATTTACATTTTAATCACTTAATATGACTATAGAATGCATATCAAATAAACATTACATTTAAACTAAAGTACATCTGATACTAACTTATAAGGTAACACTAAAAACTAAAAAAATTGTAATCTTTATCATCAAAGTTTTTGAATACTAAAGTATACTTATAATATAAATATTTATTCATGACTTGAAATAATTTTCTGGACGAATGGTCATAACAAATGTAAAGATTATTAATGACATATATTGTGGGTTAAAAATTTAACATATGCATGTTTGTAAAAAAAGCTAAGCGGGGTGTAATTTAACATAGGTAAGTAAAGTAGTGGGCTCGTTATATAATTTTCCTTTGCAAGGGTGTTTATATATTCTCATTGTTCCAAGTAAGAATGGCAAGAGCAAATTAAAGTGTGAAAATTGAAGCAATAAAAAGCTTATGTTCGTAACTTTTAGTGTATGTGTTAGCAAGTTCGTAACGTTGGGGGTTGATCTATAATTAGAGGGACTAAAAATTTAGCAAGTTTGTAAAATAAGCTGACAAGCTTGTTATACGATGCCAAGCTATTGGGTTGACAGTAGAACTCCATCTGAGCCAATAATACAACCCAATTCCTTTTATTAACGATGGTACGATTATAAATTTGTTGAAATTTATTATGTATAACATATCATTTGTGACAATCAGGAAAATTTTTGTTTCTCAAACACTATCAACAACAATCAAATTTCGGGTAACCAAATTTCGGGATAAAATTTCTTTCAACAAGGGGATGATGTGACACCCGGCAATTTCAGGTAAATTGCAACTCTTACATTCTATACATTTCACATTCATACTTGTTGCATTTCATTTAATTATGTTTAATTAGATGAGTTGAACACAAACTACTGCGAAACGATAGTTCGTGGAACTATCGAATCGTACATTGCACATTGGTTTTGGAAACCAAGTGTGGCAAACGCAACACTAACACAAAACAATAATTCGGAGAATTACTGAATTGTGCATTACACGTTGATTGGGATTAATCAAGCGTGCAAACACTTCGTAAAACACAAACACAAACAATCACCGATAATTCGAGAAATTATCGAAACACACGAGTCTCACGAAGTTGGTGAACAAACAATCGAATGTCAATTGAGTCACAGATGACCGAATGTTAGTAATCAAGGTCAATCGATGATAACTGCGTACGAGGAGTTACGTCAGCAATGAATTGAGCACAGTTGATCGTGATTAGAATCCATGTGGAGTTGACAACCGAAATTAATATGGGATGATAGTACGCGTAAAATGATGAATGTGGGCGAAAACGGTGCGCGAAACGGAGTTACGGATTGTCCGGAATTGCGAAACGAAGTTTCTGTCGAAAAACGGGTGAAATTACCCTGAGGCGGTACGCCTCAGGTCGTGTGATTATGTCAGGCGATGCGCGCGGGACGCGAAATATTCTAGAAGTCCGGTAGGGGCCGCGCGGTACGCCTGGATTGGCTGCGGGTCGTCAGGCGATGCGCCTGGGGTCAATTTGATCGGCAACTTGCATAAAAATCAAGATTTTCATCCTCATCCTCATTCTTCATCAACCATCGACGAAACCAGCTCCCATCCACGAAAATCTTCATGCAAATCATCATCTATTCATATTTGAAGGCCTCTCGACGTTTAGATCGCATCCAGAAGTGTTAAAACAAGTTCTGATCATCATTTCATCCGTTGGAATCCGTCAGATTAGGTAATGGTTCATTTTAAACCTTCTGGTTTGATTATGAATGATTAAATCTTAGTTTTGAACGTAATGATATAGTTAGGATTGTTGATTATTGCCTAGATGATGGCTAGGATTGATTTTGAGTGTTAAACTCAAACTGTTATTGGGTAAATCCTTGTTTTGAGCCGTTGTAATGCCCAGTTTGCATGGAATCATAGCAATGGTTATAATGATTTAAACCATTTGGTTATGATAATGTAAATGATTAATTTGATTAATCCTTGGCATGCAAACACTCGGTTGGGCACACCGACACTTGGAGTTGTATGGAATACAACACACTACAAAACACATACTCACTCCTATATGGTTATAGGTGCCTACTAGCAGGATTGCTAGCATTCGCAGACGCGAACACACAAACACATACTCACATCTATATGGTTATAGGTGTCTACTAGCAGGATTGCTAGCATTCGCAGACTCGAACACACAAACACACCGGAACTGCTAATCAGGTGAGTTCACGGCCCCTTTTTACTTTTTCTACCTTTGGGGGAGAAAACATTGCATGATAAACTGTTTTTGGAAAACAACTCATTTCATTTATGTATGGACATGCTTTATCATTATATGTATATGTGTGGACCACATCACAACTAAAAGTCCTCGCGATACTCCACGGACCGTTAATAGCATAATGCCTAGCGTGGTAATTTTGAATAGTACTATTTGGGCCTGACAAGCCCCACTACACCCGACTGGAGGTCGGAACAGTGCAAAATTGACCAACACTTTGCCATTGTCTTGTGATAACATGGCGGGAGGCACAATCTGTCAGCTTCGGTACCATCCACAATATAATATAACTATATTGACTAGCTATCAATCGATACTGCATTGTAATGATACATAAATAACAACTCTTACTTTAAACATTGGATGTTTACTGCTTATGATAAACCTGTGTTCTCACCAACCTTTGTGTTGACCCTTTTACTCGCATGTTTTCTCAGGTAGCTAAGGCACGCGCACAAGGATAGAATGTTAGGATGGAGTCCCATGCATCAACTTTTGTGTCTTAGATCATCGAAAACATTTTAGATTTTTACTTGATTATGTCATGTATTGATAAACACCTTTTAATCGCTTCCGCAAACGTTAAACTTATGATGTTCTGAAAACTGTTTTAAAATAACGCTTCTGCAACTTATGAACTGTATGTGTTTTGGGATTGTACAACTTTCGCAACTCTGATTTTGCAAATTGATTTATCCATCAAATTGGATGTACGTATATAACCAGACATATAGGTCTCGCATGTTGTGTGACCGGAGACTGCGATCCTGACATTCTGTTGACGCTCGCGCCCCGGAAAGGGACGGGATTTCTCGGGGTGCGACAGATTGGTATCAGAGCCTCCGGTTATTGCGAATTAGGTTTGCATTTAGTGAACTTAGTCTATAACCACTAGTCTCCACACAACACATAGTGCTTAGTATTAGTACTACTTGCATATATTACCGTACATATACACAATACACACATTTTGATATGGTGTCACTGTCGTAATCATCTATACTCGCATTCGACGAAAAGGAGCAAATTGTCCCTACACTTACACTATCAACACTACCGGTAGCAGCCGAGTTACCGAAGCAAACATCAACTAATCCCAGAAGACAGCACGTCTGAGCCGTCGAAGGAGGAGCAGCCGGTGCACACATGCTACATCACCGGTGCTCGAATTGAAGAGGCGACGACAAGAGCTGATCGGGGATACCATCAAACAAGTCAAAGGATGAAATAGGCCCTATGGCTCATTACAAAAAAGTCAAGGGATGAAATAAGCCCTGTGGCTCAACCTTGATTTGAAAGACATTAATTCTCCTTCCAACTCCTAAACAACATTCTTGTAACCCTTGGGTACCTCTATACATACTGCTTGCAAGGACAACAGGAGGAGATACTAAACTCGACTCCTTGTCACTCTTAGAATACCACCCAACGGGCATTGTCGCTCGAGTAGGAAAAACTAGAGTGACCATGCGGAAAGATTTCGTTATGGGTGCATACGAAACTCCAGGCTGCTAGGCAGTCATCCAGAAACAGCTATACTAACACTCATACAATCAGTGACTCAACACTAAACGACCTGAGGAAAACACACTCAAGCCACGTAGCTATCCTTATAGGATCTACGCAAGATCCTATAATACCAAACAACTCGCGTGACTAGCCCAAGTATTAGTTCGATAGGCTATCCAGTCATACCTCATATGACTCATGTTTGAATCTCAATGGCATGAATAAACTCTAAATCCAGTAAAACCTGATAGCTCTAAGCAGGAGGAACTAGAATTTTTATGTAAGGTAAATTGACGATCATGGTGCGCAACATAATCGTGAATTTACAGGTACGCATGAATTCTGGCAAATCCTATTGTGAGCCTATACATTGATATTCGCTTATCCCTCATCCTGATGGTTGCAACGAAATTCAAGCAACGTATCAAAATTTCAACATAACATTCATCAAATTCCCGGCTATAGTCTGGATTACCATGTATCCATGGAAACCTCATGTTGCGACTATATACTCCACATGAAGCAACGTATCAAATTTTCCGATGAGGACCCTGACAAGGATCCTAAGGAGGATTCCATGGAGGAGTCATCCGACAATACATAACCCATACTAGACTCACCTAAACCTGAGAGGTAGTGGTTGAGTCGGATTGACTCGGGACCTAACCTGGGCAGACAATGGAATCGAGTGTCTTGCAAAAGAACTAAGATATACAAGTACCCTGACATGCAGAGCCTTGTAGCATATTCGACAAGATAGATCGGGATATAACCCAGTTGACTTCACTATTCCATGCAGCCGAAGATCGGGCTGCCAAAACAAGGTCGCCGATCCAATTTCAGAGGAACCCGACACTAAGGAATAGGAACCAGTGGTACTAGCTGATTCTAGATTCCACTATCGATAACGCCTTCGATTAACTTAGCATAGACCTGGTAGAGACGAGATTTGAGTTGTGTCTCTGCATTCGAAATTTTGAAACCTTAGTGTTTTGAGTATTAAATAAATTGTAACCAGTACAACTTATTATATATATCAAGACTAATAACTGTTATTGAAAGTTTTGTCTATGCTATTCAATACATGTTTTCCTTTCGTAACAAACATACGCTACATTAGTCATTAAACCCACACTAACACTCATTCTCGCTATGAAGATCATGGCTGGAAGACGCGAAGGACGCAGGAACGCAGGAGGAAGAGGAAACATTAACCTCACTGCAGCTGAACTAAGTGCACTCATCAACGAGCGAGTTGATGAAGCCCTAGCTGCACGGGAAAATAATCGTAACCTAAACCCACCGAATCAAGGAGCAAACCTTAATCCACCCCACTGCACATTCAAAACATTCTTAGACTGCAATCCACCTTCTTTCAATGGTACGGAGGGTGCTGCTGGTCTCCTCCGATGGATTGAAAAATTGGAATCAACTTTCATCATGAGCAACTGTATAGTTAATGATCGTGTGAGGTACGCAACAGGAACCTTAGATGGAGCGGCACTCACTTGGTGGGACACAAATGTTCAAACCATAGGATGGGAAACATGTAATGCTTTATCTTGGGAAGAATTCAAAAGAATGATGAAACACAAATATTTCTCCCACGAAAAGGTTCAGAAATTGGAAATGGAATTTCGGAACCACCGGATGATCGGTTCTGAGATCGAGGCGTACACTTCTCGATCTTATGAGTTGGCACACATGTGCCCAGAAATGGTGACCCCAGCCTACAAACATCTTGAAAAATACATTGAGGGATTGACACCACAGGTTCGGGATATGGTAATATCCGCTGACCCCACCACCTTACGACATGCCGTTTATTTAGCTCATGAACTGACCGATACGGCAGTTGTTCAAGGATTATTACCTCCACGTGGCACAGTAATCAAAACCACCGACAATAAACGCAAATGGGATAACTCTCAAAACGAAATCCCTATTCTACAACCACCAAGACGATGTAAGGGTGCCTATGCTGGCAAAAACCCAAAGTGCAACAATTGTGATTATCATCATAAACGAGGACCGTGTGAAAAATACCAATGCCAACGGTGCGGAAATCTAGGCCACACAGCTAAGAACTGCAGGGGTGAACTGGTGACCAAAATTCCACAGCCTCAACCGCAACAATACAAAGTACCAAAAGGTTGCTTCGGATGTGGAAAGCCAGGACACTTTAAGAGGGATTGTCCCCATGCGGAAAACAATGGAGATAAAGCACCAAAGAGTTGTATCGAATGTGGAAAGCCAGGGCACCTCAAGAAGGACTGCCCATACCTGGGGAACAACAACAATAACAGGAACAATAACGGTTCGAAGGAACGACCCCTCGTTATTGGGGCTAAGGAAACCAGAAATGATCCTAACCTTGCAACGGGTACGTATCTCTTAAACGATCATTACGCTTCAGTATTATGTGATACCGAAACTGAGAAAAGGCTTATATGTAAGCACTTTAGTAAATACTTGCCATAACCTAAATGTATTTAAAGGTTGAATACACTGTAGAATTAACAGATGGTAAACTGATTTTAACTAAGCACATTCTAAGAGAATGCACTTTAGAGCCAGCAAACCATAAATTGAAGATTGACATCATGTCGGTTACATTAGGCAGTTTTGATGTTGCCACGACAGGGTTGTGCGCAAATCTCTTCTTAGTGGGGAAACCCTAGATCACGATGGTGAAAGGAGCGACACTTCATTGTTCCCACGTGGAAGCCGGAACAAATGTCAATGCATTTCATTACCAAGCTACCCCGTACTCCTAATGGATGGGACACTATCGGGGTAATTGTGGACCGTCTGACCAAGCCAGCACATTTCCTGGCACTCAAGGAAAACGAAAGGATGGAGGAGGTAGCCAGAAATTATGTCAAGAAGTGGTCTCATGACATGGAGTGCCAATCTCCATCATTTCAGATTGAGACGCCAGATTCACTTCTAATTTCTGGAAATCATTGCAAAAGCCACTTGGCACACGGTTGGATATGAGTACAGCATACCATCCACAAACTGATGGCCAAAGTGAACGCACAATACAAACTCTTGAAGATATACTACGAACGTGCGTAGTAGACTTTGGTAACAGCTGGAAAACTCACCTACTGTTGGTGGAGTTTTTCCTACAACAACAGTTACCACACCAGCATCAAGGCAGCGCCTTTTGAAGCACTCTATGGCAGGAAATGCCGATCACCCATCTGTTGGGCGGAAGTGGGCGACAGTCAGCTCACTGGCCCGGAAATTGTGCATGAAACAACCGAGAAAATCGTGCAAATCACAAACCGCATGGCAGCAGCTCGTGATAGTCAAAAGAACTATGCCGACAAACGTCGAAAACCTCTGGAATTTCAGGTAGGAGACAAAGTCCTTTTGAAAGTCTCACCCTGGAAAGGTGTCATTCGTTTTGGTAAACGAGGCAAACTAAACCCACGGTATATTGGACCTTTCGAGATCCTGAAGAGGATTGGTCCGGTGGCATACCAACTCAACTTACCAGCCGAACCCGACGGAGTTCACAACGTGTTTCACGTCTCAAACTTGAAAAAGTGTCTATCTGATGAAATATTTGTAGTTCCACTGGATGAGATCCAGGTGGATGAACAACTACGGTTCGTGGAAGAGCCGGTGCAGATCATGGACCGGGAGGTAAACAGAGTAAGATTTCAATTGTTAAAGTCCGATGGAACTCGAAACGCAGACCTGAATTCACGTGGGAGCGTGAAGATCAGATGATGCGCAAATATCCCCATCTCTTCAAGTAAACAGCGTCGAACCCCGACAACAACGAATAAATTTCGGGACGAAATTTCTTTCAACAAGGGGATGATGTGACAATCAGGAAAATTTTTGTTTCTCAAACACTATCAACAACAATCAAATTTCGGGTAACCAAATTTCGGGATGAAATTTCTTTCAACAAGGGGATGATGTGACACCCGGCAATTTCAGGTAAATTGCAACTCTTACATTCTATACATTTCACATTCATACTTGTTGCATTTCATTTAATTATGTTTAATTAGATGAGTTGAACACAAACTACTGCGAAACGATAGTTCGTGGAACTATCGAATCGTACATTGCACATTGGTTTTGGAAACCAAGTGTGGCAAACGCAACACTAACACAAAACAATAATTCGGAGAATTACTGAATTGTGCATTACACGTTGATTGGGATTAATCAAGCGTGCAAACACTTCGTAAAACACAAACACAAACAATCACCGATAATTCGAGAAATTATCGAAACACACGAGTCTCACGAAGTTGGTGAACAAACAATCGAATGTCAATTGAGTCACAGATGACCGAATGTTAGTAATCAAGGTCAATCGATGATAACTGCGTACGAGGAGTTACGTCAGCAATGAATTGAGCACAGTTGATCGTGCTTAGAATCCATGTGGAGTTGACAACCGAAATTAATATGGGATGATAGTACGCGTAAAATGATGAACGTGGGCGAAAACGGTGCGCGAAACGGAGTTACGGATTGTCCGGAATTGCGAAACGAAGTTTCTGTCGAAAAACGGGTGAAATTACCCTGAGGCGGTACGCCTCAGGTCGTGTGATTATGTCAGACGATGGAATCCGTCAGATTAGATAATGGTTCATTTTAAACCTTCTGGTTTGATTATGAATGATTAAATCTTAGTTTTGAACGTAATGATATAGTTAGGATTGTTGATTATTGCCTAGATGATGGCTAGGATTGATTTTGAGTGTTAAACTCAAACTGTTATTGGGTAAATCCTTGTTTTGAGCCGTTGTAATGCCCAGTTTGCATGGAATCATAGCAATGGTTATAATGATTTAAACCATTTGGTTATGATAATGTAAATGATTAATTTGATTAATCCTTGGCATGCAAACACTCGGTTGGGCACACCGACACTTGGAGTTGTATGGAATACAACACACTACAAAACACATACTCACTCCTATATGGTTATAGGTGCCTACTAGCAGGATTGCTAGCATTCGCAGACGCGAACACACAAACACATACTCACATCTATATGGTTATAGGTGTCTACTAGCAGGATTGCTAGCATTCGCAGACTCGAACACACAAACACACCGGAACTGCTAATCAGGTGAGTTCACGGCCCCTTTTTACTTTTTCTACCTTTGGGAGAGAAAACATTGCATGATAAACTGTTTTTGGAAAACAACTCATTTCATTTATGTATGGACATGCTTTATCATTATATGTATATGTGTGGACCACATCACAACTAAAAGTCCTCGCGATACTCCATGGACCGTTAATAGCATAATGCCTAGCGTGGTAATTTTGAATAGTACTATTTGGGCCTGACAAGCCCCACTACACCCGACTGGAGGTCGGAACAGTGCAAAATTGACCAACACTTTGCCATTGTCTTGTGATAACATGGCGGGAGGCACAATCTGTCAGCTTCGGTACCATCCACAATATAATATAACTGTATTGACTAGCTATCAATCGATACTGCATTGTAATGATACATAAATAACAACTCTTACTTTAAACATTGGATGTTTACTGCTTATGATAAACCTGTGTTCTCACCAACCTTTGTGTTGACCCTTTTACTCGCATGTTTTCTCAGGTAGCTAAGGCACGCGCACAAGGATAGAATGCTAGGATGGAGTCCCATGCATCAACTTTTGTGTCTTAGATCATCGAAAACATTTTAGATTTTTACTTGATTATGTCATGTATTGATAAACACCTTTTAATTGCTTCCGCAAACGTTAAACTTATGATGTTCTGAAAACTGTTTTAAAATAACGCTTCTGCAACTTATGAACTGTATGTGTTTTGGGATTGTACAACTTTCGCAACTCTGATTTTGCAAATTGATTTATCCATCAAATTGGATGTACGTATATAACCAGACATATAGGTCTCGCATGTTGTGTGACCGGAGACTGCGATCCTGACAATCTGTTGACGCTCGCGCCCCGGAAAGGGACGGGATTTCTCGGGGTGCGACATCATTATATTTACGTAATTACAAAAGTTCACAACTTTTAAAACACACTATATCATCCTTTAAAGCCAAATGTGTGATTAATTGTAATAACAAATAACCATTAACCTTTTAAATTATCTATACTATATATAATAATAATAACAATAAGGACAACTATTATTTTTAAACGATGATAACTTTTTCATGCATTAATATTTTTTAAAGAAAACTAAAATTGTTATTTTTAAGTAGGATATTGCTATAAGTTTTTTCTTTCTTTATTTAAATTAACATGCTACATGATGTTCTATCAGTGCTTGTGCTACTATGTTGTGTTTCTCATGTCATTTACATGGCACCCACTAGCTAGTTAATTTATGATATATAACATTTTTGACTCATGTTTCAATTACTTATAACTGCTTAACTATGTTTTGTTTTTTTAAGAAACGTTGCAACTTCTGATATGACTAAAAGAGATTGATAATCTTAGACACTTGATAATTTTACAAATCTATTATTAAATTTAAGAATTTGGTGAAGATGATTTTACAAATCTATTATTAAATTTAAGTCTTGCCAATTTGAGGTACATGTAAAGTTTTGATTGGTTGAGAGTGGGTAAGAATGGATTTAATGTCAAATGTTTATTTTGTTTGGGTGTTTAAATGTTTGTTTTTTTAACGAAAACAATCGATTGGCTGGTACGTCTCAAAAGTAAAACTCATACATCAGTCACACCACCTATATTTCACCAATGCACAAGGAAACTCAACACTGGGAAAACGTCCTGCTCATCCAGGAGCAATTGCTCCAAAAAAGACTAGAAGCTAATACATCTTATAACATAAGTTAAGGAAGTAGCACTAGATTAGAAATCTTTTCGTAAATGTTTATTTATGCGATTTTCATATGTGCTTTCCTTTTTTTCCATTCGGCTAAAGTCTAGCGAACATGGCCACATAGGGTAGTTGTAATTGTTATTTCATGTGGTATGTAGCAATTGTTTTTGGGTGGGCTGATCTTTTCATCAACTTTTACAACATTCAAAGAGGGCTAGCCCGTACTCCGTAGCATATATTCTTGGTGGCTTGGTGCTGGTTGCTAAATATAAGGAGCTTTTTTCATCAGAAGAGACAAAAATAACACAATATTGATATATAAAGGATTTACTTGAAAGTTTAGATGTCTCTTCGTCATTGGCTCCTCAAGTATTTATTGGGGTTCTTCATAGTTTTTTTAATTTTGTATTTTTTCCCTGCTAACTAACATTATATATAACCAATGAGACATTGTTGTCTCAATGGTATCCCAAGATTCTTTCAAATAGGAGATCTTGGGTTCAAATCCCTGCTGCAGTGACATAGGGGTCTGAGGGGTAAGGGGGTTTTCCCAGTGGGGTTTTCTCCTGGGGTGGTTGTAGTGGCTCATGGGAGGTCCAGGTAACTAGACCTTCGTGACGTGGCTTGGAAACAGTGGGTTCACACGATTGATACATTTGCCGTTCAAAAAAAAAACTAACATTATATAAGCGGGTTCTGATTCCAAAAAAATTATGGGTTGTGACTAATTTGGTAAAAACTTTGGTATTAACGTTTATTTTGGATGTATGCGTGTTTTCTTGCTAGCTTCCCTTGTTTATCAATAAAAGAAGGTTAGAAACTTATTTGTTATAAACACTCTAATGGATACCATGTAAGGAAAGGAATATGAGTTTAATCTCAGGTTTTGAACCAATTGGGGACGAGAGTTTACCCATCGCACGAGGTTCCCGCGCATCAGGGGGTATGGTCTCACGGTCAACGATCGAGTAATCAATCCTAGTTACAAAGCTCCAAGATAACTGAAAGTAGCACGACGAGACTCTCTGCTGTTAAAAAAAATTGACTACAAAATTTAAATTGTTAAAAGTGAAGATTTAAGAATTTTAAAATATTATTCTAAAGTTATAATTGATGAAATTAGGGGAGTAATTTTAGGAATCAAACTAATTGATAAAAAAAGAAATAAGATGTGGAAAAGCGCCAACGTGGGATTAGCCTAGAAACATTGTCTCTTATAAAAGAGTTCTTGAGTTCAAATTCAAAAAAAAGAGAGTAATATTAGGATGTAGTCTAGAAGTATGTGTATAATATTATGACCGTTAAAAAGATGTGAAAAACTCTAAAACTAAATTTACTAAAAGTGACATGTGACAACCAACTATTCATGTGTTTTAATACATTTCTAGATTCCCTGGATTATAAATAAAATTTAATTTTCTGCTGGAAAAAGTAGTTTACTTAAGTCATTTCTCCTTCTTCAAAGATATCGGTTGACCATAGTTGTGATGTTGACTTTTTGAAGTCTAAGAAAATGTAATCCTCAATAGGCAATTCCTTCCTCTACAAAATGACAGATTTAATTTTTATTTTTTAATAAAAAAAATTATAATCATACTAATTTACTTTATATGTGTGTTTGAACCTGAAAACTTCTAACAAGTATTAATCTTCCCCAGATTAATTGTTTTCATATCGTGTAACTACTACATGACTCATGCATTAAAGTCTCATTTGATAAAATATATTACACATCATAAATATTCACAATACACCTTAGGGTAATAGGTTTCATTTTGAAATGTCGGATGAGCTAGGCCACTAGTATTGTTTGTGTTCATGAATGTGAATGATCTTTCACCAATAACTTTATTTTTTCCTTTCATTTAATTTGTTTTTTTCAATTTAATTTCATTTTTTTAAGACAGAGTTTTATATAGTTCATAAAATTATACCAAAAAGTGAAGAATCTTGTAATATACACTACAAGAAAGATCACATGTCCTAAAGAAACACATAACGACGACAAAAGTTGTCGGTGAAAATCAGTTGTGCTGGAGACATGTAGTGGACACTAGGTTTCTAAGGTTTTTTCTTCTTTTTCTTTTTTTCTTTTTAATTTGTCCATATTTCGGCAACATCTAGTTGGTATTGATCAAAACACATTGAAGAGAACCTATGGTGCCTTTTTTGTAACTTTTGTTAAGTACAAGTCGTCAACATATGTTATTCCCCGGCGTACAACAGTGGCTTCTCGCGACATTGTTTATGACTTGTCCTACTGACTTGTCACTATAGTCGCTTAATGGTGTAGTGATATAATGTGATTTTCGTTTGCCATATACTTAAGAATGTTATTTTATATAAATCATGGTACACTAATTAATACTATGCATAATTTTGTATAAAGCTTCCTTGAGTATATAACGCAGATTACATTACTATATACTTTAAAACATATTTTGCACACGTATGTAGGAGAGTGTTTCTCAAAATCTCCTTTTTAAGAAACCAAAAAAACCTTTTATTCATCAATAATCTTTCTAATATAAGGCTTAGATTAAATAACGACAATTCAGTAAATAATTATTTGAGTAAATTGTCATTTTGCTCCCTGTGGTTTGGATGAATTTGGCATATTCATCCAAATTCTTATTTTTTGCCAATTTGACATCAAGGTTTCAGTTTTTTTGTCATTTTGCTCCACCTGGTTAATCTCATCTAAAAGTCATTTAAGTTTAAGGGTATTTTTGTCATTTATCTTAAACCATTTACCAAAATATAATGAAACTAAATAACAATCAATATATAGTAGAAATCCAGGTACAAACGATTTGACTGTCATGTAAATATGTTTTATTAATAACATATAATAGTTATAATATTTTTATTAAATATAAATAAGCATATACATCATGATTACTTAAAAACTATTACTAGTTATGCTATAAACCTATATGAAATTAAGTTATTTAAACTGTATATAAATAACTTAATTTCATACTATCTTGGTAAACTTTTATCATTTATCTATTTATCTTGGTAACATAAAAACTAAAATATATATATATAGGGGAAATATCAAATAAGGAGAGATTTTTGCCTAAAAAAAGTAAAAACTAATAGAAATTCGATGTGTCATAATAATTTAGGTATAACACCTTATTTTTTGTATTAGATTTTTATTTTTTGTATTATATATTTTTTTGTTATATATCTTTTGTACAAGGTTTTTAGTTTTTTTTTTTACATGATTTTATTTTTTGTTATACATTCTTATTTTTTGTACTGGTTTTTATTTTTTTGTACTGCATCTTTTTTGTACATGATTATTTTTTTTGTATTGAATTTTTGTTTTTGTATTTTTAGCATGTCACATGTCAAACTCTTATTAATTCTTACTTTTATTAGGCAAAAAAAATTGTTTAGTGGATCAAACCCCTGTGTGTGTGTATATTTGTGTGCCTATTAAGCCATTATTTATACAATTAGAACGTAATGTTGTTTTATCTTAATCTTAGCTTTTTTTTAAGATCCTCGTTTCGAAAACGAATTTAATGCATATAGTTTTTAAAAATTTAAAGCTATAGATAACTACAAATGATAGTTGGTTTAATTTTTTAAAGTGATCAAGGTTTATATACAGTTTAAATAAGTTTATTTTATATAGGTTAATTGCATAAACATTAATAATTTTTAAATAATCATGTTGTATATGCTTATTTATATTTAATAAAAATATTATAACTATTATATGTTACTAATAAAACATATTTACATGACAATAAAATCATTTGTACCTAGTTTTGCACTTAATATTGGTTATTACTTAGTTTCATAATATTTTTGTTGAGAGTTTAACATAAATGACAAAAATACCCTTGAATTTAATTGACTTTTTAACGGGGTTAACCAGGTAGAGCAAAATGGCAAAAAAAGAGAAACCTTGATGTCAATTTGGCAAAAAATAAGAATTTGGATGAATATGCCAAATTCATCCAAACCACAGGGAGCAAAATGACAATTTACTCTAATTATTTCTTGAAGCCATTTATTTTAATAATGTATTAATATTAATATATACAAATAATTGTGAACACTTGTTACAATTATAGATCATCTACATTTTTGTTTTTCTGCTTCTCTTTCTTATTTAATTATCTATATATATTAATTAGTTAGGGATTAAATATCATCAAACTCAAATTATATTTTTAAAAATATCTAAAAATAAATGAACAAATATACCAATTTTTTTACATGTGATTTTAGATTTTTTAAACATTTAATATGATTGGATAATTTGAATGATAAAAATACACTACACTGAAATACTAAAAGGTAAGTAATTCTAAAAAAAATACAAAGTATATGTATTAATATAAATTATAATGTAAGTTAATTTAAGTGTGCTAAAAAAGAATAAACATACTTTAATTAAATTAACATTTATTAATTACATTACATAAAAAAGTTAACATATAGTTGAAAAAAAAAAAACTAAAACATAATTTATGGTTCTTACATCAAATTTTTTAAACATGTTATTTTTTCAAACCGTGTAATATACGAAATTTTAACCTACTAAGAGTAATATACCTTCTCCTATCCTTGGATATGATTAGACTAGAAAACAATTCCTATTTCCTTCTCCTACACTTGGATATGATTAGACTTGAAAACAAATCTTGAAAATTTCGACCAAGATTTGGTTGATTTTATGAAGGAAAAAAAACAAATTTCTTGCTGTCACCGATATAACTATTTACTTACGTAATACTAATCTATCTATCTATTCTAATAAATTAAGGTTTTTAAGGACACATGGCGTAATTCTAGAGTATCTCATTTTTGATTTCCCGCCTCCTTTTCCAATTAAATACACCTTATATGAAATAATAATATTAAATATAAAATACTTTGTTTTACATTTTTACACTAACATATTTTATAATACACTAAAAATATATTAATATTAAAAAACACATTTTAAATATCCAACTTATTATAAAATATACAATTTTTAAAGGGATTGGTTATTCACACACCCACCTTTTTTAATTCAACACCCTCACCGACCCTATACGCCTCGTATAGGTCTATACGTAGCGTATAGCCCCGCGTATAGGTCTATACTACACGTATAGGTCCCCAATCATTGGCATTGACACCCTATGATTGGTCACGTATAGAGCCGCATATAGGACCTATACAACGCGTATAGGTCTATACGCCTCGTATAGGTCCTCAATCATTGACACTGACAAATTCTGACATCCAATAATTGCCCCTTATACGCCTAGTATAGACCTATACGAGGCGTATAAGGGGTGTGAGGTGGGTGGGGTGGTGTGTGAATAACCATTCCCTTTAAAAATAGTATTTTAAAAAAAATTAAGAAACAATCTTTGAAACAAGTTGTTGTGGGTCAATTTTTATGGTCTGAGATTAGGGATAGCCGAGGATAATCCGGAATATGGGATTCTTAAGTATCCTCAAATATTCTTAAGTATCCTCAAATATCCTCAAATATCCTGAATGCTAACATTGCTAATTGATCTTTTCCCTGTATAGCTTGACTTCGTATTGCAGGTAACTTATTATGGACGTGTTTTACCCTAAAAGTCGGGATAAAGTCAAAGAAAACGTGGTAAACATGCTAAATAACGGCTACAAGTGGAGAACAAGTCACCAACGGTCATATTGACTGGATTTGACCTAAATATTCGGGGTTTAGTTGACAGAAGCGCTTCCACACGTTTGATGGACGTGGTGGCTGCCACAATTGAAGACATGGTCATGATTCCGAGATTCTCGCCGGAATATTCGGGAATATCGTTAATTGTATTTTACTATAAAATGAGGCGATATCGATCTAGGAAAAAACACACCACTCACTTAGCTCACTTCTGATTACTTGTTGCTCACATTCTCGGCATTCGAAGTCCAAAAACACTTAGTGATCGATCAATTGCGCTCTTGTATTGTAATTTTGTATTTTTCATATTAATAAGAACAAGGCAGAGTGACGATTGTCACCTCCCGAGGTTTTTATGCCGGCAATCCTAAGGGATTAAGGGCTTTTCCTCGTATAAATCTCGTGTGTTTGGCTGTTTTTCTATTTTATATTCTGAAATATCCCTAGGTATCCTCAGGGATATTCTTGTTAAACATTACTGTTAAACTATTTTCTTGATTGTTAAGCACAATACCCCACTTAACTAATTCGGTTTTGCTAAAAGTTACACTTGTTAATTTTTACCCGAAACAATTTGGCGCCCACCGTGGGGCAAACTTGTGTTTTTCATAATTAAAACCTTGTTTAAAGGCGTTTTTTTCGAAAAATACAGTGAAAAATGGCTTCACAACCGAGATCAACTTCTTCATTACCTATTGTCTCTGCTACTACTACTAACATATCCTCGCAGATTCCTGTTTTCTCCAAGAAGTCAGATAATCCTAGCAATCCTGGGAAGAAAACCACATTTGTGTCTGAAAGTGCTCCATCAACAAAGATGACCACTTCTGTTCCTATACTTGTTTCTAACAATGAAATTTTGAGTATGTTTCAACAGGTTCAGCAGCAAATGTTGGATCAACAGAAAATGAATCAGAGGCTTCTTAGAGAAATGGAAACTTTGAGGGCTGAAAAGAATAAGCAGAAAGAGACTTCCACTCCATTGGCTCCAAGGATCCTGGATTTCGGGACATCAGGGATGTCTGGGAATCATTCAGGAGACTTTATTCCTATGCAAACTAGTCTCGGGGATCCTCAGGGATTCCAAGGGTTAAGGATATCTCGGGATAGTACCAATATCCCGGGAACTTCTTATCTAACTCCCATTACTAGCAATACTTTCAACTATTCTCCATTTGAAACTACTAATCTTGGTTCTTCGCAGGATTCAGGGATATCTCCTCAAGTGGCTAAGGAAATACAGAAACTCCGGGATATGATCTCAAGTGTACCAGGAATAGTCAAACCTATCCCGGAAGTACCAACAACCACTCACAGGATATCCAGATTCGCTCCACCTATATGTGATGCTGAAATCCCGAAAAGATTTCAAACTCCAATAATGAAGCTGTATGATGGAACTACTGACCCAGAAGAACATGTGGCGCAGTATAGGGAAAGAATGGAAACTAACCCAATACCTCCACATCTAAAGGAAGCATGCTTGTGCAAAGGATTTGGGTCAACATTGACAGGGGCAGCCCTGAAATGGCTGCTTAACGTTCCTCCATATTCTATTACTTCATTTGCTCACCTAATTAATTTGTTTAACAACCAATTTTCTTGTAGCAGGACGTTTGAAAGGCTGACTAGTGATCTCTATAGGGTAACCCAGGGCCCCGACGAATCCCTTAGAAGTTATGTCAATAAATTTGGCAAAGAATCCCTGGATATCCCTAACCTAGACATCACTACAGCCGTTCAAGCATTTAAGATGGGTTTACAAAGAGACTCACCTTTTTATGATGACTTGGTTATGAATCCCTGCAGGAATATGGATGAGGTTCGAAACCGTGCACTGATTCATAAGATTGGAGGATGATAAGGAAATCCAAAAGAGGATTACTACAACACCTCCCAACGATCAAGGAAAGAGAAAGCTGGATTCACCTAACAGCAAGTCATTCAAATCCAAGCCATACTACAAGACGGATAACCACAAGATCAACTCCGTGGAAGAGGATGAGGATGACGAAGAATATCCCAGGATATCAGAATATTGCTTTTCTGTTGATATTCCTGAATTAATGTGTGCCATGCAGGACTTAGGTGAAAAAGCCAGGTGGCCACAAAAGGAAAAGAAGTTTGCTACAAGAGACAAATCCAAATGGTGTGCCTTCCATGAGGACTTCGGCCACATAACGGAGGACTGCATTGCATTAAGAAAGGAGATAAGCTACTTATTGAGCAAAGGTCATCTCAAAGAACTACTGGGAAAGAAGAAAGAAAGAAAACAGGATCCCAACGGATTCCCAAAAAGAGCAACATCTCCACCTAGAGATGCAAAGGTAATTAACTTCATTTTTGGTGGCTCTGATATTTGTGGTACCTCTTATTCTGCAGCTAGAAGACACGCTAAAGAAGCCAAGATGGAAAACGGAGAGAGACCCACAAAGACATCAACACTCACCACTGAAACAGTGGTGTCCTTCGAAGAACAAGACCGCGAGGATATCCTGGATCCTCACCATGATGGGTTAGTCATTACTTTGTATGTTGCTAACCACTATGTACGCAGGATATTGATAGATGGAGGAAGCTCAGTCAACATCATCCAATTAGAAACTCTAAAGAGGATGAATATTCCTGAATCAGAGATAACAACTAAATCTCTGATTCTAGTCGGGTTCAGTGGCGAAACTAAAGCCACCGTTGGAGAAATCAAACTACCGGTATACATCGAGGGGGTAAACTCTATGCAACGCTTTTGTATTATAGATTCCCTTTCCTGTTACAATATTATACTAGGTAGACCTTGGATACATGACATGAAAGCAGTCCCTTCGACCTACCATCAATGTGTCAAGCTGCCGACGCCTTGGGGAGTAGTGAAGATCAATAGTGACCAGCAGGAAGCCAAGGAGTGCTACTCGTCTTCAATGAAAGGAACAACTAAACCTTCACCCGCATAGCAATCAAAGTGCGACCTTGGGGATACTCAGGAATATAGGGAAAAAGAAGTAAAGGAAGTACCTCTGAATCCCGATGATCCTGAGATCAAAGTCCTTGTGGGAACCAGTATCCCTGAGGATATTGAAGAGGAACTGATTTCTTTTCTGAAATCAAGAGTTTCCACATTCGCATGGAAACATGAGGATATGACAGGAATATCCTCAGAAGTGATCACACACAAATTAGGAATAGATAGGAATATTAAGCCTATCCACCAGAAGAGAAGGAAATTCGCACCCGAAAGAAATCTAATCATTCAAGAGGAAGTAGAGAAACTCCTCAAAGCAAAAATGATTAGAGAGGTCAAATTTCCAAAATGGCTAGCCAACGTAGTCGTGGTTCAAAAGAAGAATGGAAAATGGAGAGTCTGTGTAGACTACACAGACCTCAATAAGGCTTGTCCTAAAGACCCATTTCCATTACCACATATAGATTCCATGGTGGATGCGACAGCAGGACATGAAATGTTGACTTTCATGGACGCATCAGCAGGCTTTCAACAAATTCAAATGGAACCCTCGGACCAAGAAGACACAGCCTTCATGACGCCAACAGGAATATATTGCTATACAGCAATGCCTTTTGGCTTGAAGAATGCTGGAGCCACATACCAGAGACTCGTTAACATGATGTTCAAAGAGAAACTGGGGGACACTATGGAAGTATATATTGATGACATGGTGGTCAAATCAAAGATAACTAAAAATCACCTTAGGGATCTTCAGGAATCCTTCGATATCCTGGACCACTATAATATGAAACTTAACCCATCTAAGTGTCATTTTGGGGTAAGATCAGGAAAGTTCTTGGGATATATGGTCACTAAAAGAGGAATAGAGGCTAGCCCGGAACAAATTCAAGCAATCTTGAACCTCAAATCCCCAAAAACATAAAAGAGGTGCAAAGGTTAACGGGAAGAATAGCAGCACTCAATAGATTCATCTCAAGATCTTCTGAGAAATTCAAAGGATTCTACGATATCCTTAAAAAGAATAAGAAGTTCCAGTGGGATGAAGAACATGAGAAGGCACTTCAAGATCTGAAGGAATATCTGTCCTCACCACCATTACTCATGAGACCAGAAGATGGTGAACCTCTATCACTATATTTAGCAGTATACCGAACGACTGTAAGTGCAGTGTTAGTTAAGGATCATCAGGGATCGCAACACCCTGTGTACTATGTAAGAGTTTAGTAGATGCTGAGACTAGATATTCTCATTTAGAAAAGCTAATTTTAGCTTTGGTTATGGCATCAACTAAGCTAAGGCATTACTTTGAGACACATAGAATACACATTAAAACGAATTATCCTATCAAATCTGTACTGAGAAAACCTGAGCTGTCAGGAAGGATGGCAAAATGGTCAGTCAAACTCAGCACATATGATTTGATCTATGAACCAAGGACAGCAATTAAGTCACAAGCTTTAGCAGACTTTGTGGCTGATTTTAGTAGTGATCTACAACCAGAAGTGAATCTAGAAGTAAGACTTTTAGATGAAGATACTGGTGAGTGGACCTTGTTCACAGATGGATCTTCAAATGTAAGAGGAACAGGATTAGGCATTATACTAAAATCGCCACAGGGGGACATAATACCCCAATCGATCAGTTGCGAATTTCAAGCAACTAACAATGAAGCAGAATACGAAGCCCTAATAGCAGGACTCCAATTAGCTAGGGATATGAACATCAGAAATTTACATGTTTTTGTCGATTCCCTACTAATAGCCAATCAATTTAACGGTTCTTACATGACTAAAGGAGATAAATTAGCAAAATATTTAGAAATAGTTAAGGATATATCAGGATATTTTCACAACTTTGATATCATTCAAATACCAAGGGATGAGAATGCCGAAGCGGATGCATTGGCGAACTTAGCATCATCCCTAAGAATTTCTGAGGATGTTAATATCCCTATCCTACATATTCTAAGACCAGCTATAGATATGCAGGATATAGATCAGAATAGTGAACCCGAGAACACCGAAGTCCTTCACTCAGAAGCACATGAAATATCCTGGACTATCCCTATCAAGAACTACCTTCAAACAGGAAAAATACCTGATGAAGAAACAAATCCTAGAGCTTTTAAAGCAAAAGTATCTAGATACACAATCATACGAGATATCTTATATAGGAAATCAATATCAGGCCCATACTTAAGGTGTTTGGAGAAACCCGAAAGTTTGGAAGTAATGAAAGATATCCATGAAGGAGATTGTGGAAATCACACTGGGGGTAGAGCATTATTCTCAAAAATCCTGAGAACAGGATACTTTTGGCCAACCATGAGAAGAGACGCAATGTCTTATTCCCAGAAGTGTGATGCTTGTCAAAGACATAGCAATATACTTCATCAACCAGCTGAACCTCTACATCCAATAGTCTCATCATGGCCATTCATGAAATGGGGAATGGATATAGTAGGAAAGCTACCCAAAGCACCTGGAGGAAAGGTGTTTATGCTTGCTATGACGGATTACTTCTCAAAAAGGATTGAGGCAGAGGCCTTTGTACAAGTTAGAGAAAAAGAAGTAATCTCATTCATAAAGAGGAATATCCTGACTAGATTTGGAATACCCGCAGAAATCACTTGTGACAATGGGTCCCAGTTCATAGGCAAAAGGACCACAAACTTCTGTGAAAGCTGGGGCATAAAGATGATCACCTCTACACCTGTTCACCCTCAAGCTAATGGTCAAGCGGAATCAAGCAATAAGATCATAATTAACAACCTTAAGAAAAAGTTGGGATCTAAGAAAGGAAAGTGGGCTGAAGAACTTCCATTTGTCCTATGGGCTGATAGAACAACCACAAAGAATGCAACTGGTCAAACGCCATTCTCTTTAGTGTATGGTTCTGAAGCCGTTCTCCCAACTGAAATGGTTATCCCTACTGCAAGATCAAGCTTACAAGATCTAGAATCCAACAAGGAAATACTCTCCGAAGATTTAGATACCATTGATGAACTTAGGGATATCGCAAGGATAAGGATGGCAACATATCAACAAAAGATAGCCAAATCATATAACAAGAATATTAGGATACGAAGATTTCAAGTTGGTGACTTAGTACTAAGGAAAGCATTTCAGAATACTACCAATCCAGCTGATGGAAAACTCGCTCCGAAATGGGAAGGACCCTATAAGATAGATTCCGAAGCAGGAAAAGGGGCATACAAGTTGACCAACATGGAAGGAGAACCTCTTCCAAGATCTTGGAATGCTATTCACCTTAAGTCATACTTTGTTTAAAACATATTAAAGTTATACTCTGCATTCTTATTTCTGAATATTTATAATTATTCTTGTATATGCTTATATATTCTTGTATATTCCTAATTACCATGCTACTAATCAAGCTTAAGCAAGGCATCAGGACTCCTGGTTCCCAGCTATGCAAAAATCTTATTGTCTTGTAGGTATAGCAGGAGAAGAGATGAGACTTTATGTCTTAACCCAAGGTCTGACCTGAAATCAGAACTTGATGAAGACCCCGCACTGACTTTATGTCCAGCTGCAAAGTTTTGACCTGAAATCAAAACTCAACAGAATATCATGAAGACTTAGGGCTCATGCCCTCGCCAGTTGCGCACGTTTATCCTATTATAGTCTGAGATGATGGGACCAGTACACGCATGAGTGGCTGACAATTTCATTATCAAGGGCTATAACTAAGGATCCTCCGAAATATCCCGGTATAGTTGGAGATTTTGGGACCAGTACACGCATGAGTGGCTGACAATTTCATTTTCAAAGACTATTACCAGGGATCCTCCGAATTCCGGCCTAGTCGCCAGTATCCCGGCCTTAGTCGCCAGCATTCCGGCCTTAGTCGCCAGTGGCCTTGTCGCCAGTATTCCGGCCTTAGTCGCCAGTGGCCTTGTCGCCAGTTTTAATCGGCCTTGTCGCCAGTATTCCGGCCTTAGTCGCCAGTATTCCGGCCTTAGTCGCCAGCTTAATCGGCCTTGTCGCCAGTATCTTGGGCTTGTCCCAAGTTTTCTTGTTTTTCTATTTATGCAGGATTGAATTTCAAGGATACTTGGGAATACCAAGAGATACTTGGGGATATTCAGGTATGAAATCTTTTTGATGTTTTGACAGGAACAAAGAAGACTTCGAACTAAACCTATTATCACTGGAAATTGGTATTTACTTCTCTACTCTTTTAATATACCACTACATTCTTTATTTCTGATTATTTCTGCTTGGAATTATATTCTTATAGTGTGCATTATACTTATTTCTCTTTAGGGATATGTTATATGTCATATGAATATTTCAATTTAGGGGCATGTTAGATTAAATTAACAAGTACTTCATGTAGTAAGATAACCTAAACAATAAAGTTTTAGAAGTTTCAGATAACTCAAAAGAAGAATATATGGAGATAAGAATATTTGTAAATCCCAAATCTCAAGGAATATCAAGACAAATCCTCACAAATGTTAAGTCTGAAAAATTTTAAAGCTGTATGTATTAAAAAATAACCATTCCCTTTAAAAATAGTATTTTAAAAAAATTTAAGAAACAATCTTTGAAACAAGTTGTTGTGGGTCAATTTTTATGGTCTGAGATTAGGGATAGCCGAGGATAATCCGGAATATGGGATTCTTAAGTATCCTCAAATATTCTTAAGTATCCTCAAATATCCTCAAATATCCTGAATGCTAACATTGCTAATTGATCTTTTCCCTGTATAGCTTGACTTCGTATTGCAGGTAACTTATTATGGACGTGTTTTACCCTAAAAGTCGGGATAAAGTCAAAGAAAACGTGGTAAACATGCTAAATAACGGCTACAAGTGGAGAACAAGTCACCAACGGTCATATTGACTGGATTTGACCTAAATATTCGGGGTTTAGTTGACAGAAGCGCTTCCACACGTTTGATGGACGTGGTGGCTGCCACAATTGAAGACATGGTCATGATTCCGAGATTCTCGCCGGAATATTCGGGAATATCGTTAATTGTATTTTACTATAAAATGAGGCGATATCGATCTAGGAAAAACACACCACTCACTTAGCTCACTTCTGATTACTTGTTGCTCACATTCTCGGCATTCGAAGTCCAAAAACACTTAGTGATCGATCAATTGCGCTCTTGTATTGTAATTTTGTATTTTTCATATTAATAAGAACAAGGCAGAGTGACGATTGTCACCTCCCGAGGTTTTTATGCCGGCAATCCTAAGGGATTAAGGGCTTTTCCTCGTATAAATCTCGTGTGTTTGGCTGTTTTTCTATTTTATATTCTGAAATATCCCTAGGTATCCTCAGGGATATTCTTGTTAAACATTACTGTTAAACTATTTTCTTGATTGTTAAGCACAATACCCCACTTAACTAATTCGGTTTTGCTAAAAGTTACACTTGTTAATTTTTACCCGAAACACAAGTTATTGTTTAAAGATAAAATATAATTATTTTATTACTTAAATTATTAAATTATACAAAATTTTAGCCCTATTTTATATTAAAAAAGCTTATATTATCTAAATATTCATTAATGATTGTTTATTATATTTTTTATCATTCAACCCGTATAATACACGGAATGCTAACCTAGTAGCTATATATATGTAGCATTGACATTTTAGTTCATCAATCTGAAAATAAGAAAAAAAATGAAAAAAAACCTTCTATTTTATTATTAATTTATAAATTGATTACATGTGTATCTATTATAATAATTTAAAGTCTTTAGGACACATGACACATATATACTAGCTAGATCACCTCAATTCTCAAACTTTAATTTCTTGCCTCATTCTTCTATTAAATATATCTTATATTAAAGAATAATATTAAATAAAAAATATACTTTTTATGCATTTTTAAAATAAAAAAGATTTTTCACTACATTAAAAAGTAAATTATATATATGTATTAAAAGACAGTAGAAAGGAATAATAAAGTTTTGTTTTTTTGATTTTGGTCACTAAAACTTTACATAATATAAAGTTTTGTTTTTTCGATTTTGGACACTAAAACTTTTAAAGTTTTGTTTTTTCTATTTTTGCCACTAAAACATTTATATATTATAAGGTTTCGTTTTTTCGATTTTTGCCACTAAAACTTTGTAAAGTTTTGTTTTTTCGATTTTGGTCACTAAAACTTTTATATAATATAAATTTTGTTTTTTCGATTTTGGCCACTAAAAGTAAAGTTTTGTTTTTTCGATTTTGGTCACTTAAACTTTTATATAATATAAAGTTTTGTTTTTTCGATTTTGGCCACAAAAACTTTTAAAGTTTTGTTTTTTCGATTTTTGTCACTAAAACTTTTACATAATATAAAGTTTTGTTTTTTCGATTTTGGCCACTAAAACTTAATAGTGAAGTTTTGTTTTTTCGATTTTGGTCACTAAAACTTTTTATAATATAAAGTTTTGTTTTTTCGATTTTGGCCACTAAAACATTTTAAAGTTTTTTTTTTTATTTTGGCCACTAAAACTTTTATATAATATAAAGTTTTGTTTTTTCGATTATGGCCACTAAAACTTAATAGTAAAGATTTGTTTTTTCAATTTTGGTCACTAAAACTTTTATGTAATATAAAGTTTTGTTTATTCGATTTTGGACACTAAAACTTTTAAAGTTTTGTTTTTTCGATTTTGTATAATTTTATGTTTATATATATATATATAATTGTATAAAGTTTTTTGATGAGAGATTTCATTTTGCTATGTAACTTATGATTTTGCAAATAATGTATAATACCCGTTCTCGGGAGTGTACTGTGATAACCCGCCGCAACGCGCGGGTGGGATTAAACCTAGTTAGTATAATAACACAATTTAGGGTGGGATTAAACCTTGTTAGTATAATAACACAATTTAGAAACAATAAATTATTAAAAAATATACAATTTTTTAAACAGAATGTTTAAATATTCAAATTTGATAAAAATAGTTTTTAAAGAAAAAATAAAAATTAATTAAATTATATAAAATTTTAGTTATATTTTGTATTAAAAATTGTTTTTACTATCTATATTTTCATTGTTTACTATTTATTATATTATTTAATTTAATCCGTGTAATACAATAGATACTAATCTATTATGTATCATTTACAAGGGAATAAAGAGAAAAGGATATGACATAAAAACACGAATAAAAAACAAGCCAAAAATATTTCACAAGTGATTACATATATGTAACTTATTATGTTACATATACATAACTTAAGTTACCTATTGTAACACCCCGACCGATGGCGGAAACGTCGGGATGCCACGAGGGATGTGTAGATTGTTCAACAGCTTGTGGGCATCTAAATATATACCATCACATAACAATCAAACCAAATAAATGTTTACACAAAAATCATGTTCATTATGAATTAAATACATCAATTACACAAAAGATTTAGCTAAACTAACTAAACTCTAATCGCCGGAATTTCAGTTAATTAGCTAAGTCCAAGAATCCTATGTGATGATGTCCAAAATAGAAGAGATCATCCTCTTCACCCTACTTGTCTTCATTACCTGAAACATGTAAGAAAATCAAGTGTCAACTACAAAGTAGTTGGTGAGTAATCATAAGTTTTTATACTTAAAAGTATATTTAAAAGGAATATAAAAGTTTATGTTTAAAAAGGTTTTATAAAAATGTTTTGATAAAAATGAGTATAAAAGCTTATGGTCTTCCTGAGAAAATCCACAAGAATGCCTGCGTGATAATCCAACACATATCCCAACACAACAGTCAAACACATAACCAACACATAATTACATAATCAATTTAATCATATTTAATCATAGATAATCATAGGCAATAATAGATAATCAACCACATAACCATTCAACCAATCTCAACAATAATATTCTCAATAGCATATGTGACAATACATGGAAATTATGTAATTAACATAAGTTAAAGACATGATCTATGGAGTGGTGGCTAACCATGTGGCAATACATGAAACCAATGCAATTGACCAAAGTCAAAGGCAATGATTCATGGAGTTGTGATAATCCAAGAGGCAATACATGTAATCCTTGTTAATGACCGAAGTCAATAACAATATCACACGGATATATAATAATAAGTGATAATCCATAAATAATGATAATCCATAATATGAATATCATATTGATAAACAGGTATCATCCATGTGTTATCAAAATAATATTTTTAAAATTGGTATACATGTTTCGCCTCCGAGTTTTAAATCAAAACAGTTTAAAAGGGAGGGTATGAGAACTCACCTGAATTCCCCAGAATCAGTATATGTAGAATGCGCGCTCGCATATTTAGATCAAAGATACTTCAACAATCTGTAATTAGTGTATGCTAGTGTTCATAAGTACACTTGTACTAATTTAATTTAATGCCCATAAGTGTTTAATTTGGATCATTAAGTGTTTCGTTTACTTAATCCGTTTAAATTAAACTAAATTGTAACTCCTAAAATTATTATCAATGATTCTCATACCCGTATAATTTAAACTTGTTAGTTTTTAATTGTCTATAGTATGGTGGTTTTTAAATAAGCGCATAAAAAGTATACATATTGTAAAGGTGTATTCTTATTTACACATATATCTTTTTGTGAGCATGCATGCATGTTGCTTCACAATATCTTATGCATCTTAAGTTCTCATTTTTAATCAACTTTTAAGAAATTAACTCATGGTAATTCCATAAATTATTTAATCCACAAAGAACATTTTCACAATTTATAACTTATGTTTATTATGAGAATTATAGTGACTTAGAATTTCCCATGCATGCATGAATCAATATACGTGTACCTATGTTCTTATGTCCCCCCTCTTGATCTTGGTTTAATGTTTTAAGGTTCGACTACACGAAATGATTGAGTTCGGCCCTTGATTCAGCGAACCTTCTGGGTTCTGCAGCCCAAGGTTCGTCCCCTATGAGGTAGGTTCGGCCCCTAAGATGGTTCGGCTAGCTGTCAAGGTTCGGCCAACAAAGGACAAAAGGTTCGCGGTTTCCATGGGATAGATTCGCTGCCTTGTTGTCCTAGGTTCGCCAGCATGCCCAGCCCTTAGGTTCGTGGTACCTAAGGTTCGGCTTTTTCAAGGTTCGTGGCTCAAACATTCGTAGCAAAGGTTCGGGACCCAGTAGGTTCGCTTGGCATGGGTTCGTGGCTGGAACCAGGGTTCGGCACCATCTTTTCCCGCCCAGGAGGTTCGTGAGTGCGTGAGGTTCGGCTGGGATCCAACATACAAAGGTTCGCAGCCCACTGATGGCAAGGGTTTGGCCCATGACCGGGAAGGGTTCGGCCCATGACCAGGAAGGGTTCGCCTCCCAGGCTGTGGTAACAGGTTCGCCCACCTGTGCTTCGAACCCAACAGCCATGGCTGTTCATCACATTCATCATCAACTTCCTGCGGTTCCAAGACTATATATGTATCCTACATGTGACTATAACTCATTTAAGATCTTATAAGTGATTAAGCCGTTTATCTATACCCCAAATTCAATACTCGTGACCCAACAACAAAACCGCAAATGTAAAACCAGATTTACCTCGATATGACGATCAAACGCAAGATTTATTCGTACTCTCTTGTTCCTCTTGATCACACGAACGTGTAGGCTCCAAGATCTCTTGATTTCGACGAGAAACGAGCGAGAAAACTTAGAGAGAAGTTAGAGAGAGAGAAGTGGCGAAAATGGATGCTAGAGAGAGAGTAGGGTTTGTTGGAAATGAAGAAGGAAGAGGAAACCTCTTCCCTTATATCGCGTATCATATACACGTGCTCGATCCCGCTTTTATCGCGATAAAATAATCAATTGTTCGGTTTTGATCGTAAAATGTATTTAAAACATAAGTTGTTTAAATAAATAAGTTTCGTTAAAAAAAATGAGGGAAATAATTTATTTCGTAAAACAATTTCGTTTCATTCACGGTAAATTATTCATTTAATTAAACCATTTACTTGAATTTAATTTAGGTTCTGATTCCTAATAAATATTTTTAGTTTTCATTTATTAATTTAATATCGTTACATATTATTTAATTATTACGTCGAAACACGTTACTCACGTACGTATTCGTAAAGATCGTCACCTTTGCGAATCCGACGCTCGTATCGTATTTCGATTTGATTTACTATATATGGAATATCGCCTCAGAGTATTATTCTCAATAATTATATTCGTGTGAATCGTCGCTCACGCGAATACATTATCGAGTTAATATTTCTGAATTAATATTCGCGTATAAATTATGTTCGTAACCTCACATCGCGTACTCGTTTCCAATTATATTTCCATTATTTTGTGAACTTTACTATTATTGATCCCAATCCAAAACCCACTAAACCAAGCCACTGACACATCCATGATAGACCGAAATATGCATATGTATAGGGCATATGCAGAGGTAGATCGTTGTCACACCCCCAAATTTCAACTAACGGAACCGTACCGTTTAGGGCGTGACAAACCAGGATCTCAGTGATTAGACACAACGAAAGACCTCTATATGCTTTTAAACATAATTCAGTCTTAATTTGAAAAATCAGAGTTTAACATTTGCGGAAGCGTTTGAAAACCAATAACAAGGTGTAATAATTGCAAAACCATAAATACAATGTTCAATGTTGTAAATCAATAATCAATATAAACTGTATGCATGAGACTCAACGTCCTAGTCCCTGTTTGTCCTTGCTTGTGCCTTATTGTCCTGAGAAAACATGTAAATCAAGTCAACACAAAGGTTGGTGCATACACAGGTTTGTATGAATAATCACAAATGTTTGAACCAAATGTTTGAACAAGCTGTTTGTAAGAAATGTTTGCAGATCACATAATCACACATTGCATAGTCATGATCGCTAGTCATTGTACTATTTACATAAGCGGTCGACACCGAAGCTGACTGTTTGTATGTTGTTGCATGCTGTTGCATGTTTTGCCTTTCCACTATTGTCTAACACAAACAATAGTAATGTTGATTGGCTAGTTAAACACCTGCGTAGACCTACAATCTACCAAGTGAGGTTTGTCAAACCCAATAGATCTATCTTCAACTACCACGCTTTGCACTACGGCAAACTAAACGGTTCAATGTGTAAGGACTTTGAGTGTTATGTGCACACTTATAGTAAACAGCTAACTCATGCAAGTGATATGTATCTAAAATGTTTGTTTGCACATGCTTTCTCCCCAAAAACAGTTAAAATAAGAAAAGGGGTCGTGTACGCACCTTTGAATGTGAGTAGAATGATCAACACACGTGCAGTCGCGTAGATAATCCTCTACGAAGAATCTGTGTTTTAATAATAATTTGTGTTATTCGGAATGTCGAATCGTGTTTGAAATCACATACGTGTCAACACACGTATGTTAGATTGTTTAGAATGTACATACAAAGGTATGCACTACTTTGTGTTCGTTTGTTTAATTTGTTTAAACCAATACGATTCCGTTTAAACACGCGTAATTATACGCGATTATGTTTTCGAGTCAAAATATATATTTTATTGTTTCATGACGTTTGAAATTCCATTTCGGTTCCAGAGCCTTTCGAACGAGTCGAAACGGAGTTATAACGAGCGAGTTATGAGTAAAATACTAAAATCAGATTTTTGGTTCAAAACCAGCTGAGGTCAGGTTCGAACCTGTGACCTCTGGTTCTGAACACACCCATGTTACCATCTCAGCCCGCTAGGGATTCGCATTAGGAGTCAGAAATTAATTCTTTTAAACTTCCTTGATCAAGCTCCCCTATGTTGGCCCAAACCGAACCCAATTGGTTCCAAATCAAACCTTGATTCGCTTTTATCAATCCTAAAACCATAGGGCTATTACTTCTTGAATCCAGACACATCCAATCATCGTTTTAATTTAGCTACTTTGTCAAAATCATACGGTTTTAAGTCCATAATCAGTTTCGAACCTTAACCCCATTCTCATAAATTTGAATTCATCAAATTCGATTATTTTAGACTTTCAATCCATAGGGTTTTCATTTATTATGAAATTTCGAACCTGTCTGTGTGATCAATTTCGATTAATAAACACATTTGAACAAGAACCCCCAAATCGTTCTTGTTCAAGAACCCTAATAATCCAAATCATTAAATTTGTTACAATTGAATGTAATCACCATAGGTTTTTCGTTTAACAACTAATTTCGAAACTTTCTGTGATATTTGATTTGAAATTCAAGTTCAATTGTTTCAAAACCCCCAATTCTTTTTAGATTAAGAACCCTAGATACAAAAATCGTTCAATTCACTGATGTTTGATCAATCTAACTTAGGGGTATTCTTAGTCGAGACTTTCTGTAACTACTAGTATCATTTAATTCGATTTTTGAATTCATTTCAATCAAAATCCCCAAAATCGTTTTATCATAAGAACCCTAGAATTGAAATCATTCAATTCATTGTTGTTTGAAAAACTTAACATAGGGATTTCATTAAGAATTGTATTCTGAAACTGCTGATGTAATTTAATTTCATTTTCCAATTCGTTTGATCATAAACCCCCAATTCGTTTTCTAGGAGGAACCCTAGAATTCGAATTCATATGATTCGATGTTTAAGGCAGAAATTAAGATGTGGTTATGCTTAGTCGGCCACTTTAGGTTGTTTAGGAGTAATTACTTACTTGATTTGATATAAAATCGAAGTATCTCGAATTGGGGTTGGAGTTCGGCCAAGCTCTAAATCAATTCTTCCTCCCGTGGCTTATAAGATCGAATTGGCTTGTGTAGCAGCTCCTGAGGGTGCCGATTGGGGTGTAGGAATGCTCAATTTGTGAAGTTTAAATCGAATTATGAGAGTTCTATGGTTACATCTTCGATTTTTCGACTTTTGAGATCAATTTGTGTTTAATTCGCTAATTAATGGATTAGTAACGTGTATTAACTGTTTATTATCATTAATATGATTATTACTACTGATTTAATTTAGATTAAAACTAGGTTTTATGTAAGTTTCAGTTTCAATTGATGTTCTGTAATCCCTAGGGTTTTCGATTTTCATTCAAGCTTTGTAACCGTATCAAATTCGAAATAAATAAAAGTTTGGGATATTCTTTGAACATTTAACTTATGAATTTGTAGTTAATTAAATGTTTATTATTAAATCAACACTAACAAATATAATACAATATATAATCAAAGTCTTTATAAATTCATTATAATTTTTATAAGTCGTCGTAGGTTATAAAATAAAAACATTTTATTAGTAAATAACCTATTTTAGAGTTATAAGAGTATATACATAAAATAACATGTATATACATAATAATTATAACAAAATACATAATCTAAGCTTTTATAAAATTTTATTTTTATAAAAGAATTATCATTTTAAAACCTAAAAGTCATAATGGGTTATAATAAAATAAAATCATTTTTTATAACCTATTCTTAAATTTATAAAGTATATACACAATATATAATAATAATAATAATTAATAATAATAATTAAGACATTATAATTATAAAAAGGTTTTTATAAATTATTTTATGTTTTATACAAATTATTTATAAAGTCTAAATATTGAAAATATATAAAAGATTTTATAAATTTTAAAACATTAAAAGGTTGTTAACTAGAGGGGTAAGAAATGACAAGTTATAAAACTTAAATGTGAGAAGGAAATGTTCATTTAAAAGCTGAAACAAATGGGAAACAAGGAGGACCAAAGCTGTAATTTCCCCTAAGTTGGTTTCCTTCTTTACCCGTTTAAACCGTGGATCCCACACCGACCCGTGCATGACCCGGTTTTTCAAATCCCCTAATCCCGCTCGTTTACAGCTCATTCCAGCCTATTGATTTCACATATGGAAAGGATTGGAGCGCATTTAAACATTTCAATCATCAATTAATTCGATTGATTCGGTAATCACACAATAATCTCATCCCTAAATAAACCGATCGAACCAAAAATAAGAACCCACTCGAACGCGTATAAAACCCAACTCAAATCCCTCCCATTCTATTTCTGTGACAACCACGAACGCGTCTGAAGCAATAACCAGAGCACACAAATGCAGAAAGGATCGATTCAAGCTTAGTCTCGGCCGAACCTTCAAGCTAGTCGAACTACCTTTAACCGAAATCAATCCAGGTGATTCTATATACCAATCTACTCGAAATTCAATAGAGATTAATAGCCCCATGATTACAGAGGCTATTGATCCTTAAATCAAACGAATTCGGACCAAGTTAGGATTAGGGTTCTTATGGATTAAGGATGCATTCGAGAACTTGTATAAGAGTAATTGAAAACAGAATTATTCAAAGCATAACCCCCCAGCCCAGCGGTTAAACCCGCCGGCTGAGGGGGAATGGGTCTCGGGTTCGAACCCTGCAACCGGCCCAGAATCCGTATTTTTGTTTTCCCATCTATTTAACTCATTTTTTTTTTATAAAAATTATGTTAAAAATTTTATAAAATATTTTTATGCATGCTGTACAATCTCAGTCACCTTACACCCAAAATCTTATTAGTTTTAATAAAAACTAAATAAATCTATTAAGTTATTTAAAAATTTAATATTGTTTAAAAACTTAAACTAAAAGAAATTATTTTGTTAAGCTTTCTGTTAGAATTTAATTGGTAAATTCTAAATAGAATATAATAATTTTTTTTAAACTTGTTTAATTAAATGTAATGCTAAATAAAAGATTTTAAAGATCAAAGTTTGTGTAAAATCATATATTTAAAAATAAACAAATAAAAGTTTGCAAAACTTACTGTAAGGACTTTTAATAAAATTCAATTATCTTTTTATAAAGTTATTTAATTTAAAATGTTTTAACTAAGATTTGAGTAACCTTTTTATAAAGATTATTTTAAAAGGAATTTAAAAAAAAAAACATCAAAAATATTTTGCTTTGATAAACAATCTGTTGAAGTGTTTAAATACAATAAGATGGATTTTTATCAAAAAGATACGTATTAAAAATATTCTAAAAGTTAAGAATATTTTCAATAAATGAAATAATTGTTTTGAACTCAAGATAATTCAAAAGGATTATTTTAAATTTATAAACTTTCAAAAGATCAAATAAAATTTTATAAATTCAAATATACAAACTTAAAAAAAAATACAAATAAATAATTGAATAGATGGGAAATTAATCCAAGTAGTATACTTAGAAATTCAATTCTAAAATAATAAATAAAAAGGAATATTTAATATTCTATTTTTATTTATTATGAGAATATTATTAAATATTCTTAAACAATTAGTCAAGTCATACAAATAATATTGATTAAATAAAAAGAATATCTTTGATATTCTATTTTATTTAAGTCAATATTAAGTTTAGTTTATTCATACAAATAATATTAATAAATAAAAATAATACATTTGATATTCTATTTTATTAATTAATATTATAAGTTTAGTTATTTTAAGTATCCATTCAAAACATAGTTTCATTCAAATTAGGACTTCCATTAGGATGCCATAGTTTCTAGGATTCTTGAACTTAAACTATAGGATTGGTAAGACTTGAATTACTCAAATTATAGGTGAGTAGATAGCCTTACTTCCTCATTGTTTAATCAAGGATTTGGGAACTAGCCTAAGCATCCTAACATGTGAGTTCTTCACACTCCCTTTTACTTCTTGTTTTTGGGATGTTACACATGTCATATTCAAACTATTATTCATTCTATTATTCAATTCAAACTTATGATGCAAGCCTTAGACTTATTTAGTTTTATGTGTTAGATGCTAAGTTTATACAATGTGTTGATTCTATGTGTGTTGCCAGTCAAGCAATTTAGTACTTAGTAGCCTAGGATGGTTAGATACTATCTTCGCAATGGCTTTGGCCTTTGTGTGAAAAAGGTGAAAAGTACACTAGCAAACTAGTTGAATTACAAATGATAATTCTTGTATTGTTATACTTGAATTATTATGTAAGGATACTTGTTTAGACACAAGCATTTGTTATTCATATATTCATTCAATTATTCAAACTTGTATTATGCTATGCCTTTGATACATATTCTAATTAAGTCTTAATTTGCATCCTTTTATACTTAGTATTCAAACTTAGTGTGTAAACTCACCAACTATGCAAATAGTTGACAAAATTTATTTTACATGTGTGACAGGTTGATGAAGAAGGATTCAAGACATAAGATAGGTCTAGAGACCTAGTTTAATTTATTTAATCAAATGTTTATGACTTTATTTATTGTTATGTTTTGATTTGAATTTGGATTATTGTAATGACTTTGAATGATTGGTTTATTGAATGAATGAATGTTTGAATTAAATACAATTGTTTAATTATTGAAACTTACACATAGCACCATGAGTAATGAACAATCTAACTCGCGCCCCAACGTATTCCGCCGTTGGTTGGGGTGTGACATGTTCCATTCGAATTTTGACTTGTAAAAGTCAAAATTAAACATTTCAATGTATTTTAAGTTTAACTCTTATGATTTTGAGTGTTTATAAATATATTTTGTTCAATTCTAAACCTTCTAGTTTGGTGTGGTTCGATTTCGTAACGTTTCTGTTAATTTCTGATTAACGGGGTTAATCCGAAATTTCCGGATTGTCACATCATCCCCTTGTTGAAGGAATTTTCGTCCCGAAAATTGCTTAGTGTTAGAAGTAATTAGGAAACTACTTGTGAGTTTAGAATGTAAGTGCTAGTGTGATATTTGATCTTTCTGTGTACTGGTGTGTAATCACACACAAGGTTCAACGTTTGCAACATCACACCTAAGTGTGATCGTTCTATGTAACTGTTTGCGTGCACACTAGTTAGTACACCTAACTGTGTATGTTTGTTTTTGATCATACTGTGCTATGTAATCTTGTACATAGTGAGTGTTCGCAACTGTTTGTACTATGTAACCTCTCGCAACTGTTTGTACTATGTAACCTCGCACATAGCAAAGGTTTGAAACTAATTTTGTTTGTACTACCATAACATGTAGCATATGAAATGTAGCACATAAAATGTAATGTAGCACAATGTTTGTAACAAAACCAATTGTATAAAGTGTTTGTGCTTACCGTTTGAAATCTGAAATGTTGATGTGTGAAGCATCACATCATCCCCTTGTTGAAGGAAATTTCATCCCGAAATTTAACGTTTCTTCACAGTGTTTGCAGTTGTTGTTTTGAACAGATGAGGATACTTCTTCATCATTTGATCTTCCCTTTCCCATGTGAATTCAGGTCCACGTCTTGAATTCCACCGGACCTTGACTATTGGAATTTTGCTGTGTTTGAGCTGTTTGACATCTCGGTCCATGATTTCAGCTGGTTCTTCAATGAACCGTAACTGCGCGTCCACTTGTATTTCCTCAAGTGGTACAACCAATGTCTCATCAGAAAGACATTTCTTTAAATTCGAAACGTGAAACACATCATGAACTCCGCTGAGTTCATCCGGTAGTTGGAGTTGATACGCTACCGGACCAATCCTTTTCAGGATCTCAAAAGGTCCTACGTAGCGTGGGCTAAGCTTCCCGCGCTTGCCGAATCGTATCACACATTTCCAAGGTGATACTTTTAGAAGAACTCGGTCTCCTGCTTGAAATTCCAATGGCTTGCGACGTTTGTCAGCGTAACTCTTTTGTCGATCCCGGGCCGCTGCCATACGGTTCCGGATTTGAACTATCTTCTCTGTCGTTTCGTGTACTAGTTCAGGTCTTGTTATTTGACTGTCACCAATTTCAGCCCAACAAACAGGTGAACGGAATTTACGACCATACAATGCTTCAAACGGTGCTGCCTGAATACTTGTGTGATAGCTGTTGTTGTAAAAGAATTTCACTAACGGTAGGTGGGTTTCCCAGCCGTCACCAAAATCAATGACACAAGCTCGTAACATATCCTCGAGTGTCTGAATCGTACGTTCACTCTGACCGTCGGTTTGTGGATGATAGGCAGTACTCATGTCTTGTAACATCAGTGCCGGAACCGTCACCGGAACAGTGATCGTAACAGTGCGTGAACAGTAATCAGGTACAATTTTCATGTAAGTCAGTGTATTTCATGTTCATATCAAACATCAGTATCATTTCATACTAACAAAACAGTGAATTCACAGACATTTCAGAGAAATCAATTCAGAACAATGATTCTGGAGTCAGATAATTATCTGGCAACACAGAATCATCATGTGATTTATTTGTTAGGATCTTATTATGTATACACGTATGTGAGGCCTTACAGGACAAAACAACACGAACGTCGTTAAGTGAATGCTAAACCGACAGATTATTCGTATAGGTGACGATCTGTACGAATAAACCTGAAAGTTTAACGTTCTGAATGATATTCAATAATTAGAAAACAAGATTGAAAAGTGTAGTTATCGTCGTGTTTGATCGGGTGACGATTCGAACAAATACGCGCGATGACCGCGCGATTCAATTTAAACGTTAAATAAATATTTTGTAAATTAAATAATTAAAAGATATTTAGTTAATTTATTAGGAATCACAACCTAAAATATATTTTATGATTCTATTCTAAAACCGAGTCGTTTCGTTACGAAAACGACGCGAAAACGGCGTATTTACGCGAAACCACGCGAAACCGAACGAACCCGAACGAACCCGGTATTATTTCCCACATTTATTGTGGCATTTAATGCCACAACAACCCACCAAACCAGCCACCACCCTTCATTTTCGTTCAACCCTTCTCTCTCTAAAACTTTCTCAAGAAAAATTCAACTTCTCACTAGGATTCCAAGCTCAAATCTCAACCATTTCTTGTGTTTTTGGTGTCAAAATCACCACCATCACTTGTAGATCACGAAAGTACAACAGATCTAAACACTTATCCATCAGATTTGAGGTAATGATCAAGTTTAAGTTCGTTTTTTTAGGGTTTTGGAGCTCACCCAATCGGTCACCTTAGAAGCCGATTTTAACCCATCTCGAACCATAGGAACACACTACCACACTTGAGAATGAAGTAAGTGCAAGGGATATACATAGTATGACCTTAAAAAAATTCAATTTGGTTGGAAAGTTTCATCTGGAAATTTAATGGCCGAATGGGCCTACTTCAGTTTGCCGAATGGGCCAGCCACCTTTCATTCGGCCGAATCAACTAATCATTCGCCAGCTAGCTTTTCGCCTGCACAGCATCTCATTCGACAATCTAACCCTCATTCGGTCATTTCCATATTCGGCCCAAGTTGAAGTCCTGTCGGCCCAAATTAGGAGTATTCTTTTTCGGCCCATCAGACCACCGAATGACCTTAACCGAATCAAACTCCTCCTCATTCGCCGAATGTCAGCAGCTCTCCTTCATTCGTCCATTCCACTTTCGCCAGGACCAAGACTCAATTGGCCCATCAGCCAAGTCGTGCGGCCCAGTGCTACCTATCCCTTCGGCCCAACATTCTATAGCCCAAAACTGTTTCTGTCGGTCCAGGACATCTATTCAGACCAAGAGATTCGGAACTAGCCAATCGACCATCTCTCTTATTCGGCCTTAGGCTCCATTCGACCGACCCAGGCTTATTCGATCGGCACTTCCATTCGGACCACCTGCCATTCGTCTGGCCATGTTCTTTCGGCCGAGTCCTTTCGCCATTAAACATTCGCTCGGCCAAAGGGTCTTCATTCGATCGGCATCTCACATTCGGCCAAAGGCCATGTGGTTAGCCATTCGTCCGGGTCTTTAGTCGAATGAGTTAAGTCCAATTACAAGGGTGTATGCATGAATACGTGAACCATGTAAGGAGGGTGTGCATGCATGAACTTAAATTGAGTGGGGTTTGGACCACATGGCATGCATGCATTTTTATCAATGTGTGTGCATGAAAATTACGTGTGTGGGTGCATGGTGATAACCTTAGACTTTCATGCAAATAATCTTGAGATAAACGTGGAGTTTACTTATGTATTGTCAATAGAGTTAATAAAGAAACTAGTAGGGTTTATCATTAACAAGAGTTCTTAAACACTATCATTACGTGAACAAAGTGTTAAGCCTTTACGAATTATGGGGATCAAAATGATAATCGAGGGTGATGGGAGTTGATTTAGTCCCTAACCTCTAACCTTAGAAAATCGTATAGGGACAATTAACCAACTTAGATGATTTAGTTTAATCATCTAGGCTTGGTTTATCAAGAAATATCAAGATTTAGTTAATCAAGAAACTATCAGGAACTCGTCTAAAGATTTAAGTCCATATATGGGCCTGAAAGTGGCCCAATGGGTTTGAACAAAACTCATCATATGTAAATGTTCTTTATTTAAATAAGTTATGTTTTCATAAAAGAAGTGAAATTATACATTTTACTAAAATTATTAAATGGTTTTAAATAAAAGCTTGCCTTAAAATAAACTTACTTATAAATGTGTAAATAAACCCTAATCGTCTAGGGATTTGTAGTTGTTAACATGGGGATATGATTATCAACGGGAAATAAGTTAGATGAATTCTTAGAAGCACGTTAGTAATCTAGGACACTTAGTTGCACACTGAGACCAAACCCTAATTACAACGTCTATTGTATATACTTATCGTATGCGAATTCTTTAAAATAACCCAGGAATTGAAGATACTTAGTCTACAATCAAAGAGCGCGCATTTTGTGGTAATTCTATACAAAGCAACACAGGTGAGTTCATTGCCCCTTTTCTAAACATTTTTGTTTTAAAACGCGGGGCTGAGAAGCATGCGTAAACTGTTTTATTTAAACTGTTTATTTAAATGCTTTTAATTATTATATGTCTTTACATATATATGTTGTTGATACTCCTAGACTCCTGTCTAGGAAATTAATGAACAAATCAAGTTATCAATTAAATTTAAGTACTCTTATGAGTAATACCTTAAATTTGAATTCTAAATCAACCCTTAGTCCATCAAGTTCAACTTCAAGAATCTAAACTCAAAGTGAAATCAAAAGAACAAGATCAATAAATCATATTCAAGGGAATCATAACTCAGTGTGTGATCTGAGGCCCAAGAATCATAAATCAAATCAATTATCATTCAAAATCATGGGAACTCAAAGAATCAAGAATCAAGAGACTCAAGAGATCAGAAATCATAAATGTGTGTGACTCATTGAAATAATGAAATCATTATGATCTAATGAACTCATTAATACTCAAGTCATGGTGGATGTCAGTTGTATATGGAATCAAGACCACGTGTAACACACATATAAAGTCCCTTCAGGTATAGAAGACTTTTGTAGTCAGGCTATACGGGCAATAAAGTGAACAATCATGGAAATCAATATCAAAGTCTAAACTCAAGAGAATCAAGAGATCAAGAAACAAAGGATATCCTTAAAGTCCCCGCATGTACAGAAGACCTTTGGGTCAAGCTGTAAGGGCAAATCATTAAAATCCCGTCACGCCCAGGTATACTCCTTGTGAGTTATGCCTGGTATGGGTCACGTGTGAGAGGTTACAACTTGGACAACCACCAACAACTAAGTCTAACCGATTGAGTAAAATTTCACTCAATCATCATGTCTTAGTTGCATTTAAATGTTTTATTTAATTATTTAATTAAATATTTGACATTTTACTATTATCACTGATGTTTGGAAAATCATTTATCTATGAGAAACTCAAGAGATTCAAAGTCAAATCAGGTTTCATTATCATAATTCAAATCAGAAGTGTTGGGTAAAAATGCTTAATTATCATTAACGACAGTGTCATATGTATATTAGTATGTGGTGGGATGGTGGCTAGGGCTTGTCCCTTACATATGCCCTATATATAAGCATACCGATGTGGATGTTACATGTGGAGTTAATGAGGTTAGGGTCTTTACCAAAAGAGGTTTTCAAATCATTTTCAAATTATAAAACTATATGAACTCACCAACCATGTGTTGACTTGATTTTTGCATGACTTCTCAGGTGACGAACAGGTCAACTAAGGAGTTATTCCTTTTGGACTAGGACTTCAGATAGAAGACTTAGTATTTTGGACCTGCATACTTTTGAAGACATCATTATACCAATTATTTTGTATATCTTGTGTAAATACAAGATAGAAATATATGATGTTTATGGTAGATTTACATTGTTAAATTATAAACAATACTGATGTAATTTAACTTTGTAATTCTATTATAGTTAGCATTTCTCATTTGTATCATGTGCAATGTAAACAATCTGATCATCACGATTATCACTCACGATATCGCGCCCCGGGAACTTTCCGCCCGACGGGACAACCGATCCTATCCCGCCGGCTCGGGGTGTGACAGATTGGTATCAGAGCCATGGTTATAGAGAAATATAGGTCATTTAATTAAACGGTTTGGCCTAGACTATAACCTAGGGACCCTGCATGTAGAGAATCTAAGATTTAAGACTTTGTTGCATTATGTCTTCTGCATTCGATCATTGCACTAACCAATATTATTTCGGTTATGATCAGAATGCCGCCGCGAAGACAGACTCCCTCGTTACCACCTCTAGGCTTGGCTCCACATTCTTCGACACCATCTCCAGCCGATTCACCACCGCCACCTCCTCCACCGCCTCCACCTCCTCCTCCACTGATCACCGAGGCATCAGGTTCGGGAACAACTCCTATACTGGATCCTACCACCATCGCTTTGGTGACACTACTGAGCAGCCAGATGACCAATCAGATGAAGGCGGCGATACCGGAGATGTTCAACCTTCTCCGTAATGAGATGAACAACACTGGCAACTCATCTGGAGAAGCCAGTGGGAATACTGGTGGTACCTCACACTACTCCTACAAGTCATTCGTAGGATGTAAGCCGCCTAGCTTTAGCGGATCTGAAGGAGCCGTTGGATTAATCCAATGGATTGAAAAGATTGAGGCTACTCTGGACCTCTGCAGCTGTCCAGAGCACCATAGAGTCCGCTACTCTGCTGGAACATTCAACAAACGGGCTCTGACCTGGTGGAATGGTCAGATCAACGCCCGAGGAAGAGAAGAAGCCATGGCCATGCCATGGGAGGATTTCAAGGCACTGCTACGAACAGAGTTCTGCCCCAAGAATGAATTGCAGAAACTGGAGGTTGAATTATCCAACCATGTGATGAAAGGGGCTGATCATATGGGGTATACTACTCGTTACCACGAGTTAGTTGCTTTGGTGCCCGACATGGTACCTACTTTGGAGAAGAGAATAGACAGATATGTGGGTGGACTTCCCGCCTGCATCCAGGGCATGGTTGTTTCAGCCAACCCTACCACTGTTGAATCTGCAGTGAGACTGTCTGGAAAACTCACTGACTTGATGGTTGCCTCGGGAGTTCTGAAGAAAGAGGCAGACACTGGCAAAAGAAAGGAAGAGACTTCAAAGAAGCCACAACATCAGCAACCCCCAAAGAAGAAGCAGAAGTTCATAAAGAATTACACTGTGGCTACTCCCCTGAATCAAGTAGCAGCAGCACCACAAAATGTGCCCAAGAGACAATATACTGGTCCACATCCTTTGTGTACTAAATGCCAGTATCATCATGCTGCAAACAACCAGTGCCGTCAATGCACGGGTTGTGGAAGAAAAGGGCACTGGGTTCAGCAGTGCAGACTGACACCTAATCCAGCAGTTAACAATGCTACTCTAGCACTTCCTCCACCAGCTAATCAGAACAATGGTGGATGCTTCAACTGTGGCGAACAAGGCCACTTTGCAAAGAACTGCCCGAAGAAAGCACAACAAGCAGTTCAAGCTCCTCGTGGAAGAGCTTTTGTTATTGGAGCACCAGCTGCACGCCAGGACCCGAATGTGGTCACTGGTACGTTTCTCTTACATGACTTTTATGCATCTGTTCTATTTGACACTGGTGCGGATCAGAGTTTTATCTCTGCCGATTTTGCATGCCAACTAGATTCTATAGAGGAACAGTTAGACTCCCCCTATATTATAGAAGTAGCTAACGGAAAACAGATCACAGTTAGTACAGTTTACAGAAATTGCCCGTTGACACTTAACGGTCATACATTCTCTATCGACTTGATACCGATGGAGTTGGGTAGTTTCGACATCATTGTTGGAATGGATTGGCTTTCCTCTAACCGAGTGGAAGTCGTCTGTTCTGAAAAGCTGCTTCGAGTTCCATTACCAGATGATCGTGTATTGGAAGTCAGAGGGGATCAAGCAAAACGAAGTGTCAAAATCATTTCCTGCATAAAGGCGCGTAAGTGTTTACAGAAGAAGTGTGTAGCTTTCTTGGCTCATGTAGTGGAAAAAGAGAAAGACAAGAAGAAGATACAAGACGTACCAGTAGTAAGAGAGTATCCAGAAGTATTTCCTGAAGACCTACCAGGTTTGCCTCCTGTGCGACCGGTAGAGTTCCGAATTGACTTAGTTCCTGGAGCAACTCCTGTTGCTAAATCTCCTTATCGGTTAGCACCTTCGGAGATGCAGGAATTATCGAACCAGTTGCAGGAATTATTGGATAAAGGATTCATTAGGCCGAGCTACTCACCTTGGGGAGCTCCGGTCTTGTTCGTGAAGAAGAAAGACGGATCATTCAGAATGTGCATAGATTACAGAGAACTGAACAAGCTAACCATCAAGAATCGGTATCCATTGCCGAGGATTGATGATTTGTTTGACCAACTGCAAGGAGCTCAATACTTCTCTAAGATTGACTTGCGGTCTGGTTATCATCAGCTTAGAGTTCAAGACGAAGACATACCGAAGACGGCATTCCGAACCAGATACGGGCATTACGAATTCATGGTGATGCCTTTCGGATTGACGAACGCACCAGCGGTATTCATGGATCTCATGAACCGAGTGTGCAAGCCGTATTTGGATCAGTTTGTTATTGTTTTTATCGATGACATACTGATTTACTCCAAGAGCAAAGCAGAGCATGAGCAACATCTCAGGAAGATCTTGGAACTGTTGATGGAACAGAAACTCTATGCCAAGTTCTCTAAATGTGAATTTTGGTTAAGGGAAGTTCAGTTTCTTGGTCACGTAGTCAACAGTGAGGGAATACACGTAGATCCCGTCAAGATTGAAGCAATAAAGAACTGGGACACTCCGAAGACACCAACGGAGATACGGTCTTTTCTGGGATTGGCAGGTTATTATAGGAGGTTCATCTCGAACTTTTCTAAGATAGCTTTGCCACTCACTAAGTTAACTCAGAAAAGTGAACCGTTTGTCTGGGAACAGAAACAAGAAGATGCTTTTCAGACACTGAAGCAGAAGTTATGTAATGCTCCAATTCTATCACTCCCGGAAGGATGTGATGACTTTGTTGTTTATTGTGATGCATCCCATCAGGGACTTGGGTGCGTACTGATGCAACGAGACAAAGTTATCGCTTATGCATCGAGACAGTTAAAAGTTCATGAGAAGAATTACACAACTCATGATCTTGAACTGGGAGCAGTGATTTTTGCATTGAAAATCTGGAGACATTACTTATATGGCACTAAGTGTACCATATTTACTGATCACAAGAGTCTGCAGCACATCTTTGATCAGAAGGAGCTCAACATGCGACAACGCCGTTGGGTTGAACTTCTGAATGATTATGATTGTGTGATCAAGTACCATCCGGGAAAGGCAAACGTTGTAGCTGATGCCTTGAGTCGGAAGGAACGAGTCAAACCTTTACGCGTTAGAGCTATGGGGATGACTGTGCAGACCAGTTTACAAGACATAATCATTCAGGCACAACAGGAATCAGTTGATAAGGGAAACTTAAAGAAAGAACTTGACTGCGGAGCAGAGAAACATTTAGAGACCAAGTCTGATGGAATGATCTACTATCAGGATCGTATATGGATCCCAGCGGTAGATGAATTGAGAAGACTTATCTTCGATGAGGCACACAAGACAAAATACTCAGTTCATCCAGGCGCTGATAAAATGTACCAAGACTTGCGTGGATTTTATTGGTGGCCGGGAATGAAGAAAGACATAGCCGAGTATGTCGGTCGATGTCTAACGTGTGCGAAGGTAAAGGCGGAACACCAGAGACCGTCTGGTTTACTGGAACAGCCTGAGATTCCGCTCTGGAAGTGGGAACAAATAGCTATGGATTTCATTACCAAGCTACCCCGCACTTCCAGTGGTCACGATACGATTTGGGTGATCATAGATCGTTTAACAAAATCTGCTCACTTCTTGCCGATGCGTGAAACCTTCACGATGGATAAACTGGCAAGATTATACATCAATGAGATAGTGGTACGCCATGGTGTGCCATTATCAATTATTTCTGATAGAGACAGCAGATTCACTTCAAGGTTCTGGCAATCACTGCAGAAATCTCTAGGAACACAGTTAAATCTGAGTACAGCTTACCATCCACAAACGGACGGTCAAAGTGAACGTACGATTCAGACCCTAGAGGATATGTTAAGGACCTGTATTTTAGATTTCGGTGGGAATTGGGATTCTCATTTGCCACTGATTGAGTTCTCCTACAACAACAGTTACCACAGCAGTATCGGATGTGCACCATTCGAGGCTCTTTATGGTCGGAAATGTCGATCACCGATCTGTTGGACTGAAGTTGGAGATAATCGCATAACTGGGCCAGAGCTTATTCAGGAAACCACTGACAAGATTGCGCAGATTCAAAGAAGACTACAAGCTACCAGGAGCAGACAAAAGAGTTACGCCGACAAACGGCGTAAGCCGTTGGAATTCCAAGTGGGAGATCGTGTCATGTTAAAGGTTTCTCCGTGGAAGGGTGTAGTACGTTTTGGAACGAAAGGCAAGTTAGCACCACGATACGTGGGACCGTTCGAAATCATCGAACGTATTGGTCCTGTGGCGTATAGACTGAGATTACCAGATGAACTCAGTGGTGTGCATGACGTGTTTCACGTCTCAAACTTAAAGAAATGCCTTGCTGACGAATCACTCGTCATTCCACTCGAAGAAATTCAAGTTGATGATCAGTTACATTTCATAGAAGAACCTTTAGATATTTTGGATCGCAAAGTCAAGCAACTGAGGCGAAGCCGTATTCCGATTGTAAAGGTTCGATGGAATTCAAGACGCGGACCCGAGTTTACTTGGGAACGTGAAGATCACATGAAGTTAAAGTATCCCCAGCTGTTTGAAGAGGAAGCCGTACCTGATAACAATTCTTAAATTTCGGGACGAAATTTCTTTAACAAGGGGAGACTGTAACATCAGTGCCGGAACCGTCACCGGAACAGTGATCGTAACAGTGCGTGAACAGTAATCAGGTACAATTTTCATGTAAGTCAGTGTATTTCATGTTCATATCAAACATCAGTATCATTTCATACTAACAAAACAGTGAATTCACAGACATTTCAGAGAAATCAATTCAGAACAATGATTCTGGAGTCAGATAATTATCTGGCAACACAGAATCATCATGTGATTTATTTGTTAGGATCTTATTATGTATACACGTATGTGAGGCCTTACAGGACAAAACAACACGAACGTCGTTAAGTGAATGCTAAACCGACAGATTATTCGTATAGGTGACGATCTGTACGAATAAACCTGAAAGTTTAACGTTCTGAATGATATTCAATAATTAGAAAACAAGATTGAAAAGTGTAGTTATCGTCGTGTTTGATCGGGTGACGATTCGAACAAATACGCGCGATGACCGCGCGATTCAATTTAAACGTTAAATAAATATTTTGTAAATTAAATAATTAAAAGATATTTAGTTAATTTATTAGGAATCACAACCTAAAATATATTTTATGATTCTATTCTAAAACCGAGTCGTTTCGTTACGAAAACGACGCGAAAACGGCGTATTTACGCGAAACCACGCGAAACCGAACGAACCCGAACGAACCCGGTATTATTTCCCACATTTATTGTGGCATTTAATGCCACAACAACCCACCAAACCAGCCACCACCCTTCATTTTCGTTCAACCCTTCTCTCTCTAAAACTTTCTCAAGAAAAATTCAACTTCTCACTAGGATTCCAAGCTCAAATCTCAACCATTTCTTGTGTTTTTGGTGTCAAAATCACCACCATCACTTGTAGATCACGAAAGTACAACAGATCTAAACACTTATCCATCAGATTTGAGGTAATGATCAAGTTTAAGTTCGTTTTTTTAGGGTTTTGGAGCTCACCCAATCGGTCACCTTAGAAGCCGATTTTAACCCATCTCGAACCATAGGAACACACTACCACACTTGAGAATGAAGTAAGTGCAAGGGATATACATAGTATGACCTTAAAAAAATTCAATTTGGTTGGAAAGTTTCATCTGGAAATTTAATGGCCGAATGGGCCTACTTCAGTTTGCCGAATGGGCCAGCCACCTTTCATTCGGCCGAATCAACTAATCATTCGCCAGCTAGCTTTTCGCCTGCACAGCATCTCATTCGACAATCTAACCCTCATTCGGTCATTTCCATATTCGGCCCAAGTTGAAGTCCTGTCGGCCCAAATTAGGAGTATTCTTTTTCGGCCCATCAGACCACCGAATGACCTTAACCGAATCAAACTCCTCCTCATTCGCCGAATGTCAGCAGCTCTCCTTCATTCGTCCATTCCACTTTCGCCAGGACCAAGACTCAATTGGCCCATCAGCCAAGTCGTGCGGCCCAGTGCTACCTATCCCTTCGGCCCAACATTCTATAGCCCAAAACTGTTTCTGTCGGTCCAGGACATCTATTCAGACCAAGAGATTCGGAACTAGCCAATCGACCATCTCTCTTATTCGGCCTTAGGCTCCATTCGACCGACCCAGGCTTATTCGATCGGCACTTCCATTCGGACCACCTGCCATTCGTCTGGCCATGTTCTTTCGGCCGAGTCCTTTCGCCATTAAACATTCGCTCGGCCAAAGGGTCTTCATTCGATCGGCATCTCACATTCGGCCAAAGGCCATGTGGTTAGCCATTCGTCCGGGTCTTTAGTCGAATGAGTTAAGTCCAATTACAAGGGTGTATGCATGAATACGTGAACCATGTAAGGAGGGTGTGCATGCATGAACTTAAATTGAGTGGGGTTTGGACCACATGGCATGCATGCATTTTTATCAATGTGTGTGCATGAAAATTACGTGTGTGGGTGCATGGTGATAACCTTAGACTTTCATGCAAATAATCTTGAGATAAACGTGGAGTTTACTTATGTATTGTCAATAGAGTTAATAAAGAAACTAGTAGGGTTTATCATTAACAAGAGTTCTTAAACACTATCATTACGTGAACAAAGTGTTAAGCCTTTACGAATTATGGGGATCAAAATGATAATCGAGGGTGATGGGAGTTGATTTAGTCCCTAACCTCTAACCTTAGAAAATCGTATAGGGACAATTAACCAACTTAGATGATTTAGTTTAATCATCTAGGCTTGGTTTATCAAGAAATATCAAGATTTAGTTAATCAAGAAACTATCAGGAACTCGTCTAAAGATTTAAGTCCATATATGGGCCTGAAAGTGGCCCAATGGGTTTGAACAAAACTCATCATATGTAAATGTTCTTTATTTAAATAAGTTATGTTTTCATAAAAGAAGTGAAATTATACATTTTACTAAAATTATTAAATGGTTTTAAATAAAAGCTTGCCTTAAAATAAACTTACTTATAAATGTGTAAATAAACCCTAATCGTCTAGGGATTTGTAGTTGTTAACATGGGGATATGATTATCAACGGGAAATAAGTTAGATGAATTCTTAGAAGCACGTTAGTAATCTAGGACACTTAGTTGCACACTGAGACCAAACCCTAATTACAACGTCTATTGTATATACTTATCGTATGCGAATTCTTTAAAATAACCCAGGAATTGAAGATACTTAGTCTACAATCAAAGAGCGCGCATTTTGTGGTAATTCTATACAAAGCAACACAGGTGAGTTCATTGCCCCTTTTCTAAACATTTTTGTTTTAAAACGCGGGGCTGAGAAGCATGCGTAAACTGTTTTATTTAAACTGTTTATTTAAATGCTTTTAATTATTATATGTCTTTACATATATATGTTGTTGATACTCCTAGACTCCTGTCTAGGAAATTAATGAACAAATCAAGTTATCAATTAAATTTAAGTACTCTTATGAGTAATACCTTAAATTTGAATTCTAAATCAACCCTTAGTCCATCAAGTTCAACTTCAAGAATCTAAACTCAAAGTGAAATCAAAAGAACAAGATCAATAAATCATATTCAAGGGAATCATAACTCAGTGTGTGATCTGAGGCCCAAGAATCATAAATCAAATCAATTATCATTCAAAATCATGGGAACTCAAAGAATCAAGAATCAAGAGACTCAAGAGATCAGAAATCATAAATGTGTGTGACTCATTGAAATAATGAAATCATTATGATCTAATGAACTCATTAATACTCAAGTCATGGTGGATGTCAGTTGTATATGGAATCAAGACCACGTGTAACACACATATAAAGTCCCTTCAGGTATAGAAGACTTTTGTAGTCAGGCTATACGGGCAATAAAGTGAACAATCATGGAAATCAATATCAAAGTCTAAACTCAAGAGAATCAAGAGATCAAGAAACAAAGGATATCCTTAAAGTCCCCGCATGTACAGAAGACCTTTGGGTCAAGCTGTAAGGGCAAATCATTAAAATCCCGTCACGCCCAGGTATACTCCTTGTGAGTTATGCCTGGTATGGGTCACGTGTGAGAGGTTACAACTTGGACAACCACCAACAACTAAGTCTAACCGATTGAGTAAAATTTCACTCAATCATCATGTCTTAGTTGCATTTAAATGTTTTATTTAATTATTTAATTAAATATTTGACATTTTACTATTATCACTGATGTTTGGAAAATCATTTATCTATGAGAAACTCAAGAGATTCAAAGTCAAATCAGGTTTCATTATCATAATTCAAATCAGAAGTGTTGGGTAAAAATGCTTAATTATCATTAACGACAGTGTCATATGTATATTAGTATGTGGTGGGATGGTGGCTAGGGCTTGTCCCTTACATATGCCCTATATATAAGCATACCGATGTGGATGTTACATGTGGAGTTAATGAGGTTAGGGTCTTTACCAAAAGAGGTTTTCAAATCATTTTCAAATTATAAAACTATATGAACTCACCAACCATGTGTTGACTTGATTTTTGCATGACTTCTCAGGTGACGAACAGGTCAACTAAGGAGTTATTCCTTTTGGACTAGGACTTCAGATAGAAGACTTAGTATTTTGGACCTGCATACTTTTGAAGACATCATTATACCAATTATTTTGTATATCTTGTGTAAATACAAGATAGAAATATATGATGTTTATGGTAGATTTACATTGTTAAATTATAAACAATACTGATGTAATTTAACTTTGTAATTCTATTATAGTTAGCATTTCTCATTTGTATCATGTGCAATGTAAACAATCTGATCATCACGATTATCACTCACGATATCGCGCCCCGGGAACTTTCCGCCCGACGGGACAACCGATCCTATCCCGCCGGCTCGGGGTGTGACATGTCTAAACTAGTTCCCAAGGACTTATGGAGAGGTTTCCAAAAGTTTGAAGTAAATCGGGTATCCCGATCTGATATGATGGAGATTGGTACGCCATGTCGCGATACCACTTCCTTGATGTAAATACGAGTCAATTTCTCCATTTTGTCGGTTTCCTTAATTGCCAAGAAATGTGCAGATTTCGTTAATCGATCGACAATTACCCATATCGTATTACAACTACTTGGCGTACGGGGTAACTTAGTAATGAAATCCATCGAAATCTGTTCCCATTTCCACATAGGTATTTCTGTTTGTTGCAATAAACCAGATGGCTTTTGATATTCAACTTTGACTTTAGAACAAGTCAAACATTTGCTAACGTACTTAGCAATGTCGGCTTTCACGTGAGGCCACCAATATAGTGTCTTTAAGTCATGATACATCTTGTCTGACCCCGGATGGACTGAATATCGAGATTTGTGCGTTTCATCCATCACGAGTTCCCTTAGACCACAATGCAAAAGTATCCAAAGTCGATTCATGAAACAACGAGTTCCATCAGTCATGACATCCAATTGTTTTTCCATTCCTCGTAAGGATTCCTAGTCCAAGTTATCCTTTTCTAAGGCTTCAAGCTGAGCACTGCGTACCCTGTCAGGTAAGTCAGTATGTATCGTCAACTTAAGTGCGCGAACCCGTCTTGTTGATGTTGTGTCTTTTCTACTTAGAGCATCAGCTACCACATTAGCTTTTCCCGGATGATACTTGATCGCGCATTCGTAGTTGTTCAACAACTCGACTCACCGTCGTTGTCTCATATTGAGCTCCTTCTGATCAAAGATATGTTGCAAACTCTTATGATCAGTGTAAATGGTATACTTGGTTCCATATAAATAGTGCCTCCAAATCTTCAAAGCAAATACCACTGCTCCTAACTCCAAGTCATGAGTAGTGTAATTCTTTTCGTGTGGTCGCAGGTGTCGTGAAGCGTAAGCAATCACTTTATCACGTTGCATCAACACACATCCCAAACCCTGTGCAGATGCGTCACAATATACCACAAAGTCTTCTGTTCCTTCCAGCAAGGATAGAATCGGTGCACTGCAGAGTTTTTGTTTCAATAGCTGGAATGCAGCTTCCTGTTTATGCGTCCAATCATACTTCGTCCCTTTGTGAGTAAGAGATGTAAGTGGTTGAGCGATTTTTGAGAAACCCTCAATGAATCGTCGATAGTAACCCGCCAAACCTAGGAATTGTCGTACCTCGGTAGGGGTCTTTGGTGCTTCCCAATTTTTAATCGCTTCAATTTTCGCTGGATCAACATGTATGCCTTTTTCATTGACTATATGACCCAAGAATTGAACTTCTCGCATCCAGAAGTCACATTTCGATAACTTAGCGTATAATTGTTCTTGTTTCAGTAATTCTAACAGCAATCGAAGATGTTCAGCATGCTCCTCCTCAGTCTGAGAATAAATGAGAATGTCATCAATGAAAACAATGACAAACTTATCAAGATAAGGTTTGCAGACTCGATTCATGAGATCCATGAATACTGCTGGAGCGTTTGTCAACCCAAATGGCATGACCAAGAATTCGTAATGGCCATAGCGCGTTCTGAATGCTGTCTTTGGAATATCTTCCTCTTGGACTCTGAGTTGATGGTAACCCGACCTGAGATCAATTTTCGAGTAGTAACTCAAACCTTGTAACTGATCGAACAGATCGTCAATTCGAGGTAATGGATACCGATTCTTGATGGTAACCTTGTTCAGTTCCCGATAATCGATACACATACGGAAAGTCCCGTCCTTTTTCTTAACAAATAAGACTGGAGCTCCCCACGGTGAAAAACTAGGTCGTATGAAACCCTTATCCAACAACTCTTGCAGTTGTGTAGATAACTCTTGCATTTCAGATGGTGCAAGTCGATAAGGCGCCCTAGCTATCGGTGATGCGTCTGGTGTAAGGTCGATACAAAATTCCACTTGTCTGATAGATGGTAATCCCGGTAGGTCTTCTGGAAATAATTCAGGAAATTCACAAACTACTGGGATGTCTTTGATCTTCTTCTCAGCTACCGGCTTCTCAGTAATAAGTGTTATAACTGTTGTATGACCTTTACGCAGACATTTGTGTGTCTTCATACAAGATATGAGACGCGGTGGCGTACTACTCTTCTCACCTTGTACATACAGAACTCTCCATGTGGAAAAGGTAGACGAACAATCTTTTCCTGGTATACTATTTCAGCCTGATGTTTCGACAACCAGTCCATGCGAATGACTACATCAAAACTGCCTAATGCGATAGACATAAGGTCAACGTCAAGTGTTTGACCCATCAGGTCAAGGATTCATCCTTTAAGAATATGTTCTACTGCAACTAACTTACCATCAGTTAGTTCTATAGTATATTCAACCTCTAATGGTGTTGGGGTTATGGCAAATTTTTCACCAATTTCATTAGATCCAAAGCTCTTTTCTGTTCCAGTATCAAACAACACAAGAACAGAAAATTTATTTAGCGTATATGTACTTGTGGCGAGGTTGAAATTTTCTCTATGCTTCTTATGATCATGAAGGCTTGTCCCCCTTAGACTATTGTTTTCATTCCTTTTGTTGTTACTACCAGCACGTTTTAATTGAAGTGCCCTGGCTTTTTGCATCCAAAACATCCTTTGGGTGTTTCTTGTTGTTGTTGTGGTCATTGAGAACTCTACTCGGTAGACGCATGAAATCAGATTTCATTCTTTTATTGATAGGTAATCTTTACAGATGTTCACAAGCAGGTGTATTGACATAGACATGAAGTTATCCAGGTGAAGTGCAAAGTCGCACCATGAGGGTTTTATGAACAGAGAGTAACCAGAACTACGGCTGGAAATTTGATGAGTGTTATGTTGCAATCCTGATATGTTAACTGAATTCGTTACAACCACCAGAATGAAGGATAGGCGAATATTTTATGCATGTGTTTCGAAAATAGGCTCACAATAGAATTTGCCAGAATTCATGCGTACATGTAAATTCACGATTACGTTGCGCACCATGATCGTCAATTTACCTTGCATAAGAATTCTAGTTCCTCCTACCTTGAGCTATTTGGTTTTGTGGGATCCAGAGTTTATTCAGGACATCAGGATTCAGACAATAGTTACACGATGTATGATTGGATAACCTGTCGAAAGAAACACTTAGGGATAGTTACTCGAGTTGATTGTTACTATAGGGTCTAGTGTAGATCCTACAAAGATAGCTATTCGGCTTGAGTGTGTTTTTCTTATGTAACCTATTGTCGAGACACACATTGTGTGGGTGTTAGTGTAGTTGTTTGGAGTTGACCACCTTGCAGTCAATGTACCTCCCATAAGTTCCCAAGTTGCTACTTGACTCACAATAGAGGTTACCAAGGTTTTCATATAATGTAACTTGCCTTCACGTATGCACCTGTGACGGAAATCTTTCCCACACGATCCTCTAGTGTCCGCTTGGTGGCACTTCAAGCGTGACAAGACGTTGAGTTTGAATTCTCACCATACAGTTAATGAGTTCATGAAGTGATCCTTGTAAACCGTATATGCCGAAGTACCAAGAGTTACAATAATGTTGTCGAGGAGTTAGAAAGAAAATTGATGTTTTCTTATTAAGGCTGAACCCACAACCTTTTTAACTGCTGTCAGTATTGTAAAGAATGATGGATCATTTGTCAAAAATAGAAATTTAATGGAACTAGTAGATATAGTCCTGAACTAAGGAATGATTTTGTTTGAGTCATTAGGTTTATTTCATCCGCTGACTCGTTAAGTGAGCCACAGGGCCTATTTCATCCCCTGACTTGTTCGAGTGAGCCATAGGGTCTATTTCATCCCTTGACTTGTTTTAATGAGTCATAGGGCCTATTTCATCCCTTGACTTGTTTTTGTGAATCATAGAGCCTATTTCATACCTCTAGTGATCTATCCAGCTGCCTCTCGCATGTTGTGAATCTTCCGATTCATACGTGCAACAAAAGCTGCAAATGCTTGGTCTGGTGGGTATCTTAGAGTAGGTAATGTCCAACTACTAGTAGTACTGTCAGGAGTAGGTGGCGGAAGTACTCGCTCCTCACGCACCCAGCTGCGAATTAGATCAGGGATCCACTGCCAAAACTGGTTGTTCTTCCTCTGTCGTATGTGTATCTCCTCGTCGTAGTGAATCGTGTCATCCATTGGCTCAGGTCACCTCTTCTTGGATGTTGGTGATGATACGACTTGATGTTCCTTGTCACTAGTAGGTGTGGATGATGATGTCATATCCGTTACATAATACCATTTGTAATTGCTATGCAAACTATTGTGTAACCAAGTGTGTCTAATGTCTAACAGTTATAGTCTAGATCTACCAATGCAAACCTAATTCGCTATAACCAATGGCTCTGATACCAATCTGTCACACCCCCAAATTTCAACTAACCGAACCGTACCGTTTAGGGCGTGACAAACCAGGATCTCAGTCATTAGACACAACGAAAGACCTCTATATGCTTTTAAACATAATTCAGTCTTAATTTAAAAAATCAGAGTTTAACATTTGCAGAAGCGTTTGAAAACCAATAACAAGGTGTAATAATTGCAAAACCATAAATACAATGTTCAATGTTGTAAATCAATAATCAATATAAACTGTATGCATGAGACTCAACGTCCTAGTCCCTGCTTGTCCTTGCTTGTGCCATATTGTCCTGAGAAAACATGTAAATCAAGTCAACACAAAGGTTGGTGCATTGTCACACCCCGAGCCGGCGGGATAGGATCGGTTGTCCCGTCGGGCGGAAAGTTCCCGGGGCGCGATATCGTGAGTGATAATCGTGATGATCAGATTGTTTACATTGCACATGATACAAATGAGAAATGCTAAATATAATAGAATTACAAAGTTAAATTACATCAGTATTGTTTATAATTTAACAATGTAAATCTACCATAAACATCATATATTTCTATCTTGTATTTACACAAGATATACAAAATAATTTGCATAATGATGTCTTCAAAAATAATGCAGGTCCAAAAGTTAAGTCTTCTATCTGAAGTCCTAATCCAAAAGGAATAACTCCTTAGTTGACCTGTTCGTCACCTGAGAAGTCATGCAAAAATAAAGTCAACACATGGTTGGTGAGTTCATATAGTCTTATGATTTGAAATTGATTTGAAAACCTCCTTCGGTAAAGACCCTAACCTCATTAACTCCACATGTAACATCCACATCGGTATGCTTATATATAGGGCATATGTAAGGGACAAGCCCTAGCCACCATCCCACCACATACTAATATGCATATGACACTGTCGTTAATGATAATTAAGCATTTTTACCCAACACTTCTGATTTGAATTATGATAATGAAACCTGATTTGACTTTGAATCTCTTGAGTTTCTCATAGATAAATGATTTTCCAAACATCAGTGATAATAGTAAAATGTCAAATATTTAATTAAATAATTAAATAAAACATTTAAATGCAACTAAGACATGATGATTGAGTGTAATTTTACTCAATCGGTTAGACTTAGTTGTTGGTGGTTATCCAAGTTGTAACCTCTCACACGTGACCCATACCAGGCATAACTCACAAGGAGTATACCTGGGCGTGACGGGATTTTAATGATTTGCCCTTACAGCTTGACCCAAAGGTCTTCTGTACATGCGGGGACTTTAAGGATATCCTTTGTTTCTTGATCTCTTGATTCTCTTGAGTTTAGACTTTGATATTGATTTCCATGATTGTTCACTTTATTGCCCGTATAGCCTGACTACAAAAGTCTTCTATACCTGAAGGGACTTTATATGTGTGTTACACGTGGTCTTGATTCCATATACAACTGACATCCACCATGACTTGAGTATTAATGAGTTCATTAGATCATAATGATTTCATTATTTCAATGAGTCACACACATTTATGATTTCTGATCCCTTGAGTCTCTTGATTCTTTGAGTTCCTCTGATTTTGAATGATAATTGATTTGATTTATGATTCTTGGGCCTCAGATCACACACTGAGTTATGATCCCCTTGAATATGATTTATTGATCTTGTTCTTTTGATTTCACTTTGAGTTTAGATTCTTGAAGTTGAACTTGATGGACTAAGGGTTGAATTAGAATTCAAATTTAAGGTATTACTCATAAGAGTACTTAAATTTAATTGATAACTTGATTTGTTCATTAATTTCCTAGACAGGAGTCTAGGAGTATCAACAACATATATATGTAAAGACATATAATAATTAAAAGCATTTAAATAAACAGTTTAAATAAAACAGTTTACGCATGCTTCTCAGCCCCGCGTTTTAAAACAAAAATGTTTAGAAAAGGGGCAATGAACTCACCTGTGTTGCTTTGTATAGAATCACCACAAAATACGCGCTCGTTGTTGTAGTCTAAGTATCTTCGGTTCCTGAATTTGTTTTAAGAGAATTCGCAGACGATAAGTATTTATAATAATCGTCCTAACTAGAGTTTGGTCTCGGTGTGCAACTAAGTGTCCTAATTTACTAGTGTATTTCTATGACTCTTTCTAATCAATCTAACATATTACCCAATTGTAAACCCTTTAACCCACATTAGTAATTATCAATCTTTGCCTAAAATAGTTTTAAGTTAACTCGTTTTAAATAAACTTTTGATTAGAAATATTTAGTTCAATTTAAGTTAAACATTTATTTATGAAAGTCATTTAATTATTTTAATAAGGTTATAATTTAATTTCTGAAAATCATAATTAATTTAAGAAAAGTGTAATTAGACTTGATGGGCTTATATTAAACCCATTGGGCCACCCTTGGGCCCAGTATTTAACTCTGATCTTTAAACGATTTCCTTGTTAGTTCCTTGATTAACTATCCTTGATAGTTTACATACCATCTAGGTTAGTCACATGTTTTATAGAACATCTTAAGGTTTAAAGATTAATAATTAAATCAACACTTGATGTTCCATATTAACATTTTGATCCATGTAGCCTTGTATGTGTTTTTCCCCATGTACCTATATATGAGAAATCCTAGCTTACCCACTTACTCAACCCATGCATGCACCCTCATGCACACACACCATTTATTCCCATGCATGCATAATTCCACGTGATTGACTCCCGTGCATACCCCACGTACCCCTCCCATGCATCCCATGCACAAGGAAACCAATTCCGATTCAAATCTTGCCATGACAAATGAGTTTAAGTCGAAAGAAGTATTGGCCGAATAGGGAGTGCCCGACTGAAGGGGGTTTTGCCGAATAGTCTCAACCGAATGAGACTTAGCCGAAAGGGGCATGGGGACGAATGGGCCTTGGTCGAATGGACTTTGAGCGTATGAACCTAGACCGAATGAGAGATTGTCGAATGACTATTGGCGAATGAGATGGCTTCTGGACCTGCTCATTCGGCGAAAGAGGAAATGAGATCAGCTAGGGTCATTCGGCGAATGGAGAGTGAGTCATTCGACCTGTGGGTCATTCGGCAACCTACTGAAGGCCCATTCGGCCGTTCGAGTTTACTCAGATGCAGCCACCAAAAGCCGAGAGTTAAGCTCGTCCAATGGTGTATCTCTTGTTCCTACTTCATTCTAAGGTGTTGTGGTGTGCTTCTTAGGGTTCGAAAGGGTTTAAACCGGTTACATGAAGGTGGTTCGAAGTTAGGGTTTTCAAACCCCAAACCGAACATAAAACTTGAGATTTACCTCGATTTGGCTGGATAAAAGCTTAGATCCGTTGTACTTTTGTGTTCTACTAATGATTGTGGTGATTTAGACACCAAAATTACAAGAAATGGTTGAAAATCAAGCTCAAGATCTTAGAGAGAAGTTGAAAACCCTTGTGAAGGTTTAGAGAGAGAGAGGTTGAACGTGAATGAAGGAGATGGCTGGTGGTTGTGGTTGTTGTGGCATTAATGCCACAATAAATGTGGGAAATAATACCGGGTTCGTTCGGGTTCGTTCGGTTTCGCGTGGTTTCGCGTAGAAACGTCGTTTTCGCGTCGTTTTCGTACGAAACGACTCGGTTTTAAAATAGAATCAACTAAATTATTTTAGGTTGTAATTCCTAATAAATTAACTAAATATCTTTTAATTATTAAAATTTCAAAATATTTATTTAACGTTTAAATCGAATCGCGCGGTCATCGCGCGTATTTGTTCGAATCAAATACGACGATAACTACACTTTTCAACCTTGTTTTCTAATTTTGAATATCATTCAGAACGTTAAACTTTCAGGTTTATTCGTACAGATCGTCACCTATACGAATAATCTGTCGGTTTAGCATTCACTTAACGATATTCGTGTTGTTTTGTCCTGTAAGGCCTCACATACGTTTATACATAATAAAATCCTAACAAATAAATCACATGATGATTCTGTGTTGCCAGATAATTATCTGACTCAAGAGTCATTGTTCTGAACTGATTTCTCTGAAATGGCTGTGAATTAACTGTTTTGTTAGCATGAAATGATACTGATGTTTGATATGAACATGAAATACACTGAATTACATGAAAATTGTACCTGATTACTGTTCACGCACTGTTACGATCACTGTTCCGGTGACGGTTCCGGCACTGATGTTACAGTCTCCCCTTGTTAAAGAAATTTCGTCCCGAAATTTAAGAATTGTTATCGGGTACGGCTTCCTCTTCAAACAGCTGGGGATACTTTAACTTCATGTGATCTTCACGTTCCCAAGTAAACTCGGGTCCGCGTCTTGAATTCCATCGAACCTTTACTATCGGAATACGGCTTCGCCTCAGTTGCTTGACTTTACGATCCATAATCTCTAAAGGTTCCTCTTTGAAATGTAACTGATCATCAACTTGAATTTCTTCGAGTGGAATGACGAGTGATTCGTCAGCAAGGCATTTCTTTAAGTTTGAGACGTGAAATACATCATGCACCCCACTGAGTTCATCAGGTAATCTCAGTCTATACGCTACAGGACCAATACGCTCGATGATTTCGAACGGTCCTACGTATCGTGGTGCTAGCTTGCCTTTTGTTCCAAAACGTACCACGCCTTTCCATGGAGAAACCTTCAACATAACACGGTCTCCCACTTGGAATTCCAACGGCTTACGCCGTTTGTCAGCGTAGCTCTTTTGTCTACTTCTTGTAGCTTGCAATCTTCTCTGAATCTGAGCTATCTTGTCAGTGGTTTCCTGAATAAGCTCTGGCCCCGTTATGCGATTATCTCCAACTTCAGTCCAACAGATCGGTGATCGACATTTCCGGCCATAGAGAGCCTCGAATGGTGCACATCCGATACTGCTGTGGTAACTGTTGTTGTAGGAGAACTCAATCAGTGGCAAATGAGAATCCCAATTCCCACCGAAGTCCAAAATACATGTTCTTAACATATCCTCTAGGGTCTGAATCGTACGTTCGCTTTGACCGTCCGTTTGTGGATGGTAAGCTGTACTCAGATTTAACTGTGTTCCTAGAGATTTCTGCAGTGATTGCCAGAACCTTGAAGTGAATCTGCTGTCTCTATCAGAAATAATTGATAATGGCACACCATGGCGTACCACTATCTCATTGATGTATAATCTTGCCAGTTTATCCATCGTGAAGGTTTCACGCATCGGCAAGAAGTGAGCAGATTTTGTTAAACGATCTATGATCACCCAAATCGTATCGTGACCACTGGAAGTGCGGGGTAGCTTGGTAATGAAATCCATAGCTATTTGTTCCCACTTCCAGAGCGGAATCTCAGGCTGTTCCAGTAAACCAGACGGTCTCTGGTGTTCCGCCTTTACCTTCGCACACGTCAGACACCGACCGACGTACTCGGCTATGTCTTTCTTCATTCCGGGCCACCAATAAAATCCACGCAAGTCTTGATACATTTTATCAGCGCCTGGATGAACAGAGTATTTTGTCTTGTGTGCCTCATCGAAGATAAGTCTTCTCAATTCATCTACCGCCGGAATCCATATACGATCCTGATAGTAGGTCATTCCATCAGACTTGGTCTCTAGATGTTTCTCTGCTCCGCAGTCAAGTTCTTTCTTCAAGTTTCCTCTGTCAAGTGATTCTTGTTGAGCTTGAATGATCCTGTCTTGTAAACTGGTCTGCACAGTCATCCCCATAGCTCTAACGCGTAAGGGTTTGACCCGTTCCTTCCGACTCAAGGCATCAGCTACAACGTTTGCCTTTCCCGGATGGTACTTGATCACACAATCATAATCATTCAGAAGTTCAACCCAACGGCGTTGTCGCATGTTGAGCTCCTTCTGATCAAAGATGTGCTGCAGACTCTTGTGATCAGTAAATATGGTACACTTAGTGCCATATAATAATGTCTCCAGATCTTCAGTGCAAAAATCACTGCTCCCAGTTCAAGATCATGAGTAGTGTAATTCTTCTCATGAACTTTTAACTGTCTCGATGCATAAGCGATAACTTTGTCCCGTTGCATCAGTACGCACCCAAGTCCCTGATGGGATGCATCACAATAAACAACAAAGTCATCACATCCTTCCGGGAGTGATAGAATTGGAGCATTACATAACTTCTGCTTCAGTGTCTGAAAGGCATCTTCTTGTTTCTGTTCCCAGACAAACGGTTCACTTTTCTGAGTTAATTTAGTGAGTGGCAAAGCTATCTTAGAAAAGTTTGAGATGAACCTTCTATAATAACCTGCCAATCCCAGAAAAGACCGTATCTCCGTTGGTGTCTTCGGAGTGTCCCAGTTCTTTATTGCTTCAATCTTGGCAGGATCTACGTGTATTCCCTCACTGTTGACTACGTGACCAAGAAACTGAACTTCCCTTAGCCAAAATTCACATTTAGAGAACTTGGCATAAAGTTTCTGTTCCATCAACAGTTCCAAGATCTTCCTGAGATGTTGCTCATGCTCTGCTTTGCTCTTGGAATAAATCAGTATGTCATCGATAAAGACAATAACAAACTGGTCTAAATACGGCTTGCACACTCGGTTCATGAGATCCATGAAAACCGCTGGTGCGTTTGTCAATCCGAAAGGCATCACCATGAATTCGTAATGCCCGTATCTGGTTCGGAATGCCGTCTTCGGTATGTCTTCGTCTTGAACTCTAAGCTGATGATAACCAGACCGCAAGTCAATCTTAGAGAAGTATTGAGCTCCTTGCAGTTGGTCAAACAAATCATCAATCCTCGGCAATGGATACCGATTCTTGATGGTTAGTTTGTTCAGCTCTCTGTAATCTATGCACATTCTGAACGATCCGTCTTTCTTCTTCACGAACAAGACCGGAGCTCCCCAAGGTGAGTAGCTCGGTCTAATGAATCCTTTATCCAATAATTCCTGCAACTGGTTCGACAATTCCTGCATCTCCGAAGGTGCTAACCGATAAGGAGATTTAGCAACAGGAGTTGCTCCAGGAACTAAATCGATTCGGAACTCTACCGGTCGCACGGGAGGCAAACCTGGTAGGTCTTCAGGAAATACTTCTGGATATTCCTTTACTACTGGTACGTCTTGTATCTTCTTCTTGTCTTTCCCTTTTTCCACTACATGAGCCAAGAAAGCTACACACTTCTTCTGTAAACACTTACGCGCCTTTATGCAGGAAATGATTTTGACACTTCGTTTTGCTTGATCCCCTCTGACTTCCAATACACGATCATCTGGTAATGGAACTCGAAGCAGCTTCTCAGAACAGACAACTTCCACTCGGTTAGAGGAAAGCCAATCCATTCCAACAATGATGTCGAAACTACCCAACTCCATCGGTATCAAATCGATAGAGAATGTATGACCGTCAAGTGTCAATGGGCAATTCCTGTGAACTGTACTAACTGTGATCTGTTTTCCGTTAGCTACTTCTATAATGTAAGGGGAGTCTAACTGTTCTTCTATGGAATCTAGTTGGCATGCAAAATCGGCAGAGATAAAACTCTGATCCGCACCAGTGTCAAATAGAACAGATGCATAAAAGCCATGTAAGAGAAACGTACCAGTGACCACATTCGGGTCCTGGCGTGCAGCTGGTGCTCCAATAACAAAAGCTCTTCCACGAGGAGCTTGAACTGCTTGTTGTGCCTTCTTTGGGCAGTTCTTTGCAAAGTGGCCTTGTTCGCCACAGTTGAAGCATCCACCATTGTTCTGATTAGCTGGTGGAGGGAGAGCTAGTGCAGCATTGTTGACTGCTGGATTTGGTGTCAGTCTGCACTGCTGAACCCAGTGCCCTTTTCTTCCACAACCCGTGCATTGACGGCACTGGTTGTTTGCAGCATGGTGATACTGGCATTTAGTACACAAAGGATGGGGCCAGTATACTGTTTCTTGGGCACATTTTGTTGTGCCGCTGCTACTTGATTTAGAGGAGTAGCCACAGTGTAGTTCTTGATAAACTTCTGCTTCTTCTTTGGGTGTTGCTGAGGTTGTGGATTCTTTGAAGGCTCTTCCTTTCTCTTGACAATGTCAGCCTCTTTCTTCAGAACTCCAGAGGCAACCATCAGATCTGTGAGTTTTCCAGACAGTCTCACTGCAGACTCGACAGTAGTAGGGTTGGCTGAAACAACCATTCCCTGAATGCAGGCAGGGAGTCCACCCACATATCTATCAATCCTCTTCTCCAAAGTAGGTACCATGTCGGGCACCAAAGCAACTAACTCGTGGTAACGAGTAGTATACCCCATATGATCTGCCCCTTTCATCACATGGTTGGACAGTTCAACTTCTAACTTTTGCAGTTCATTCTTTGGGCAGAATTCGGTCCTTAGCAGAGTCTTAAAATCTTCCCATGGCATGGCCATCGCTTCTTCTCTTCCCCGGGCATTGATTTGACCATTCCACCAAGTCAAAGCCCGCTTGTTGAATGTTCCAGCTGAGTAACGGACCTTGTGGTGTTCTGGACAACTGCAGAGATCCAGAGTAGCTTCAATCTTTTCAATCCATTGGATTAATCCAACGGCTCCTTCAGATCCGCTAAAGCTAGGCGGCTTACATCCTACGAATGACTTGTAGGAGTAGTGTGAGGTACCACTAGTATTCCCACTGGCTTCTCCAGATGAGTTGCCAGTGTTGTTCATCTCATTACGGAGAAGGTTGAACATCTCCGGTATCGCCGCCTTCATCTGATTGGTCATCTGGCTGCTCAGTAGTGTCACCAAAGCGATGGTGGTAGGATCCAGTATAGGTGTTGTTCCTGAACCCGATGCCTCGGTGATCAGTGGAGGAGGAGGTGGAGGCGGTGGAGGAGGTGGCGGTGGTGAATCGGCTGGAGATGGTGTCGAAGAATGTGGAGCCAAGCCTAGAGGTGGTAACGAGGGAGTCTGTCTTCGCGGCGGCATTCTGATCATAACCAAAATAATATTGGTTAGTGCAATGATCGAATGCAGAAGACATAATGCAACAAAGTCTTAAATCTTAGATTCTCTACATGCAGGGTCCCTAGGTTATAGTCTAGGCCAAACCGTTTAATTAAATGACCTATATTTCTCTATAACCATGGCTCTGATACCAATCTGTCACACCCCGAGCCGGCGGGATAGGATCGGTTGTCCCGTCGGGCGGAAAGTTCCCGGGGCGCGATATCGTGAGTGATAATCGTGATGATCAGATTGTTTACATTGCACATGATACAAATGAGAAATGCTAAATATAATAGAATTACAAAGTTAAATTACATCAGTATTGTTTATAATTTAACAATGTAAATCTACCATAAACATCATATATTTCTATCTTGTATTTACACAAGATATACAAAATAATTTGCATAATGATGTCTTCAAAAATAATGCAGGTCCAAAAGTTAAGTCTTCTATCTGAAGTCCTAATCCAAAAGGAATAACTCCTTAGTTGACCTGTTCGTCACCTGAGAAGTCATGCAAAATAAAGTCAACACATGGTTGGTGAGTTCATATAGTCTTATGATTTGAAATTGATTTGAAAACCTCCTTCGGTAAAGACCCTAACCTCATTAACTCCACATGTAACATCCACATCGGTATGCTTATATATAGGGCATATGTAAGGGACAAGCCCTAGCCACCATCCCACCACATACTAATATGCATATGACACTGTCGTTAATGATAATTAAGCATTTTTACCCAACACTTCTGATTTGAATTATGATAATGAAACCTGATTTGACTTTGAATCTCTTGAGTTTCTCATAGATAAATGATTTTCCAAACATCAGTGATAATAGTAAAATGTCAAATATTTAATTAAATAATTAAATAAAACATTTAAATGCAACTAAGACATGATGATTGAGTGTAATTTTACTCAATCGGTTAGACTTAGTTGTTGGTGGTTATCCAAGTTGTAACCTCTCACACGTGACCCATACCAGGCATAACTCACAAGGAGTATACCTGGGCGTGACGGGATTTTAATGATTTGCCCTTACAGCTTGACCCAAAGGTCTTCTGTACATGCGGGGACTTTAAGGATATCCTTTGTTTCTTGATCTCTTGATTCTCTTGAGTTTAGACTTTGATATTGATTTCCATGATTGTTCACTTTATTGCCCGTATAGCCTGACTACAAAAGTCTTCTATACCTGAAGGGACTTTATATGTGTGTTACACGTGGTCTTGATTCCATATACAACTGACATCCACCATGACTTGAGTATTAATGAGTTCATTAGATCATAATGATTTCATTATTTCAATGAGTCACACACATTTATGATTTCTGATCCCTTGAGTCTCTTGATTCTTTGAGTTCCTCTGATTTTGAATGATAATTGATTTGATTTATGATTCTTGGGCCTCAGATCACACACTGAGTTATGATCCCCTTGAATATGATTTATTGATCTTGTTCTTTTGATTTCACTTTGAGTTTAGATTCTTGAAGTTGAACTTGATGGACTAAGGGTTGAATTAGAATTCAAATTTAAGGTATTACTCATAAGAGTACTTAAATTTAATTGATAACTTGATTTGTTCATTAATTTCCTAGACAGGAGTCTAGGAGTATCAACAACATATATATGTAAAGACATATAATAATTAAAAGCATTTAAATAAACAGTTTAAATAAAACAGTTTACGCATGCTTCTCAGCCCCGCGTTTTAAAACAAAAATGTTTAGAAAAGGGGCAATGAACTCACCTGTGTTGCTTTGTATAGAATCACCACAAAATACGCGCTCGTTGTTGTAGTCTAAGTATCTTCGGTTCCTGAATTTGTTTTAAGAGAATTCGCAGACGATAAGTATTTATAATAATCGTCCTAACTAGAGTTTGGTCTCGGTGTGCAACTAAGTGTCCTAATTTACTAGTGTATTTCTATGACTCTTTCTAATCAATCTAACATATTACCCAATTGTAAACCCTTTAACCCACATTAGTAATTATCAATCTTTGCCTAAAATAGTTTTAAGTTAACTCGTTTTAAATAAACCTTTTGATTAGAAATTATTTAGTTCAATTTAAGTTAAACATTTATTTATGAAAGTCATTTAATTATTTTAATAAGGTTATAATTTAATTTCTGAAAATCATAATTAATTTAAGAAAAGTGTAATTAGACTTGATGGGCTTATATTAAACCCATTGGGCCACCCTTGGGCCCAGTATTTAACTCTGATCTTTAAACGATTTCCTTGTTAGTTCCTTGATTAACTATCCTTGATAGTTTACATACCATCTAGGTTAGTCACATGTTTTATAGAACATCTTAAGGTTTAAAGATTAATAATTAAATCAACACTTGATGTTCCATATTAACATTTTGATCCATGTAGCCTTGTATGTGTTTTTCCCCATGTACCTATATATGAGAAATCCTAGCTTACCCACTTACTCAACCCATGCATGCACCCTCATGCACACACACCATTTATTCCCATGCATGCATAATTCCACGTGATTGACTCCCGTGCATACCCCACGTACCCCTCCCATGCATCCCATGCACAAGGAAACCAATTCCGATTCAAATCTTGCCATGACAAATGAGTTTAAGTCGAAAGAAGTATTGGCCGAATAGGGAGTGCCCGACTGAAGGGGGTTTTGCCGAATAGTCTCAACCGAATGAGACTTAGCCGAAAGGGGCATGGGGACGAATGGGCCTTGGTCGAATGGACTTTGAGCGTATGAACCTAGACCGAATGAGAGATTGTCGAATGACTATTGGCGAATGAGATGGCTTCTGGACCTGCTCATTCGGCGAAAGAGGAAATGAGATCAGCTAGGGTCATTCGGCGAATGGAGAGTGAGTCATTCGACCTGTGGGTCATTCGGCAACCTACTGAAGGCCCATTCGGCCGTTCGAGTTTACTCAGATGCAGCCACCAAAAGCCGAGAGTTAAGCTCGTCCAATGGTGTATCTCTTGTTCCTACTTCATTCTAAGGTGTTGTGGTGTGCTTCTTAGGGTTCGAAAGGGTTTAAACCGGTTACATGAAGGTGGTTCGAAGTTAGGGTTTTCAAACCCCAAACCGAACATAAAACTTGAGATTTACCTCGATTTGGCTGGATAAAAGCTTAGATCCGTTGTACTTTTGTGTTCTACTAATGATTGTGGTGATTTAGACACCAAAATTACAAGAAATGGTTGAAAATCAAGCTCAAGATCTTAGAGAGAAGTTGAAAACCCTTGTGAAGGTTTAGAGAGAGAGAGGTTGAACGTGAATGAAGGAGATGGCTGGTGGTTGTGGTTGTTGTGGCATTAAATGCCACAATAAATGTGGGAAATAATACCGGGTTCGTTCGGGTTCGTTCGGTTTCGCGTGGTTTCGCGTAGAAACGTCGTTTTCGCGTCGTTTTCGTACGAAACGACTCGGTTTTAAAATAGAATCAACTAAATTATTTTAGGTTGTAATTCCTAATAAATTAACTAAATATCTTTTAATTATTAAAATTTCAAAATATTTATTTAACGTTTAAATCGAATCGCGCGGTCATCGCGCGTATTTGTTCGAATCAAATACGACGATAACTACACTTTTCAACCTTGTTTTCTAAATTTTGAATATCATTCAGAACGTTAAACTTTCAGGTTTATTCGTACAGATCGTCACCTATACGAATAATCTGTCGGTTTAGCATTCACTTAACGATATTCGTGTTGTTTTGTCCTGTAAGGCCTCACATACGTTTATACATAATAAAATCCTAGCAAATAAATCACATGATGATTCTGTGTTGCCAGATAATTATCTGACTCAAGAGTCATTGTTCTGAACTGATTTCTCTGAAATGGCTGTGAATTAACTGTTTTGTTAGCATGAAATGATACTGATGTTTGATATGAACATGAAATACACTGAATTACATGAAAATTGTACCTGATTACTGTTCACGCACTGTTACGATCACTGTTCCGGTGACGGTTCCGGCACTGATGTTACATGCATACACAGGTTTGTATGAATAATCACAAATGTTTGAACCAAATAATTTGAACAAGCTGTTTGTAAGAAATGTGTGCAGATCACATAATCACACATTGCATAGTCATGATAGCTAGTCATTGTACTATTTACATAAGCGGTCGACACCGAAGCTGACTGTTTGTATGTTGTTGCATGCTGTTGCATGTTTTGCCTTTCCACTATTGTCTAACACAAACAATAGTAATGTTGATTGGCTAGTTAAACACCTGCTTAGACCTACATTCTACCAAGTGAGGTTTGTCAAACCCAATAGATCTATCTTCAACTACCACGCTTTGCACTACGGCAAACTAAACGGTTCACTGTGTAAGGACTTTGAGTGTTACGTGCACACTTATAGTAAACAGCTAACTCATGCAAGTGATATGTATCTAAAATGTTTGTTTGCACATGCTTTCTCCCCAAAAACAGTTAAAATAAGAAAAGGGGTCGTGTACGCACCTTTGAATGTGAGTAGAATGATCAACACACGTGCAGTCGCGTAGATAATCCTCTACGAAGAATCTGTGTTTTAATAATACGTTGTGTTATTCGGAATGTCAAATCGTGTTTGAAATCACATACGTGTCAACACACGTATGTTAGATTGTTTGGAATGTACATACAAAGGTATGCACTACTTTGTGTTCGTTTGTTTAATTTGTTTAAACCAATACGATTCCGTTTAAATGCGCGTAATTATACGCGATTATGTTTTCGAGTCAAAATATATATTTTATTGTTTCATGACGTTCGAAATTCCATTTCGGTTCCAGCGCCTTTCGAACGAGTCGAAACGGAGTTAAAACGAGCGAGTTATGAGTAAAATACTAAAATCAGATTTTTGGTTCAAAACCAGCTGAGGTCAGGTTCGAACCTGTGACCTCTGGTTCTGAACACACCCATGTTACCATCTCAGCCCGCTAGGGATTCGCATTAGGAGTCAGAAATTAATTCTTTTAAATCATACGGTTTTAAGTCCATAATCAGTTTCGAACCTTAACCCCATTCTCATAAATTTGAATTCATCAAATTCGATTATTTTAGACTTTCAATCCATAGGGTTTTCATTTATTATGAAATTTCGAACCTGTCTGTGTGATCAATTTCGATTAATAAACACATTTGAACAAGAACCCCCAAATCGTTCTTGTTCAAGAACCCTAATAATCCAAATCATTAAATTTGTTACAATTGAATGTAATCACCATAGGTTTTTCGTTTAACAACTAATTTCGAAACTTTCTGTGATATTTGATTTGAAATTCAAGTTCAATTGTTTCAAAACCCCCAATTCTTTTTAGATAAGAACCCTAGATACAAAAATCGTTCAATTCACTGATGTTTGATCAATCTAACTTAGGGGTATTCTTAGTCGAGACTTTCTGAAACTACTAGTATCATTTAATTCGATTTTTGAATTCATTTCAATCAAAATCCCCAAAATCGTTTTATCATAAGAACCCTAGAATTGAAATCAATCAATTCATTGTTGTTTGAAAAACTTAACATAGGGATTTCATTAAGAATTGTATTCTGAAACTGCTGATGTAATTTAATTTCATTTTCCAATTCGTTTGATCATAAACCCCCAATTCGTTTTCTAGGAGGAACCCTAGAATTCGAATTCATATGATTCGATGTTTAAGGCAGAAATTAAGATGTGGTTATGCTTAGTCGGCCACTTTAGGTTGTTTAGGAGTAATTACTTACTTGATTTGATATAAAATCGAAGTATCTCGAATTGGGGTTGGAGTTCGGCCAAGCTTTAAATCAATTCTTCCTCCCGTGGCTTCTAAGATCGAATTGGCTTGTGTAGCAGCTCCTGAGGGTGCCGATTGGGGTGTAGGAATGCTCAATTTGTGAAGTTTAAATCGAATTATGAGAGTTCTATGGTTACATCTTCGATTTTTCGACTTTTGAGATCAATTTGTGTTTAATTCGCTAATTAATGGATTAGTAACGTGTATTAACTGTTTATTATCATTAATATGATTATTACTACTGATTATTACAGTGATGTTACACCTATAACTAATTCATGTTTGCCATAATCTTTTTCAATTCATCTTAAATAAAAATATTTTACTCGTAGATAATAACAAGAGCAAATCATTATTTAATCACAAAATAACTGAATTAAACATGAAGATACATATGGATAACAAAATGAACTAAAAATTGATATCTCTAACCATCTTCTATGATTTCACAAATATACTAAATAAATGATACAAGAAATTCCATTTATATACTTGGTTATAAAAAAGATAAAAAAAAATTAAAAAAATCTAATTACATATAACACCATAAGTTACATATGTAAGAATGAATCGGAATCACTAGCTACGACAAGTTTCAGATGAATGTAACACAGTAAGCACGCGCAATTTATCTTCTTCATCCAATCAGATCATCGTCACTTTCTAGTGGTGCTAGCCTTCACATTTGCATGACTCCTGATCATGATCATAGCAGTGACGCTAAAACGTACTCGTGAGGTAAATTTCTTTATTCACATTAAAATGACACTTTCTATGTTTTTTGTTTTACTTTTATAAACCTAGCTACTTCATCGGTTACAGGCTACAATCGCCCGAGGAATGACGAATGAGCATAAAAAAGTCAAAGATTTGTCCAACCAAAAACAAGTTTGTTTTAAATATTTCTTCTTTCTCTCATAAAGTTGAGGGTTAAGTCCTGTTATAAAATAGATTAGGAGTAAAATTTAATAAAAGTATAGATTATGCGTAAAATTTAATGAGTCGTGCGTCAAGAAAAAAATATTCTAAAGTCAACTAATAAATCCAACTATTATACATCCATAACAATGTCATTATACAATACACATAAAACAACATTTGCTTAATTATTTTGCAGTACATTATATTTATACCATAAAGTGTATTCAATCCATACTTTTTAATTTAAAATTTTGGATTTATACAAGTTTGACTAAAATGACATGTTTTGTTTTCATGCTATTAATTAATCTTATAAATAATTTCAAACAAATATTCATACGAATAAAAAAATAATATTGAACATATGTTATTTTTTGATTGCTACTCACATTTATTTATTCTTCCTATATACTCTAATATTAAATAATAATTTTAAGTTTATTTATCGTATAAATAATGACACGAAAAAGATATATTTTTAGAAATTTGATATAATTTTAATTATGTATATTTATTAAATTATCAACTAAATGAATTTATATAAAATTAATTATGTATAACTCTAATTTTTGACATTTTGAATAGATTTTGAATATATAAATATGTATTATCGATAGTTATGGTATCATTAGTATGATTTTATATTTTAATCAATTTTAATATTTTAAAAAACTAGATTTATTATTAGTTTTAATTTTGTTCTACATTGTTTATCATCAGTTAAATATATAATTTAAAATATATAAAAATAACTTTTTTAAAGTAGAAACAAGTTATTTGTGTCACTTGAATCATATCACTATAAATGATTTTTTTAATTATTAAAAAATTTTTGGTTCATATTTTAATGCATCTTTAAGTATATTAAAAAGAGTGAGAAAGATTGTGTGATTGACATGCATCGATCATGTTTTTTTATTAATTAATTGTTAAAAATATCAAATATGAAATCTAAAAAAAAGTAGCTAGTTGTATAATTAATTGAAAAAAAATCAAAGTTATCATTATCTTTATATTAATAAACTAGGTTAAAAACCAGGGTATCACACATGTTAAAAAATTTAAAAATTATTTATTTTATATAACATATCATATATTTTTTAAAGATAGTTTTGGAATTTATAACAACTTAACAAATATGGCTTATATTGTCATCATGTTATTTACCAAATTGAAGAAAATAACTACTATTTAATATAAGTAAGTTTAGAAAATTTTAAAATCTAAAAAAATGTCTAACAAATATTTAATAAAAGTGATAGACGGGAAAACAAATTTTTAGACTGCTTATAAAGTTGACACGTGTTACTTAAAAACCTTTATTTATTATATACTAGGTTAGTACCCTGTGTATTACACGGGTTGAATAAAAAATATAATAAACAGTTATCAACTAAAATTTAAACAGTATAAGATTATAATTAAATACGACATGCAATTAAAATTTTATATATTTAATACTTTAAGTAATTAAATAATTATATTATTTATTTAAATACTAAGTTTTTCAAATTTTGTTTATTTAAACATTTCATTTCAAAAAACTGTTTTTGAAATTTTATATTTTATAATAATTTGATTTTTTCAAAATATTTTTTAATATTAATATATTTTTAATGTATTAAAAAACTTTTTTTAATTTTAAAAAATATAAAAAGTATAATTAATATTTAATATCATTATTTAATATGAAATTTATTTAATATGAAAGAGATGCGGTAAATTAAAGTTAATGCAATACAGGAACACGACATGTGTCACAGAAAACTTTTATTTATTAGAATAAATATAAGATAAATGTGTTAGGCGAGAAAAAAAGATGAAGGTGTTCTAGGGACGCGCCATGTGTTCCTAGAAAACCTTGATTTATTAGAGAAGTAAGATAAGATTATAAATTGTATATATATATATAGGGGAGAGATATTTTAAGAAGACTAAAAACCATGAGAAGCGTGAGAAGCAATCTTGTCCCTTGATCTGTGGTGTTTTACGGTCAATATCACACGGTGGCATTTCTGTAAATAGTGTGGCGTTTGAAAGTCGCGGGATGGGCATAATAGTAATTTGGTGTTTTTTGAATTAAAACAAACCTCCACAATTTATCTCAATTCCCTAAAAGTCGCCTTTAACATAGATTTTACACATCGACGAAAACACCAAAGTCCCCAATGTCATCCATCGATCGTTACTCACTGAAACACCAAAGTCCCCAATTTATCTCAATATGGTGTTTTTGGTGTTTTTGGCGTTGATTTTGTATGTGTTTTTGTTGTTGTATATCTTCTTTGTTGTTATTGGTGTTCTCTTAAGTTGTTATGGTGTTTTTGAAATTGATTTAGTTTATGGCGTCTATGTTGTTTTGTTCATTTTAAATGAAGATTAAGATTATGCCTTTATGGTGTTTTTGGTTATTTTGCTGTTTTTGGCGTTTATTTTGTATGGTGTTTTTGCTGTTACGTATCTTCTTTATTGTTCTTGGTGTTATGTTAAGTTATGCTATTTTTGAAATTGATCACGTCAATGCTAATATAAACACCATAACAGAAAATATGAAGCTAACTGAAAACGCCAAATAACATCATATTATTTAACCACCATTAAAACACCATACGTGTTTATAAAATCAAAAAACAGAGCATTATTTAAAAGAAAAAACTCCATAAAATTTTAAAATATCATGGTGATTAGGACTTTTGGATTCAAAATAAGTTGTAATACTTGGATTCAAAAACACCATACAATCCAAAATACACAATACAATCTGAAAAAAAATCATACAATTTGAAAAACACCATAATATCAAAAAACAGAGCATAAAACATACGAAATAACACCATACAACCTGAAAAACACCATACAATCTAAAAAACACCATAACCTTCTGTGTTCGATTCCATCACGACGTTACCCTCAATATGAAAAAAAAACACCATACAATTTGAAAAACACCATAATATCAAAAAACAGAGCATAAAACATACGAAATAACACCATACAACCTGAAAAACACCATACAATCTAAAAAACACCATAACCTTCTGTGTTTGATTCATCACGACGTTACCTTCAAAAAACACCAAACGAGCATTCGCGAGATGAAATTGGAATCATCAAATCAATTGCAATATGTGATTTCTTCTTGTAATCGGTAATTGATTTGGATTTTGAAAAATTGTTTAGCGACAATCACGGTTATTTTCCCAAAAATAACCGCAAACAATCATCAGACGAAATTACGTTTATACCCATATCTTGAAAGCTTATGAAAATACACGTGTATGGCTGAGATGGGTTCTCACACTTCTCATGGTTTTTAAACTTTCTAGCCAAACCTCAATCTATATATATATATAGATAAAAATAAAATAGGACACATGCTATTATTATAGATTATCTTTTCAATAATTTTATTATTTCTCTCTTGTATTTAATGCATCATATATTAAATAATAATATTAAAAACGCATTAATAATTTTTAGATAAAAAATGTTTTTTTAAGACATTAAAAATATATTAATATTAAAAAACACATTTTGTTCAAAAACAAAATTATTATAAAATAATTAATAATAAAAAAATAAAACTTTACAAAATTAATATTAAAAGAAATAATATTATTATTTTATTACTTAAATTAAGTATTAAGTTATTCAAAAAATTTAGAGTAAATTACATAAAAGGTCCTTTATGTATGTATCAGATTACGGATTTCATCCTTAAACTTTAATAATTACATCATACATCCTTTATCTTTATGTTTTGTAACAATCAAGTCCTTTTCAACTAACCAAAGTTAAGTTTTTTGTTAATTTTTCTAAAATGACCATTTTACCCTTATCAATAAAGGATGAAATATGCAACTATGTCTAAAGTTAAAGTATTTTTTTGTAAGTTATTATAAAAAAATTTAATTATTGTTTTCTTTTTAACCTTTAGTTCTTTATTTTCTTTTACTTTTATTCTTTTCAATTTTTTACTTTATAAATTTATAGAACTTATTAATTAGTTAATCAATTTATTTATTTGAAAATTAAAAATGTGTTCATATTTATTTGTTTATTGTTGTATACTTTCTTTTGTTTTTATTAACTGATTTTTTCATTTATTGTTATACATAAAGCAAATTAGTTTTTTATTTTTCATAAATTTTATAACTACAACTTATTATAATAAAAAATATAAAAAATGGTTAAATAATTTATAAGTAAATTATTTAATCATTTTATTATATTTCTTTTCTAACTACAATACATTATAACTAATGGAAAAATAAACTTAGCTACTATCGCTTTCAGTTATCAAATAGGTTCATTGTTAGATTAAGTTATTTTAATTTAAATTTTTTTTAGTTAAAGAAAAATATTTTATGAATTAAAATATAACTAAATATTTAGATTAAAATTTCTCAAAACAAAATTTTTATTTAACCTAGTGTATAATCAGAATGATACCTGCACTTTTATTTTTATCACTTATAAGTTATTAATAATAAGTTGTAGTTATACAATTTATAAAAAATAAAAAATTAATTTGTTATTAAGTATAACAGTTAATGAGAAAGCAATAATAAATAAAGACAAAAGAAAGTAAATATATAATAAACAAATAAATTTAAATATACTTTTAGTTATCCAATAAATAATTGATTAAGTAACTAATAAATTTTAGAAATTTATATAGTAAAAATATTTAAAAGAATAAAAGAAAACTAGAAAAGAAGAATTAAATGTAAAAAAGAAAACAAGAATTAAAATTTATATGTAGTAATTTACAAAGATTGTCCATTAAGTGCCTATATTGTCTTTTAATAGTAAGGGTAAAATAGTCATTTTAGAAAAATTAATTGAAAAGTTAAATTTGTTTAGTGTAAAAGGACTAGATTGTTACAAAACATAAACATAAAGGATGTATGACGTGATTATTAAAGTTTAAGGATGAAATCCGTAATCTCATATATACATAAAGGACCTTTTATGTAATTTACTCTAATATTTAATCATACTTTATATGAAAGGTCATTTATACGGCCAATGAATTAATACACGCTCTAGTATGTATATATAGATATATTTGTGTACCAAAGGTCATTTATCCTAATGGTATCAAAGTATGTTAAGGTGTTTCTCTCTAAAATAGGTTGAGGGTTCTAGTCCCATAGTGAACAATGATGGAAAAAATTTGCTGTTAAAAAAAAAAAAGATATATTTGTGTTCGTGCATTAATTTTAATAAATTTCGGAAGTATGTTAAAAAATCAATCGAATACGTGCATTAGCTTTTATTTTGAAATATTTTTAGCTGACTTTCATATAAGAAACGCACGAATGATCAAATGAAATTGTGCCACGTATATGAAACAACCAAGTAGGTCAACCGGTTTCATTTCATTGTATTTAAGTTTCATTTACACCTACTCAACCCACAAAAATTACAAGAGATCGAAGGAGCTTCAATTCAAAAAATTACACCGACTGGTAATTCTCTCTCTCTCTCTCTCTAAAACAGTCTTCAATTTCACACACAGTCTCTCTCTCTCTCTCTATGTATATATATATATATGTAAATATGTGTGTAAATCTTTAAAAAAAGGGTTTCATCATCTTTAATGGTGGTTAGTTTTTTGTTTTTAGAATGGGATATATAAGACCTCGACTGTTACAATTCAAAGGGTGGACATAAGTCAAAATCTTTTTCAAGAATTTGAGTCAAAAACGAAGCGCTTGATTCAATTTTCAGTGTATTTTTCATCTTTTTTAGGGTTCTTTTTCTGGGTAAAGCTTCATCTATTAAATGCATGCTGGATTATATATGATTTCTTCGTTTGATCATCATTTAATTTGGTGTTAATCTTTAATTAAGTTTGTGTTTTTGTAGAGGCCGGAAGGATGTACGGAGATTGTCAAGTGATGTCAAACATGGGTGGTGGAAGTGGCATTTCATCTGATTCCATCTTCCCTAGCTTCAACTTCATGCCATTCACAGAATTTTCTTCCATCATTCCTGTAATTAATCTCTCTCTCATCTCTAGAATGTGTGTGTTAGTGTGTATGAATTGTTATATATTATTATTTATTTTTTATATTTTTTTTCAGAAAGAAGAGATGGATAACATGGTGAGATCAGGAAAGGAGGAAATGGAAAGCGGGTCGGGAAGCGATCAAATCGAAGGAGGATTGTCCGGAAACGAGCTCGATATCGATCAACAACAACCTCCTACAAAGAAGAAGCGTTATCACAGACACACGGCTCATCAGATCCAAGAAATGGAAGCGTATGCTCGATCATATATCGATCGTTACATTAATACTTTTTAAAAATTAAAGAACATAAAACATCACATATATGCATATGTTTATATAGAATTAATGTGTATTATTTATATAGTAAGTTGTATATTTATATAATAATTAATTAAAGCTAGGGTTGAATTTTGGTGTGTTTGGCAGGTTGTTTAAGGAATGTCCACATCCAGATGATAAGAGAAGGATGAGATTAAGCCAAGAACTTGGGCTTAAACCACGCCAAGTCAAATTCTGGTTCCAAAACCGGCGTACCCAAATGAAGGTGCGCACATTAGCATATATACACCCATTCTTCTACTTTGGCAGGGTGTACATGTTCTTGTTTTCTTGGCTAAACCTAAAATTTAATGCTTACTGTTGAAACGTACATACACACGGCACAGTTTTCAAGAAGACGTGTTTTATTTATTTATTTATTTATTTGTATTTGTATTCGTATATGATAATAAAATAATAATTATAGTATTTTACACAAATAATGCATATATAGAAAATCAATATATATTATATTGTTTTTGGTTGATATATATAATACGCTTTATAATTCACAAAATTAGATTCTATTATGTGTGTTTTGTATTAAAGGGCTTTTGTCCTTTTGTGAAACGAAAATGGTGTTTTAATTATTAATTTAAAAATCAAAGATAAAATTAGATTGTGTAAATATTGTATTCAAGAAAATAACAAAAATGTGCTTAAAACACATGAATGCAGTATCTCTCAAACACATACACACACGTGTATATTATACGTGTGTTATATATAGTGGTTTTGGTAGCTTAAATTAATTTATCAAAAAAAAAAAAAATATATATATATATATATATATATACAATCAGCATTTATTTTAATTCCAAAACAGTACGTTTTCTATAAAATGATTTCCAATTTTTCAAAAACAAGAAAGTAATCAATACAGCACATTTTTCTATTTATTATTTTTATTTTGCTCTATAAGATATATTTAATGCTGTCAGATCGACGAGTTCTATAAGTTTGTTTTAATAAATGTGATAATAACATTTTCTCTTGAGTATACGTTGAAACTTGGTAGGGGTCGGGTCCGGGTGGGGTTTAATTGGGCATAGTTTTGTAAGCGTACGTTAGCCAGTAGCCACAACTCTCACCTTTGGTGACTGTAGAGATGCATTTACTAAATTTGGTTGCTTTCACATTAATGTGCGCTGGTGGGGTGCACGGTCAACCCCTACACCCCCTACAACATGATAACATGAGCCTCCTACAAGGGTGGCACACTCCTTTAATATACATCCTCTTAGGGTTAGGGTTATTATCACTTACTTTATTGGACGGTAATTTGGATCACTGACGGGTTATAAAATCACCTAATCATATTCACACTCAATAGAAGGAAACCCATCATAAGTGAGAGAAAACCCCTTTGCCCAGCATGAAACCCCTATTTTGTCCATATCAGGACTTGAACCCGTGACCTGCCCAATATTGAAGCCACAGTATACCTCCCCTCAACCACTTGAGCTAAGGATCGATCATTGGTTATTATCACTTTACTCACTTGTTACTTCTTACTATACTAATGTTTGTGACTGATCATCTAATAATGGGCTCCATTTTAATTTTTGATATTATTGATCGATCATACATTATTTACCACATACACTACTGCAATTATTGTGTGTACATTGTGCATTGTTAGTTGAACATTAAGTGTTTATAAGACTTAACTATTTAATTTATGTAGGCACAACAAGACCGGTCGGATAATGCTATTCTTAGAAACGATAATGAGAATCTAAGAAATGAAAACAGTCGACTCGAAAATGCATTGCGTTCGCTTGTTTGCTCCAACTGTGGAGGCTCTTCGATATCTTTTGATGAGCAACAACTTCGTATGGAAAACGCGCGGCTCAAAGAGGAGGTAACTAATTATATTTGGTGTTTCGTTATATAATTGTGTAGATTTGTGCTAGCTATATATATGAACTGAATGCTTTAGCGATCGATTCATGCGACTGGAAGTTTTTTATGTTCGTTTATTTAATAAATTTAATAAACTAACAAACATGTTTGAGGGCATTTAATTCCTTAGGAAACTTTTGGTTAGTATTGATCACATAAATAAAAACAAATTGATATTTTAGTATTTTGCAATGGTGACTTGATATTCATTACATATTGTTGATCTATATATGTATACATACATATTCAATTTCTCACATAAACAATTTTGTTGTTTGCTTAAGTGTGTATTTAATTCATCTTAAATTAGCTGATTATGTGTTAGAAGATCATTCAATTGAACCAAATATATCATCCCTGACACTTTTTAGAGTCTGCTTGATCATTCTTCAACTCACAAGATATATATTAATTAAGGTTGTAATAATTTGATTGTGATTAACAATGATATGATTAATTTTTTCTGCAGTTGGATCGCGTCTGCCTTATGGCAAGTCAATTCTGTGGTGGCAATCCTATGCAAACTCAAGGACAAGATCATTTACCTCCTATGATGACCCCTAATAACCTGGACTTAGATATGAATATGTATCCCAGACCATATGATCAAGATGGCATGCCAAATTGCAATGAAATTATGCAGATCAGTCCTTTAATGGCTCCTGAAGGTCCCAATTTTGCTGCTGCTAATGGGTTAATCATTATGGATGATGAAAAGCCTCTTGCAGTCCAATATGCACTGTCTTTTATGGATGAAGTTGTTAAGATGTGCAGGATTGGAGAACCACTTTGGACTCAGGTTAATGATGCTGGCAAAGAAGTGCTTAATTTTGATGAACATGCTAAAATGTTCCCAAATATGATCAGCAGGAAAATTGATCCAAATGAGTTGAGATATGAAGCCTCTCGCGCTAGCTCAGTAGTGATTATTAACAGTATCACTCTGGTTGATGCTTTTCTTGATGCAGTATGTCACTTGTTCATGTTAGATTTATGTTTTTATGGCTGTTTTTAGTCTTTCTTGATTTGGGTATTATATATAGGATAAATGGATGGAGTTGTTTCCCTCAATCATCTCTCGTGCGAAAACGCTTCAGGTCATAACTTCTGGTGTTAATGGAACAGCAAATGCTTCCCTGCAGCTGGTGAGCATCTTTAGTTTGAAGTGGTAAAATAAGTAGTAACTGATGCAAAATGGGTATTTTTTTTTGCAAAAAACAAATAATAGGAATAACAATAACTAAAATTCTCTTACTTTAAAAGTACTAAAACACCTTTTACACATTTATATAACTTCTGTTGCACTTGTTTGTATGAACAGATGTATGCTGAACTGCAAATGCTATCCCCACTTGTGCCAACTCGAGAAATTCATTTCCTACGTTATTGTGCACGAAATTCCGACGATGGAAGTTGGGCAATCGTTGATTTTCCGCTAGACAGTTTTCACGAGACTTACCAGCCATCGCTTAGTCGATACAAACGTCACCCCTCGGGTTGCATTATTCAAGACATGCCTAATGGTTACTCAAGGGTAAGAAATCCATATCAGTTTTATACATATGTATATTTTGAATAGCAACACCTAGACATGACTAATGTTACATCACTTTACCACCAAAATTAATTTTATATATACTTAGCTTGCAAGTTCTCAAAATTCTTTTTTTCATGGTATATATACATGTGAACCATTTTATTGATTCAGGTTACGTGGGTTGAGCATGCTGAGGTTGAGAATGGGCTGCAGGTCCATGGGATCTTCAACGATTATGTTAGCAGTGGACTGGCTTTTGCAGCGCAACGTTGGCTAGCTGTTCTACAACGCCAATGCGAGAGGCTTGCTAGTCTTATGGCCCGAAATATATCTGACATTGGAGGTACGAGCCACCGAACTTGCAGCCATCTAAAATACATGACATGATATTTATGTAAATGTATATATAACATTTGCAGCAATTAAAACACCTGAAGCAAGAATGAACTTGATGAATGTGGCTCAGAGGATGGTGAGGATGTTCTGCCTTCACATCACTGGCTCGTGTGGGCAATCGTGGACAGCCCTTTCAGAATCAGTGGAGGAGACGGTTCGAATAACGACTAGAAAAGCCACTGAGCCAGGCCAGCCCAATGGTTTGATTCTGACTGCAGTGTCAACAACCTGGCTCCCTCATCATCACTATCAAGTTTTTGATCTTCTGAGAGATGAACGCAGCCGATCTCAGGTTCGATTATGAACACAATGCAAATTTTTAGACTGATATATATGTTACGAACATGTTGTAATTGTTATGTGAATTTGTTATAATATATATGTTGGTGTATGAATGGCAGCTTGATATTCTCTCAAATGGGAATCCATTGCAAGAGGTGGCTCACATCGCAAATGGCTCTCATCCGGGAAATTGCATCTCCTTGCTACGTGTGAATGTAAGTTAGTTATTATATATACCCCCGGCCTGTTTTCCTAGCCATTCTGAAACGAGAACCGATCGAGCATACAACCGCCGGCCCGGTTATGCATATTTGAACTGATCGATTGACCGGCTATCAATCGAGTAGGGCTGCCAATGGGTCAGGTTATAAAAACTTGTCTCATGCCCGGCCCAAAACCTATCGGGTAAATGGGTATACTTATTGGTAAATGAGTATATATAATCAGGTACACAAAATGGGTAAGCGATTACCGGATAAACGGGTATATATATAATCGGGTATATGAACGAATCTCATGCCCGTCTTATTTCCATTAAAATTTTAAAAATTAATCTCATAGCTGGTACGATACACTTTGGGTTTAGTAATACTCGTTCCACAATTACATATTTCAGGGTTTTTTGCCATGTCGGCCTACAGTCAAGACAATGAACCAGATGATGATTGATTTCAATTTTTGTTTTATTTATTCATTTGTTCTATTAAAATTATTTTCCTGATTAATTTAGCGTCCGAGAATAAAAAATTTATTTATTTAAGTTTTCTTATTTTATTAAAATGAAAAATTATACGTCAAAGTATTTTTCAAATTTGCTTTAAATTATAATTATATATATGTATTGATATTCTTAATTTTTGCATTATTTACGAAGTTATTTAGTTTTTAAATCAATTCTAATAAACCGTTGAACCTTTAAAATAAAAGTTTAATTTTGTGTAATAGTTAGAATTTAAATCAGTTGGACTGAGAACCGGTCATCTGGGTAGCCTAATTAAATCACGATATAAGTGTACCGGAAAATTATCCGGTCGAACAGATGAAATGGGTGGTTAATTGGATTAGTAACCACATTGGTTAAACTAGATTTCAATTTTTTATATTAAATTACTTATACAAATTTTATAATATTTATTGCATCATTTGGTTTTTAAACCTATTTTGTCCAATCCGACCCGTGAAATGGTAACAAAGATCGTTTTGACGTTCAATCTGGTTTTAAAAACATTGATTATCTCTATACTCCTCAACATAATTTTGATCAAAAGCCTGAAATTCTTACATGTATGGAAAAAATTAGTAGGTTTCATAAGGTCCTAAAAGTGCAACTCTTTCTACAACTTTGTGAACAGGTGGCTAGTAACTCGTCACAGAATGTTGAGTTGGTTCTTCAGGAGAGTTGCACGGATGACTCCGGTAGCCTCGTGGTGTACTCAACTGTCGAGGTCGATGCGATCAAACTTACAATGAACGGTGGAGATCCTTCTTGCATCCCTCTCCTCCCTCTAGGGTTTGTCATCATCCCCATGGGGCAAAACCCTAATGGCAGCATCACCTCCACCGCCAGCACTGAATCCGGAGGAGGCTGCCTTTTGACTGTGGGACTACAAGTGCTGGCCAACTCCATGCCCAACGCAAAACTAAACCTCTTGAGTGCCAACACTGTCAACAACCACATTCAAGCTACAATGCAGCAAATCATTACTGCACTTGGTGGCCATGCCACCAACACCAGCACTGGCGGAGCAGGTAGCACCGTCAGTGTTGATGATAGCAACAATGTCAATGGCTTTGACGAGCCATCGACTATCAGGCCATCCAAAAAAGTAGATTCAAGCCCAGGTTCAAAGGTTAACTAAACTATTAGTTAACCAAAGAAAAGAATATTATCTTGGTTTTTTCTTGTCATTTTTTGGTCAGACTGAAACTTGATGAGCATGCATGAGTGTGGTTTGTGTAGGGTAGAGTTAGAAGGGTAATAATGTCTTTTAACTTGTATGGCATTATGGTGGTTGTGAAGAGTCAGAGTGTAATGAAGAGAGGTGGTTGGTAGGTAGTCTGCAATGCCAATGAATGGAAGGTGGTGGGGAAGAAAGTGCATATTAACGAAGGTAGTCAAGAGCGCACCAGATAAGTTCTTTTAGGGTTTGGGGACTCAACAGTCAACAGCAGGATCATGGTTCGGGAATTGACTTTCTTTGCCTATTGTGTTTTGTAACCCCCACCCCACCTTGAAATTGTTTCAGAAAATTGTCAATTTTCATTGCGTTGAACGTTTGGTTTACTTTATAATATATAGATAAATATTTCATATATATATATGCTTTTATGAATTTGTTTGAAATATATACGACATCTTCATCTTCATGCTCTTAATTTTCAAAACTATATTAATTAAAATTGGTTTATAAAGCTTATGTATTACATGAATAATGTAATGAAAAAGTAAATAATAATTGCTAGTTATTTAGTTAGAAAACAAAAATATTTATTAAGTTTGTTAAAATGTCTAAAAATAAATGTTTTAATATCATTGTTATTAATAAGAAAGAATTAAGAAAATAAAGAAACTAATTAATGACTTTCCATTCATTTAATACAAGAGACATTATGAGAAAAGAATGATGAACATCAAGTCTTGTTTGGGAATATGTTAGTCTTTGCTGCAAAATGTCTTACATATACGGCTTTACCGTTTGAGACTTAGTGGAGATGCACAAAACATTTGGAAAATTCAAAAGAAAGGCCATTCATGAAATTTATTACTCCACGATATGGTGTATCTGGACTACAAGGAATGCAACCATATTCAAGTAGGATAATGTAATTCCAAGAATAATTATGGATGATATCCAAACCTTAAGCTTTAATTTTATGAGTTAAAAATAGGTTTAAGAGGAGAATCGAATGGTCTACATATATGGGTTGCCTTAATGCCTTTGATGTTGGTTGAAGTTATAGTGTATGGTATCATAGTGTAATGTCGTTTTTATTTTCTCTGTACTTTCGAGTGTTTTGGATTCTTGCTAGCCTCTTTTTTTTATAAAATCTTTGGCCGTTTAAAAATATATATATATATATATATATATATATATATATATATAAGATATTAGATAGAGACACATGTCCACCTTAATTAATTTTTATTATAGTAAATTCTGGAAACAAATAGCGTGTTGGGAATACTTGGATGTAAAAATGCGAATTTTTTTAGCATGATGCTCATTATATCTATGGTTTAATCTATTGAAATAAAATAAATTAGTTGTTAGCTTACAAAAACATAACAATTATATATCTATTCCCAAACTTTGGGCATTCAGATTTCTGGATTTCAAATACAGTGCTGGCCATTAGGTTGCTAGATAGGTTGCTAGAGGTGTGATCTCATTGAGCCTGATATTTTGAATGGCTTGAAATTTTGGTTTTTTATACATGTATTTTATATATAAAATTATTTTTAAATAAAATATAATTTGTTATATGAAAAAATGATTTTGTTATAATAACTTTATTTTATTATAAATATTGCTTATTATTTATATCAACTATAATCGATTTATATATGAGTTTTTTACATGTATAAGGATCTATTTTAGTACTCATACATGTTACTCAAAATCTCAAAGACGTTCAAATATTCTCACAACTAACTTTCTCAATTTGTATAGCAACCTAACTTTGGAATTTGGATATTTATGCTTATGATTCTCACAGTTTTGCAATTCTCTCGACCGCAATTTAATTTATCGGAATTCAATAAATCTATAAAATTCGTTCCAATTTGTGGCTAGCTCCAATTACTTATTGTGTATATATTTATATGAACTGTCATTTTAATACTTGACATATAAAATAATTATTATGTGGCCCAGATTTTGCCACATCACTTTCTTCTTATTTAATTTATTTGGGCAATATAGTCTTTTTACCCCCATGTACTTTTCTTTATTTTTTATTATTTTTACACCATACCTTTCTACTATTTGAATTTTTGATACCAACTGCCAATGAGTTAACGCACAGAGGTTACACTGTTGTTACATTGTTGATTTTATTTGTGTTTCACCTATAGTAGAGTGTACATGTTTTGTTACGAAAAGATTACATGCGTTCTGAAATTTTTTTTTTATGTAATGTGTAACATATTTAATATGTAATTTTATTTTAATTAAAATGTAATTTTTTTACATGTTTTGTTTTTATACACATTTGTAAAGTGTCACCCACGAAGACCCATTATTTATTCTGACATCATTTTAAAACTGTTAGTAACGTAACATTTGTTGTTTTGAGATTTCCCGCATCTTGGCCAGTAGTTACGCTGTTGTTACGTTGTTGTTATTTTTTGGGTCTCACCTATATTACAGTGTATGTGTTTTGTTACGTAAAGATTACATGTGGTCTGATTTTTTTTTAATTTAATGTGTAACAGATTTTAAATACTTTTGGCTATTGTTACGTTGTTGTTATTTTTTGGGTCTCGCCTATTACAAATGTAATGATGTTACCAATGTTTTTTCTGGTTTGTGAATTGTTACACAGTTAATGCACATACGTTACAAATGTGTTACATATTAACACCAATCTTTGTTATACCATGTTACATATTTTCTACGTGTAACAACTATATTACATATGTTTTACATACAAAATACGTTCATTACACATAGCAATACAACGATTTTACCAATGTTTTACATATAGTTTTTAGTGGAGGGGAGCCTAGCGCCTAGGTAGCCTCCTAGGCCGTATCATAACAAATACAACGATGTTACAAATGTTTTTACCTTTTTCAGTCTATTTTTTAAACTCTTTACACTTTTGACCCCTGTAAATGAACCAAATGTTTAGCAATCAAGTAAAAAGTTCGTTCATGAAAGTTTGTTTAGCAAATAAACGAACATGAACACATGTCTCATTTGTTCATTTATGTTTGTAAACGTTCATTTATTTTACCGGAATTTTAATTTATTTATTTTTAAAAAATGGGTTAATATCAATCCAACTTTACAATTCATTTGTTCGCTCATGTTTGTTTAACTATTTTTGTTCAATAATGGTTGTTTTGTTTCTTTAGTCATGTTCGTTTATGTTTGTTTAGTTATGTCCATTTACTTATGTTCGTCTATGTTTGTGAACCATTCATGTATAGTATTAACGAACCAACATGAACGAATACGAACACGAACACACTAAGTTTATTAACGAACGAACACGAACAAGAAAACCCTGCTCGTTTAAATGTTTGTGTTCCCTATATATGCAGCCGCCTAGGCCGCATCATAACAAATATAACGATGTTAACAATGTTTTTCAGGTCGTGAATTGTTAAATAGTTAACGCAACTACGTTACAAATGTGTTACATATTAACATCATTCTTTGTTTTACTATGTTACATATGCAGCCACCTAGGCCGCATCATAACAAATGTAACGATGTTACCAATGTTTTTCAGGTTCGTGAATTGTTAAATAGTTAACGCACCTACGTTACAAAGGTGTTACATATTAACATGAATCTTTGTTTTACTATGTTACATATGTTTAACTTGTAACAACTATATTACATATGTTTTATATATAAATTACGGTCATTACACATAACAAATACAACGATGTTACCATTGTTTTACAGATAGTTTTTAGTGGAGGGGCGCCTAGGCAGCCTCATAGGCCGCATCATAGTAAATACAATGATGTTACTAATGTTTTTACCTTTTTCCGTCTAGTTTTTTTAATTTTTACACTTTTTTGGCCTGTAAATGAACCGAACGTTACTAAACAAGTAAAAATTTTGTTAATCAAAGTTTTTTTAGTAAATAAACGAACATGAACAAATACAATGATGTTACCAATGTTTTTACCTAGGCCGTGTCATAGCAAATACAATGATGTTACCAATGTTTTTACCTTTTCAGTCTAGTTTTTTTAATTTTTACACTTTTTTTGCCTGTAAATGAACCGAACGTTTACTAAACAAGTAAAAAGTTCGTTCATCAAAGTTTTGTTGGTAAATAAACGAACATGAACAAAATTTTTTTGTTCATTTAACTAAACGAACGAACCTGAACACACGTCCCATTTGTTCATTTATGTTTGTGAACATCCGTTTTTATTCGTTCATTTACATTCGTTTATATTTGTTCGTTTAGGTTCGTTTATGCTTGTTAGTTTATTTTTATTAATAAATCAATTCATTTATTTAAAAAATCAGTGATATATTTGTGTTCTTTATAAACTAACATGCTTGTGCCATTTTATTTTACCGGAATTTTAATGAAATTTATTAACTGAAATGAGTTAATATCAATCCAAGTTTATAATTCATTTATTTGTAAATGCACGTATGTTACAAAGATGTTACATATTAACTACAATATTTGTTTTATTATATTATATATGTTTTACTAGGAACAACTATATTACATATGTTTTACGGATAAATTGCGTTCGTTACACGAGGTTTACATATAACAACTTAGATAGCTTTTATTGTGAACAACTATATGACATATGATTTATATATGATTTACACATAGGAGTTGTTGTACTTGTCAGAATTAGGTTATTAAACATGATTCATGTAATTGTAAGACAAAGGGTTTTGATCTCGCTATCGTTAATGTCGAAAAGTAGGGAATAGCATGCACTTTTTGTTTTTTTTATTAATCTTAAATGTGGTTTAAAAAACATCTAGGGTGTTAGTTCTTTTTGTATGCTTTCATAAAAGTTGTCTTTTGATTTTGTTATTAAAAGTTTTTTAAATGTGTTCGAAATGTGCGACATGCGTCGTAGTTACACTTGTGTTACGTATATGTTACATTTGAAGAATCAGTTTCAAAGAATTTTTAAAATTTTTTAACCGATGTGACAGGTCATGAAAAGTAACTTTTTAGTTTTAAAATTTTTAAAGTTTTAAACAAGGAAATTTGTACCTTATTTACTTTTTGAAGAATCAAGTTTTTTTAATGTAAATGTTTTAGTTTTAAAAATTTTATGTTAATGTGTTATATATGTATAAACAATATCAGTAGCTTAAGCGTAACACCACCGGAAAATGAGAGTAAATTTGGGTGGCGTTTTTTGGTATGGAAAAGGTGGTTGTACGGATTTGGGGGATTTGAAAAGTAAAATATTGGTTTTAAGTACAAATGGTAGAAGGACCTATATACCCTTTCTGTACTTTTCAATTAATTTACCAAACAATTAAATAAATCAAAATACTCAAGATTAATCTCAATCACAAAATCTTAAAATCAATGGTTAGATCTGTGGTTTTCATGGTTTTCGCGTTAAGAAAAGGTTTTCAAATTATCCATACCCTATATATATATATATATATATAGGGAATACATAATTTAGAAACCCCTCCTTAGCCCGAAAACCATGAAAACCGAATTATGTGGCCTAGATTTTGCCACATCACACTATTCTTATTTAATTCATTTGGTCAATATAGTCCTTTTAACACCCATGTACTTTTGTTCATTTTTTATTATTTTTAACCCATACCTTTCTATTATTTGAATTTTTGATTTCAACTGCCAATTTGTTAACATACAGAGGTTACGCTGTTGTTACGTTGTTGATTTTTTTTGTGTTTCACCTATAGTAGAGTGTACATGTTTTGTTACGTAAAGATTACATGCGTTCTGAATTTTTTTTTATGTAATGTGTAACAGATTTAATATGTAATTTTATTTTAATTAAAATGTAATTTTTTTACATGTTTGTTTTTATACACATTTGTACAGTGTCACCCACGAAGACCCATTGTTACGTTGTTTTAAATATGTTAGTTACGTAACATTTGCTGTTTTGATATGTTCTGTATCTGGACATCAGTTAACGTCAAGAAGTTACACTATTGTTACGTTGTTGTTATTTTTTGGATCTCACCTATTATACAGTGCACGTGTTTTGTTACGTTAATATTACAAGTGGTCTGAAGTTTTTTTTTATTTTTAATTTAATGTGTAAAAGATTTTAAATACTTTTGTCTTTTTGTACTTTTTTGTCATGTTTTGTCTACCACCATCTTATCTCTAATTAATAAAAAGGTTTTTTTTTTTGTAAGTGTGAGTCACATATAAGTGTACTTTTTATTTAACATATATTACATTTTGTCAAAGTATGAATACCCTTCCACGCCAAGGCCATCCTCTCACTTTGTTTTTTTATTTTTGAATTCTCAATAACCTTTGTAAATGCACCTATGTTACATAGATGTTACATATTAACTACAGTCTTTGTTTTATTATATCACATATGTTTTACTAGGAACAACTATATTAAATATGTTTTACGGATAAATTGCGTTCGTTACACAAGGTTTACATATAACAACTTAGATAGCTTTTACTGTGAACAACTATATTACATATGATTTATATATGATTTACACATTGGACTTGTTGTACATGTCAGAATTAGGTTATTGGCATGATTCATGTAATTGCAAGACAAATGGTTTTGATCTCGCTAACGTGAATGTAGAAAAGTAAGGAATATCAAGCACTTTTTTTTGTTTTTTTATTAATGTTAAATGTGGTTTAAAAAAACATCTAGGGTGCTTGTTCTTTTTTTATGCTACATATGTTTTACTATGTTACATATGTTTTACTTGGAACAACTATATTACATATGTCTTACATATAAATTACGGTAATTACACATAACAAATACAACGATGTTACCATTGTTTTACATATAGTTTTTATTGGAGGGGCGCCTAGGCAACCTCTTAGGCCGCATTATAGCAAATACAATGATGTTACCAATGTTTTTACCTTTTTCAGTCTAGTTTTTTTAATTTTTACACTTTTTTTGCCTGTAAATGAACCGAACGTTACTAAACAAGTAAAAAGTTCGTTCATCAAAGTTTTTTTAGTAAATAAACGAACATGAACAAAATTTTTTTGTTCATTTAACTAAACAAACGAACCTGAGCACACGTCCCATTTATTCATTTATGTTTGTGAACGTTCGTTTTTATTCGTTCATTTACGTTCGTTTATATTTGTTTGTTTAGGCTTGTTAATTTATATTTATTAATAAATCAATTTATTTATTTTAAAAATCAGTGATATATTTGTGTTCTTTATAAACTAACATGCTTGTACCATTTTATTTTACCGGAATTTTAATGAATTTATTAACTGAAATGAGTTAATATCAATCCAAGTTTAGAATTCATTTGTTTGTAAATGCACCTATGTTACAAAGATGTTACATATTAACTACAATCTTTGTTTTATTATATTACATATTTTTATTAGGAACAACTATATTACATATGTTTTATATGGATAAATTGCGTTCGTTACACAAGGTTTACATATAACAACTCATATAGCTTTTACTGTGAACAACTATATTACATATGATTTATATATGATTTACACATACGACTTGTTGTACATGTCAGAATTAGGTTATTGGGCATGATTCATGTAACTGCAAGACAAAGAGTTTTGATCTCACTAACGTGAATGTTGAAAAGTAGGGAATATCAGACACTTTTTTTTTTATTAATGTTAAATGTGGTTTAAAAAAACATATATGGTGTTTGTTCTTTTTTTATGCTACATATGTTTTACTATGTTACATATGTTTTACTTGAAACAACTATATTACATATGTTTTACATATAAATTACGGTCATTTCACATAACAAATACAACGATGTTACCATTGTTTTACATATAGTTTTTAGTGGAGTGGCGCCTAGGCAGCCTCTTAGGCCGCATCGCGCCTAGGCAGCCTCTTAGGCCGCATCATAGCAAATACAATGATGTTACCAATGTTTTTACTTTTTTCAGTCTAGTTTTTTTAATTTTTACACTTTTTTTGGCATGTAAATGAACCGAACGTTTACTAAACAAGTAAAAAGTTCGTTTATCAAAGTTTTATTTAGTAAATAAACGAACATGAACAAAATTTTTTTGTTCATTTAACTAAACGAACGAACCTGAACACACATCTCATTTGTTCATTTATGTTTGTGAACGTTCGTTTTTATTCGTTCGTTTACGTTTGTTTATATTTGTTTGTTTAGGTTCGTTTATACTTGTTAGTTTAGGTTCGTTTATACTTGTTAATTTATTTTTATTAATAAATCAATTCATTTATTTTAAAAATCAGTGATATATTTGTGTTCTTTATAAACTAACATGCTTGTGCCATTTTATTTTACCGGAATTTTAATGAATTTATTAATTGAAATGAGTTAATATCAATCCAAGTTTAGAATTCATTTGTTTGTAAATGCACCTATGTTACAAAGATGTTACATATTAACTACAATCTTTGTTTTATTATATTATATATGTTTTAATAGGAACAACTATATTACATATGTTTTACGGATAAATTGCGTTCGTTACACAAGGTTTACATATAACAACTCATATAGTTTTTACTGTAAACAACTATATTACATATGATTTATATATGATTTACACATAGGACTTGTTGTATATGTCAGAATTAGGTTATTGGGCATGATTCATGTAATTGCAAGACAAATGTTTTTGATCTCACTAACGTGAATGTCGAAAAGTATGGAATATCATGCACTTTTTGTTTTTTTATTAATGTTAAATGTGGTTTAAAAAAACATCTAGGGTGTTTGTTCTTTTTTATGCTTTCATAAAAGTTGTCTTTTGATTTTGTTATTAGAAGTTTTTTGAATGTGTTCGAAATGTGCGACATGCGTCGTAGTTACACTTATGTTACGTATATGTTACATTTGAAGAATCAGTTTCAAGGAATTTTAAAAATTTTTTAACCGATGTGACAGGTCATGATTGCACCTTTTGTACCTTCTGTACTTTTTGAAGAATCAATTTTTTTTAATGTAACTGTTTTAGTTTTAATGTAACTGTTTTAGTTTTAAAAATTTTATGTTAATGTGTTATATATGTATATACAACGTTTAAATATTGTAACATGTCAATAACTTATGCGTAACACCACCGGAAAATGAGAGTAAATTTGGGCGGCGCTTTTTCGTATGGAAAAGATGGGTGTACTGTTTTTAGGGATTTGAAAAGTAAAATATTGGTTTTAAGTACAAATGGTAGAAAGACATATTTACCCTTTCTGTACTTTTCAAATATTTTACCAAACAATTAAATAAATCAAGAAATCAAAGATAAATCTCATCCACACATCCTACAAATCAATGGCTATCAAGGTGGTTTTCAAGGTTTTCGCATTAAGAAAATGTTTTCAAATTATCCATACCCTATATATATATATATCTGAATGATAATAAATATATAAATAATAAGTTGGTTTAACGTCATTAGCATGCTCGAGCACAATTAATGAAGCTCAAACTTGCTCATTTATAACCTTGTGGAGATAGCCTAGTGGTAAAAGTGTTGAGCTTTGAAACTTGAGGTCATGGGTTCTACTCATGGGGGTGACAATTTCTCCACAAAGCCACCGACCCGGGTGCTTGCGCTCGCGGTTTACCCGTTCCCCCCGGTTAGTTGAGTATTGGGGGGGCCCGGGGTTTACCACGCAAGTGGGTTCCCCGGTCATCAAAAAAAAAAAAAAAAACCTTGCTCGTTTATTAAAATGTTTTATTATTAAACTCAAGTTCGAGTTAGCTTAGTTTAACAAATTGATCTCAAGTAGTTGACAACCGGTTTGACTTGTTTAGATTCTTAAATGTAATAGTTTCTAAGTTGTTTAATTTTTTTTAATTATTTTGTTGATATGCATGTAAAAAGACATTAATATTTAAAAATTATCAACTGAATTTTATAATAAAAAACATGTTTGAATTTATATGTAAAATTTTTAAGAGATTTATAAGAAGAAAAAAAAACCCTATTTTTGGTTTTTCATGGGACACTATCTTTTCTGTTTTGTTTTTTTTAAGAAAATCTTTCGAGGAAGAGGAGAGTAGACGAAGTCACGAAGGAAACTTGATTTCGTGTTCGGTGTCCCGGTTCATGACCAAACGACATCGTTTCATACTTACGGAGTTCAACGCATCGTTCTTGGAACAAATCTCTCTCCGTCTTCTGATAAAAAAAAACGAAGGCGTCGATTTATTCGTTTCTGCAAAATTTCAATCGCAGTCATGGCGATGCAAGCGGGAATGGGATTTTCTAAGATCATCATCTTAGTCGGTGCAGGTTTTGATTCTGCTCTTAAACCTGCTTTCATATCATACGTAGATCAGCATGTACAGATCTTTTGCAACCCTAATTTGTTTCTGTTCGAAAGAGATATATTGAAGTTATGTATGCGTTGCGTTTTTAGGATACACTGGTACGTTGATGCTTAAGAACGGTAAACTTTCTGATGTATTGGGCGAACTTCAGGTAAAATTGTACTATTGTTGTTGTTATGTTCAATGATTTAGATTTGAATAAATTCATTAAGAATTGATATATGTGTGATGTTTAGTTTTTCTATTTTACTTAACTACGGAATTTAATGTCTGGAATTGAATTCTGGTTTTTGAAACGGGCAGGCTTTGGTGAAAGGATATGAACAAAATCAGGGGGAAGGAGGTGAAGCTGATCATGCTGATGCAATTGCTGCACAGGTACTACTTTGGTAGCTGGTTTTTCGTATATGTTTGTTATTAGGTCAAAAATGGAGTTTATCACATATTTAAAACAGATATGCCTGTAAACTGATTGTATGATAATATTGGAGCTATATGCGTTTTATCTCATTAAGTAACTTTTGAAACAGACCTTAGACATGCTCTGATCCTTATTCTGTAACCTTTTTTTTTTTTACATTCAATGTATACGTGTAGTAACTTCGACAATGCTAAGGCAGAACAATTAAGGTTTACATGTAGTATTTCTGTAACGTCTTTCATGCTACTAAAAAAATTTGCAGGTTCGTAGATTAGCAATGGAAGTTCGTCAGCTGGCTTCTTCAAGGCAGATCACTGTTCTGAATGGTGGTGCTGGTGGTATGTGCTCTCAGACTTGGCACATGCTTCTAATGAATTTCAAGAGGCAGCCTTATGTTACTTATTGTCATGCATTTTATTTTATTTTCATTTGAATTTGCTGATATATGCATGTACTTAATGTTGCTTGCTGATAAAACCCAGTTTGATTTATTTAATTGCAAACTTAATGTTGATGCAGGTAATGTAACATCTTTAGTGGTACCAGCTGCTGCCCTGGGTGCCATGGGTTATGGATACATGTGGTGGAAGGTTTGGTTGTATTTTCCTTGTTCTTCATGATTATCATACTTGCTCAAACTTTTATTCGTTTTTGATTCTTTAATACATATATAGGACTCTTTCATTACACTTCATACCTTGCACTCATGCACATGCCGAAGGAAAATCTAAAGAAAACATTTTATCCTTGACGCAAATTGCTATACATTGTTTTTAAATTGTTTAGTTTTGGGTTTGTGCAAAGTTTGATATGTGCTTGTCCCATTTAGGGTTATTCATTCTCAGACCTCATGTATGTGACAAAGAAAAACATGACATCTGCTGTCTCAAACTTGACAAAGCATTTGGAACAAGTGTCAGACGCTCTTGCTGTAAGTTTTTGGTTTAGTGATTAGAGCTATTATATATACATGATCATTATTTTGCTTTATCATATGTCAAAGTTTGTTGTTGAATCATCTACATGATTCACTAAGGTTGATTTTCCTTGGGTTGCTTGTGGCCTTACTATAATTGTTCCATTATTAGTTGGGTATTGGGTTGGACCCGAGGGGTTACTATGTAAATGGGTAACTACTGTTGTCAAAAAAAAAGGAAAAAAAGACACAAGTGTAGAAAGCAGGAGGTAAAAGAGATGAGGATGTTGAGGTGGATGTAAAAGAACACGAAAATGGACAAAACATGAAATGAAGTTTTCAGGACAAATGACGACGCCTTGAATTAGACATGATTGTTATGCTTGTACCTCTCTAAGGATATGTTATAAGAGTTCTTGGAGACATGAAGAATTAGTTGACTCTTAAGAAAGTGTATAGAGTTGCCTTAGTTTTTCTTGGGAACTCAGCTTTTCGTGTGGTCTTGGTTGCCTTAGTCTTAGTTTTTTGGTGTATAAATTTGTTAGGAGCATTGACGAAGCCTAATAGGGGCTGGGGGCGACCGCTCCCCCCCCCCCTCCCTCTCTCTCTCTCTCTCTCTTCTTTCTGTAGTGTTAATTTTTCGATCAAAAGGTTATTTTTGTTTTAAATATTAATTTCTGATGGGTTTAATCATGTTTTATTAGGTTAAGTTGTTTTTGCTATTAAAATAAAATGCTATAAGACTTACACTTGGTTTTAAAAAGCGCGCTTGAGGCGCGCCTAGGCGCGAGGCGACCTCAGGCGATGGACATGTCGCTTCTACTAACCTAAGGCGCAAGCTGTACAGAAAGCGCTCGCTTTCCATGCTTCGGTCGTTTTTTCTGAAGATCTAAGCGTGCGCTTTGTTGTCAGGCACCAAATAAACAGTAGAGAGAACAAAGAAATCATGAAAATGAAGATGAAAACACACCTGGGAGGCTGATGCGATAGAGAGACAGAAAATTGAATTTTGTTGCGGTAAAAGACGTATGTTGAAATTTATTGCAGCAGGGAGGATTGAGGATAGTAATCGCAGCTAAAACAGAGAAGATAGAAGCGACGACTTTTTAGGAATTTAGGGTTTCCGTCCTTTTAGCTTTTGTATTTTATTTTAACTAAATTACATTTTCATCCATAATGTTATAACTTTTAATCACATATGACCCTAAACTTTTTCCAAATTGTTTATTTTTTCTTAACTTGATTTTTTAAGTTTAATGTATTGTGCCTATAGCTTGGATGGTTGTACATTAAATATAATGTAGGATTTTGTGCTTCTTTAGAATGCACGTATAGATAATTTACGTAATTTATCAATTAAATTATATATAAACCTTATTTATAGCTATATATTGGGTAGGGAATGCTAAAAGCCTATGGGATGTATAAAAAAAATTATATAATCACCTTGTGCCTCGTGTACGAAAAGCTCGCCGCTTTTGCGCTTTGCGCCTTGCGCTTCGGTTTTAGACAGCTGTGTTTTCATAGGATTACAGCTGGTAATTAGCAGCTGTTAGTTTCCTAGTTTAGGCAATGTTTTCCTTGTTTACATTATCTTAGAGGTTAAGTTTCTAGCTATAAATAGGCTTAATCTTCTCTATTATAGTATTATTATTGAACCAGTTTTCTCTTCTTGTTTTTCATAATGTAGCAATATGGCAGCTTGAAATTACTGTTTCTGATTTGTTCTTTGAGCCGATTGTCTAACAATTGGTATCAGAGCACTGAAGAATCAGGCCTGTGAGGAAGTCATTGCACTGTTTTTCTGAAGAGTTTCAAGCAGCAATGTCTCACAATCAAAGGAGGTTAAATTCTGATCAGCGACTGATCAGATTTATTTTAACAGTTTTCGTATTCCTTGATTCGTGATTCTGGTACCCAGACCCTTCATTCCTTGCCAAGGATAAGATCCAGCAGCAGGTTCTTTTTGTCAGAATGTTCTGATCAGATTTGCGGTAAAAGCGAACATGTCTGATTCGTTAAGCAGGAAGCTTTGAATCCAGTCTCGCTTAGCGGTTGAAAAGAAAAACAGTAGAGGCATCAGGGCAGCATGCCTTGTTTTTCTTTGTTCGGTGGTCAGGAGCAGGAAAAGGTCGGGTGCATCAGATTTGGTCAGCAGGATTAAAGTTTTCTAAACAAGAATATGGCAATGGTACCAGCAAAAGAAGGTGGTTCTATGACATATCAGTGTCCAGTTTTGACGTCTACAAACTACCCGGTGTGGGCTATTAAAGTGAAGACGATTATGGACGCTTATGGCATATGGGAGGCTATTGAACCAACAGTAGGTGCTGCTGTTGATCCTAAGAAATCAAAGATGGCTCTTGCTTTCTTGATTCAAGCCATTCCGGAAGAACTTGTACTACAAATGGCAGCTTATACTGATGCAAAATAAGTTTGGGAAGGGCTGAAAACACGTTTTCTGCGGGTTGATCGAGTCCGAACGGCTAGGCTTCAAACCTTGAGGAAAGAGCTCGAAAGCCTACACATGAAGGAGAATGACACGGTAGATGATTTTGCAAGCAAGCTAAGTGGGCTAGCTTCAAAATCAAGGAGTCTCGGATCAGACCTAGAAGAAAAGGTATTGGTGAGACAGTTGCTTGATTCTATGCCTAAATCATCCCTCCAAATTGTAGCCTCCATAGAACAATGTTTTGAGTTGGACACTATGCCATTTGACGAAGCTGTTGGAAGGTTAAAGGCATATGAAGAGCGTGTCAAGGGACCCAACAAAGAAGAAGAAATTCATGGGAGGTTGATGTATTCTAAAAGGGAAAAGGAGAATAAGCACGGATGTGAACATTGTGGTTGTGGAAGATCAAATCGGGATGACTTTGGGCGTGGCCGAGGAAGAGGTCGTGGGTCCGGGAAAGGTCAAGATGGTGAACGGTTCCAACGGGATAAGAGCCACGTTATATGTTTCAAGTGTGGTGAGTTTGGACACTTTGTGAATGAATGTCCAAAGTGGGGGAAAAGGGAAGAAGTTAACTTATCACGGTGTGAAGATGATGAACCAACATTGCTATGAAGAGTAAATGACCACAAACCATGATTAAGGGGGTGAATGATGGGTTTAATCATGTTTTATTAGGTTAAGTTGTTTTTGCTATTAAAATAAAATGCTGTAAGACTTACAGCTGTGTTTTCATAGGATTACAGCTGGTAATTAGCAGCTGTTAGTTTCCTAGTTTAGGCAGTGTTTTCCTTGTTTACATTATCTTAGAGGTTAAGTTTCTAGCTATAAATAGGCTTAATCTTCTCTATTATTATTGTACCAGTTTTCTCTTCTTGTTTTTCATAATGTAGCAATATGGCAGCTTGAAATTACTGTTTTTGATTTGTTCTTTGAGCCAATTGTCTAACAATTTCGCCCCACTCACCTCAAAAAAGTTAACGTTTATTATGGTTCCCGTAAATTTCCGCCCCCTTTCAAAACGTTCAAGCTCCGCCAATGGTTAGGGGAAAGTATAGACAATGTTGTATTATTGGTCTAAACGATCGTACAATGTCTAATTAATCTTCGTTAATCCTGATTTATCCCTTCTCCCTAGTCCCTACCCCACAGCTCGACTAACGCCTTGCGATTTCTATAACATTGAGTATAGGTACTTTTCAAGAGGGTTTGTACAACCTTACTCATGTATCTTTGCTCTTTTATGAATCATTTCTATATTTTTCTCGCCATTTTGGACTATCAGCTATTTTTTTGCTGCCTTTTGCAAATCCTACACCTAGCAAAAAGCTATTAGTAAGGTCTGGGGAGGGTAGGATTGAGGAAAATCTTTCATTTATCCAAGAAGATAGAGAGGTTGAACCTAATAAGACTCCCATCTCTAAACATGCTGTGCGGCACATGTAAACCAAACAAAAACACATCAAAAGGCAGCAAAAAAATAGGTGATAGTACAAATTATTATAATTGCAGAATGCAGAGCTTGTTGCATCTTATATCCTAAACCTGAACAGTAATTTTTCCTTTATTAGGCATTATTAGTTTTGTATCTTGGTAATTTATAAGCGTTGCATTTAAAAGCACGCTTTTCTTACTTTTAAATTTTTCCCTTTAATCAGGCAGCCAAGAAGCATTTGACACAGAGGATTGAGAACTTGGATGGAAAAATGGATCAGCAGGTGGAAATATCCAAGTTGATTAGAAGTGAGGTAAGTAAGACCGAATCATTAAACCAATGTATATAACATCTATAATGATTTGGATGACCAGAGGCAATATCTATCAGTGAAACTTTCTTTATAAGTATAACTGGCTTAAGAAAACTTGTGACCTGTGAAACAGGTGTGTGATGTCCGTGATGATCTTTCCCAAATAGGCTATGACTTGGACTCACTAAATCAAATGGTTTCTGGTCTGGTGAGTGTTTTTACATGACATCCATGAAACATGATAATCGGTGACATCTCTAACTTGTGGTGACTGGTATTCTTGTTCTTATTTCATTTATCTTTAACACACTTCATAATATCCTGCAGAATGGCAAGATAATGACATTGGAAGAAAAGCAGGTAAACAAACTGTCATATTTTTTTTTAATAAATATATGTATGTTCAATTTTTGCTTTGTACAAAACAAGTTATGTGGTTCTGGCTAAGTTTTAAGATTTCCCATGTCACTTGTTTTTTGCAAAGTTTTTTTTCATTGGTCAGCTTTGGTCGTTTTTATTGCTGGATGCACTAACTATTAATTTCGTAAATAGGATCTAACTAACCTTGGAGTGTGGTACCTCTGCAACAAGGCTGAAGGAAATAAGCTATCTGGCAACGCACAGGTGATACTACTATTATTACAGCTAGCTATTTTCAATTTCTTTCATGTTTTCTGTATGATAAGCTGATAGCCTGACATTATTATATATACTAACATTTGAGGAGGTCATTAACTAGACAAAGAAAGAGGAAAACAGGTGTACAAAAATGTCTAGTGGATCACCTAGTGTGTAAAATCTCAATTTCATACACTGCACATTATTATTCATTTAACAACTACTTTCCCATGATCATATTATTATAGAACAGTCATCTGCAATACACTGAGTGAGAACTAAGAATCTATGGAACAAAAACATTCTAATATCTATTTCTAACAAACAATAAATTACTATCAACTATCAAGGACTGTACCTCTAGATTGTGTGATGGTCATTCCTCTACTTCTGCTTAAATTAATCTTTAGATCTTGTATGTCTTAGAAATATACCCAAGTTTTATGATAACTTGTAAGTTACATGCTTAGTGAGTTCATGGTTTCTTATTTATAAACCCTTGGGATGTGTTTGGCTAGACCAAATGGAACAAACAACGTAATAGAATTAGCAGCAGCATGAAATGATCCACTGCGTTCCATTATCATATTTGTTTAGCATTTGGAATGAATAAGGTTTTACATATCAATTTTTCATGGTATATATAAACTTAGATGTATATCTTACGTCTAGTTATTAGATAGTTTAATTAAAAAAAATTAGATAAATGAAATAATCAAATATAAACATTGAGAAAACCTTAACAAATATTATAACAAAAAAAATATTTAAAAAATATTTGTTCACCAAGGATGGTTTTGTTGTTCACCAAGGAGTGAGAATTCTTACAAGGAAAGGAAACATGTCTTATTGAATGTTCCATTCATATGTGGCTAACACATTCTTTTCATTTCCTCAAGGTTTCATGATACATTCCTTCATATCAAACTCTAACTTACTTAATTAGGAAATGACTTCCATTTCCAAAACATGGTATAATTCTTGTGTTTTACTTGTATCATATTTACAGCCAAGGAAAAGTGAAAAACAAGCTTAAAATGACCTAAAAAGTTTATAATTTTATATCTTTAAATATTTGTCCTTTCAAACATACTCAAAAAATTAGATTCTTTAGATGAAAGTTTCTTTCAAAAATCATGCTTCTTTTAAATACTATGATCCTCTTAAAATGGTGCTACATGTCATCTTCTTTCATGAAGAGGTTTTCACAGTCCTCACCATACAATCAAAGGTCCCACAAACTTCTACAGGAACTTCTATAAATATCACATGTTTATAATTGACAATGCCAACCCTCTATCAGCACATTCACAAGGAGTGGTATCAAACTTCTGTTAATATTTTCACATGGAAACACACCTCACATTTTAAAATCCAACAAATACACACATCTGTATCAAGTGTTCAACACGTAAAACTTCCTAATAGTGTTCTACAATAGGCAAGAATACATAATTTGTAATAAAACATGCTCTAATGGCCATTTTATATTATTTCACGAAGCTTTGTGTTGTATTCATGGCAAAACACATGTATCCTTGTCAATGAAAATAAACACGAACTCACTTTACGATTAATAGCCTGTGGTTTTGCTTGTCAATATGCTAGCCTTCTAGTTGCATGCTAAGGCAACTTCCTTAAACTCCTCCTCTGTATAATTTGGCGTTTTAATTTTTAAGCATTGGTAATAGCACTATTTTTGATAGGCCAGAATGGAGAGAAGGAGAGAGAGGCTATGGTGGATTCCTGCATATTGAATCTACCATTTAAGTAAAAACAGTGTTGTAGAAATCGAAAGGCGCTAGTTGGTTTGTGAGGTACTGACTAGAGATTAATCGGATTGGGATTTTATATGCAATTTTTCAAAATTATATATGTACACCAAAAAATTTTATGATAGTATTTTAAAATTAGTATAATTTTTAAGTACTTCAATGAGTTTAACCAATTTTGATCAAGGAGACTCAAAAAAGTTGTTAAAAATGGTTTAAACTCAAAAAAATAAGCTTTTGACTGATTATATCCCTTTGATTAACTTGTCTGATTTTTGACTGACTAGGCCGATTTTTGCCTGACTTGGCCGACTACCGATTATTGCCTCTGATTTTGTGAAATCGCATCCGCTAGTTACCAGCCGACTACCGATTAATGGATTATGGGATTCATATATGCAATTCGGCTTGAGTTTGTAGCAAATAAAGATATATGGATTATTGGATTCATATATGCAATTTGGTTTCAAATTGAATCATAATGAAGCCACACCCTTAATCTGGTTTAGTTTAATGAATTTGAAATCAAGTTCAAATGGAGCTGAGGTCTCATTACTGGGAGCAGCCTCTCTACCCCTAGGGTTAGAGGAAAGGTTTATCTCCCTCACCTTCCAAGACCCTATTACTAGACAATAGCTTTGTCAGGTTTGGGGTTTTTTTAGGTATGCTTGTTTGTTTGTTTTGCTTGACAAACATGTCAAACATGTGAACCCATACACCAACCGTTTGAACTCCTTGCCCCTGTTCCTATTTTATATAGTTTGTTTGTTGGTACTTCTGTGAGAATGAAATATGACTGAGTTTTCCACCACTGACCTGTTCTCATAAAAATAAATTTTTATATCAAAGAGATTTTATAATCTGAATTTCCCAAATCACGTCACATGACAAAAAAAAAAAAAAAAAGGAGTATTTACATATCCATCACAAAAGTATATTAGAGATGTGTTATGCTTTGGTAATTACTGTGTTGGAACATATGTATCTTAACATCATATTTTCGACCTCTTGAATATTTGCCATTATTATTGCTTATTTATTTTTTAATAATACAGGAACAACTAAAACTTGCTGGCAAATCCTTTGCTGGCTATCTCACATCAGGGGGGATGCTAAATCTTGAGGTTTCTTGTTCTCTTATACCATTTTCTTTCTTTCTACAAGGATAGCACACCAAGTTCAAAACTCCTTTATTTTCTCAGTATTTGTGGTGTTTAAATTTACGGTTAAATCTTTTCACTAAATTGATTTTATAGTCAATTTTTTTGCTAAATATTATGATAAAGAAGTACAAAATGGAATGATATATTCATGTGTGACATTATTCTTCCACAGGGCGTGAAAGAATTTGCTGGCAATCCAGATTCGGGCAACGCTAATAAATCACCAACATCTGGACAATCAGAAGGCCGTTCCCTTGAATTGGACAGTCAACAGAGAATGTTGACCAGGTATTCACAGAAACTACATGTTGCATATGTATCCATAGCATTAACAGTTAATGCTAGACAGCTAGAGTGAGTTGTTCCTATATTTATCATATAACAATGATATTGTTCTGAAACAGGAGAAATACTGTCAAGTTCAGCTCTTGAACCAAACAAAGAGTTTAAAGTGAATAAAGCAAGCGATGTGTAATGTGCAACTATACTTCAATAACCTAACATTGAAACATAGGATTTATCCTTTTGTGGGGGTACCATGTTTTTATTATGTGGTGAAGCTATGCGTGTATTTAGGTTTACATGATTTATATGATGTTCGAGTAAATTACAAAAATTGTTAGGTGGTTTCTTGGAATTGTCAGTTTGGTTAGTGAACTTCGTTAATAACATTCTGCAAGTTATTTTTTTTTTATTATTTTTTTTGAAAGGCGAAAGTCTCAATCGTGTGAACCCACTGCTTTCAGGCCATGTTACCAAGGTCTAGTTATCTGGACCTCCCATGAGCCACCACAACCACCCCAAGAGGAAACCCCACTGGAAAAACCTCTGACCCCTCTCAGACCCCTTTTCCGCTGCGAGAGGGATTTGAACCCAAGACCTTCCATTTGAAAGAATCTTGGGATACCATTGAAACAATGCCTCATTGGTAAAACTACAAGTTATTTTATGTTTCTGTTATGGATTCAACTCTCAAATTTATGACTTGCTAGTTGCTACTAAGCCCCGTCAAAATGGCGGGATGCAAGTTGGGTAATGGGTTAGAATGAGTTTGTGTTAGGAATGATTTTAAGCAAAATTAGTTTGATCTAAATGAGTTATTTTTATAATTTTATTCAAGTTAAAATAAGTTGCAACTAAACAGTTTATTTGGATAAAATCTTTATTGAATTTTTTTATTAAATATATTATTGATTATTTGTATTTGTTTGAATCTATTTTATTTATATAGATTTTATGTTATCTATCTTAATCTATATTATGTTAAAGTGTTGTACATCATGATATGTTATGATTTTACCTTTCAATTTGAAATACTATAATTCATATAAATTAACTCATTTCCCTTGTTTTACATCAAAATTGTTGGGCATACCTGTTGGTTAATCCATTAGTTGGTCGATGGGTCTCATGTATAGAAGTTTGTAAACTTGATTGACTGAGAGATCATAGTCTGAAAATTGGTGTCATAAAGGTCGATGAAATAACATAAGTTTTATATCATTTGTTGAGACTAAAAGAGGAAATTTAACAAGAAAATGACCAAGTGCATGCTTAAATGAATAGAAAACAGTTGCTGATGGCCTCGTGGTCTGGTCTTTGGTGTTCGTACTCATCAAAGTGGTGTCGCCGTGTAGACAATATGTAGTTTTTAGAACTTAGAAGTAAAGTTTAATGATGTGTTTACCATCAGAAAAAAGAAAATATAAGTCACAAATTTACCATCCGAAAGCAACAATTTCTTTCCTTAGAGATGGAAGTAATCGCAACCTTTTTAAATCTTACATATTGCTTTTATATAAGTAAAATTTACTGCGCATGACTGTTTTACTGTTTATTAAAGATGGTCTAATATGTTCTTAATTGGTGTATATATCGATTTTATCATGTCTTATGTTGGGCTTTTAATCAATAAAACAAACTTTTTCTGCTGTTAAAAATAAATATTTTTATCATTATTAAAAAAAATGTAATTTAATTAAGTATTTTTATAGCTTTCTTCATTATAATCCTATATGTATTTATTAATAATGCATTGTACTTTACAGGGATATCACTTCTCATTATATTCATACATCAGTGATTTTTTTCAATTAACTCGAAATTTTACGAAGTTATAAATTTATATACTATTTTTTTTATGCTTGTGCCATAAAAGAAGCTCTTTACGTTTATTAAACATGGATATTTTTACTTGCTACTTTGCTAGTGCATTTTCCATCCGAGATATAACTACAAGACTAGCATGTATACAAACAAAGAAAATAGAGAGAGAGAGAGAGAGAGGACCTGGAACTAGAACGGACCAAAAGTGGACCTGGAACCGACTTAAAATCGGTCAAAAACCTGAACCTAACTGGAAGTTTTGGAACAACTTCTTGACTTTATTAACTAGAACTGAAATCAGTTTGAAACCGAAACTAGTTACAAAAACCGGTTACTCCCACTTAGCATATTAATTATTGGGCCTCACTTTGCAGTCAATCAGTCATTCATCATCATAGAGCCCAATACCTAAAATTTTTACATTTTGCTCACGGCTAGATTAAAACAAAATGATATCATCATTGATATATGTTGATGAAAATACTTTGGCGTATGAAACTATTTGACATTTTATAGTTTGTTACCAAGATTATATAGTATGATACGAAAAAAATTATATTTATATGCTAAAGACTTGTAGAACGATGGTGCGATTATTTTAACTACACGCTAAGATTTGATCAAAAATATCGTTTTTTTGATGAAAAAAACTCATTTGATTCCACCATTGGTTATGCATGATTTTTATAACAATAGAAAAACGCTAGAAATTAATAATTAATTTTTAATATTAAAAGTATATTACATTCATGAATAACAAATTTCAAATTTATTATTTTTGGGTTAAACTCTTTATCCAAAAAAAAAACTCTAGTTTATGGCCTTACATATGTGTTAAGTGTTATGTATTGATTTTTATAAAAGTAAGATGGTCAAGTAGTAACAAGAGCAAAAAATTATAATTTCAAATATTTTAAGATAAGATCTATCCAGAAAAAATAGGAGGTGTTACCCTATACAAAATTCATCTCGAAAACTTGTAGGTGTATTTTAGGTGTTGCAGTTGAAAAAATACTAACTTTTTATCGGTTAATAAATATTTATTGATTTAAATATTTGATTAATATTATCTAGTTTATTTATGAATAAAGAAATTGGACCAGTTCAAACTCAAAAGATGCTCTCTATAATGAAGTCATGGTCCTCAACACCCTTTGAGAAACATCACCATCCATAATACTTCGTCAACCTAAAGGGGTCAAAATTTATAGCCTAAAAGCACATCCAATCATCCAATTTGAAGAATTCGAGAAAGTGTAGACCATAAAGGGTTAAATAAAATAAATATTTAAAAAAATGATTATTAAAAGATAATGTATTTAATTTTGGTGAGGTGAGTTTGGTGGTAGCATTGTTTTCATAACTATGAATGTTTTTATGATACCATCAAGATTCTCTCATGGAAATATGGATCTTGTGTCCATATCTAAACAAAAAGTTAAAGTTTTCTTAATTTTAATTATTTTGATAATTTAAAATATTGGTCACTTTGTCTTAAATTTTATTGAAGAGGTATCAAGACAAAATATATATTTGAAATGCTATAACATTTATGGAAAAATTGTTTTAGAATACAAAACTAAGTTAATGTAAAACCTCAAACCCGAAAAATCACACAGTTGAATTTACACATTGCATACATAGTTTATGACCGAAAGTTTTCATATAAACATGTATTGAAAATATTAATCTAAAGGTTATTGCAAAAATTTTCTTTTAGCAACTAGATCTATAATCAAAAGTCAACAAACAACTATGATAGGATGTCAGAATAAAAGATAGCATTGTAGTTCCTCAATACTAATATATGTGCTAGTCCTTCACAATACATACTAGTCAAACTAGTATACATACAAAAGTTAGTGTTATTAAGTAAATAAAATACAATTACGTACATATCACCATCGGATCATCATTTTAATGTAATTGGAGGACACATTCACCCCCTAAGCGATCATCCCACTCCTCCATGATGAGCTTGAGTTGAGATCTCATAATCTTGAGTTGTATATATATCAAGCGTGGTTTTTATATAACTTTCGAAATTAGTTAACTATAATAACTATGTACTAACATTGTGTATTAATAATTTAGTATCATTGAACACAAAAAAATATAGAAGTTACAAAAGATAGAAGTACGATTTATTATATTTTTAAATAGTGGAAAAGTGGGGTGAGGTTGAGACAAGAGTCCCTCCATTTATGCAAATTATCTCATTATTTCATATAATCAAAAGAAGTATGAAAAGGGAAAAAAGAGGAGCTTAGTAAAGTGAGAAACCCCACCAATAAGAGTGCACAAAGAGGAATCATTGCCACCCAAAACAATAATCACATTTAAAAATACATAAACAAATTATTAAATTATTATTGTAATTAATTAAGAAAATTATTCTGAGGATCAACAAACAAGTTAATTTACACATGAGATAACTCTTAAGAAATCATCAGCTTACAACAGAACTAAGAATCAATCCATCCAATCACATGATTTATAATAAACTTCATTATTTTTTATTCATGGGAAAATTAAATGGAATCTTTCTCTCGCTATTTTAGGTAATTAGTTACTTTTAATATTGAATCCCTTAATTTTCTCAACCTTTTGATTTTTATTTACTTTTTAATTTATTTTGAATGATTAGAAAAATTATATCAAACCACATTCCTCTCAAACTTTTCTTCTACTTTTTTCTTTCTTTCTTTTTTTTTTTTTTTTTTTTTTTTCAAATACCAGATTCATTATCGTCGATTAAATATGTGCTGGTGAATTTTCAATGAATCCTGATTTAAAATTTGTTCTTTTTTTCTTTTTTTTATAGGTTTTGAAATCTAATTAAATATATTGTATGCAATGTATATGATGCTACCTGGATTTAATAAATATTTTAAGTAGTAAAAGATAATTAAAATTTTTAATCATTATATAAATAATATATGATCTTTTGATGTGTAACAATTGATATATTTGTTTACTAAAATGTTTAATATTTTATATTAAATTCGTGTAATATACGTGTTAATAAACGGGTTAATAACCTAGTGCATTAATGTATTATCAGATAAACAAATAATCCCAAACACCAACGAGGAATTTTGGGCTTGAGTGGAAATTAAGTATGCTTGATAATTTGTACTCATCTATCTAAAAGAATATAAAATCATACTTCATATATTTTTGCAATAATTCTAAAATACCTAACTAAAATGAATTAGAAACAAAAAGAAAAAAGAAAAAAAAAAACATTTCAACATTATATATGCAACTCTTGTGATCCAACGATTTCCAATCCTAATTATAATTATGTTATTGTGATAGTAACTTCTAATTTAAATGCATTAGATAATATATTCGAGCTAGAGAGACATTACCTATGTTCCCTACCTAATTTAAGGAATGAAAAGAAAGAAAATAGAATGAAACAAAATGAAAGGAATTAAAAGAAACAAAAATAATATTTCCTTTCAAATAGGAAGGAAAACAACGTTGAAAAATTTTGCATAAGTTTCCTTTTATTTCATTTCACTTCCTTTTTTAAGTGAAACTCGAGAACACACGTCTTTTATTTTCTTTTATCTTCCTTTGTTAAATGAAAGTTAAAAATTAACCCTAACATATTTCTTCTTTCTTTTTAAAATCTTTCTTTTATCTTCTCAGACGAAATTGAGATCATAGCGTGAAAGGCATACATCTAATATTATTGTTATATTTTTTGTTGTCAATTTATGGAGAACACAACAATAATATTCTATCTTATTTCTCCACGTTTAAAGTTTATTACGAAGAAATTAAAAATTAAAGCTAAGGCGTAGATTTTTGACTGTTGAAGTCAAAATTATGCTGTACAATATAAAAGTCATTGGTATTACATTTGAACGTTAAAAGATTACTGACATACGACATTGACAAGTCAACGTGGAAAACCTAGTCAACTGGTATAATTTCGTTGCTTTGTCCTTTCTAACTCATTTTTGTTTTCTTTCATACATTCTTTTGTTTTTATTTAGTATACTATTTTGGGATACATTAAAAGGAAAACAACCAATCGCTTTGTGACACATATAATTAATACGTCTTTTATATCAAAGATCGATAACAAATAAAAATATATATAATTTATTTAAGTCTATCGTTTAAGAATCAACAATCACTTTCATCGCTACAACTCTGTAAGTATAGGTGACAATTTTTACCCATATAAGAGGAAATGTGTTGGTTTGGGTAAGCAATTATAGTACAATAGATTGAAATGAATAACAACATAATATTGAATGAGTTGAGATGGATAGCACTTAAACACAATGCGGATCAATATAGGTAACAAAAAACAATGTAAATGCAATGGATTCAAACATTTAATAATGATTAATAACATATTTGTTGAAAAAATCACTAAAAATTATCTAAATAGACTATATGTTTACTTATAACACATCTTAAGTTAAACTAAATTGATGTTTTTTAAGAACAATTCATTAAGACCCGAACTAATTTTGCTTAAAACCCGTTCTGACCCACACCCATCTTGACCCGAACCCATTATAACATGTTACCCAATCCGACCCAACCTGCCCATTTTGCCAGGCATATCTATAACATATTAACATGATTGATTGTGGTTTATAAATATCCCTAAAACTTATTGTGAAAACAATGAAAACAACTATGTAATACCATTTGATACATATTACCATGAACAATTTTTATGTAACGTTGCGCCCAGATTCTACGTATGTGTTACATAGTGTTACAAATACTTTTTTTTAAATATCTCGGCGTTTTTTTTCTATTTTTTTATAAAAATCATCCAAATAATGTTACAAACCTGTAAAAAAAAAATTTCCATGGTTTTTACAACTTAATGTTGTTTTCCACTTAAGGATTGCATCTTATAAACACAATCTTAGAGAAAAAACTCTTAAACTCTATCTGGGCTGTTTATTTGGAATCTTGAAAATAAATATGTGGTTTATAATAAATTGAATAAAAAATTAGGATTTGAATAAAAAAAATATGGTTAATGTGAACAACATATTTATTTTCAAGATTACAAATGGATACAATCTCTATATCTATATATGAAATATATATATTTTTACAAACATGAATAATTCATCCTTCTAAAGTAAAATGTGTTTTCCCATTATATATGGGAAATTTATTTCTATAAACATAAATAATTGATGTGATAAGATGAAGTTACGGAACGCTTTAAATAAAAAAGAAAATAAATAAATAAAAACTCTTGGACTCCTTTAGATCTAACCCCTTGTGTCTCCATGCATGTTCTCAATTTCATGTTACCCGATCAATGACTCATTTATGTTTTATGTCCCCATCTGTCCTTGTGTTCTCAACCATATATATTCCTATATCTTCAATTTCTAATAAAAATATACTGTTTCTTTTTTCCTAATATCATATCTATATTGATGCCTTTCTCTCTAACCATATTAGGATCGATATATATCTATCGTCTGATTACCTTGGAATGAGATCTGAACCATTTAAAATAGACAATTTTTAACGATTCAGGACGGTTTCTAACGATTATCGTGGCCGGTTTGTGATGGTTTTGACAATTACATTGAGCTTTCCAAAGGTCACGTTCTTGTTTCAGATGGTATGGGGCTAGTATATATTGATGTTGGTTTCTGTAGCCGATGTTAGAATCAATATATGCTATTAGATCATCTTGAACCATTTACATAGACGGTTGAGGCAGTTACATAGTGGTATCTAATGGTAAGTATAGTTTGCAACATTTGCAACAGCTACATGACGGTTTCCGAATGGTTCCGTGTTTGCATCGGTTTACTGTGAGTTATGATGATATTTGAATGTTACTGATTTTTTTGCTTCGTTATTTATTTTTTCAATAAAGATAGATTGTTTTTCTTATTTTATGAGTTATATTTTAACTAATTAAAATAATATTATTTTTGTTTAGAATGCAATTGAATAGCTTCTATTTTGCTTGTCACGTTTGGCTTCTGGGACGAAAGGATATGTATTTTGGGTTATAGTTGCGATGGTGATTGATGATTGATTCGATGTGAAGATATTCCAATTCAATGTTGTCTACAAACACACATCTTATGACGATGAGTGGAAGTGGTAACGGTGGTTGTATCACGACCACATGTTAATTAAGGAACTAGGTTCTCTTTACCTATATATATTTTAGGGCACACCGACATTAAAAATAACACTACTTTTTATATTTTTTGATGTTAAAAATTATACACGAGTAAAAGTTATGTGTGTATGATCTGATTGATTTGACATAAGTAATGTATAGATGATGGAGATTGTGTATAAATATTAGAACACATAATTTTATCATCATTTTAAGGAACAATGTAAAATATTCATTTTTTTGGTAAAAAAAAGAATTGCATATATACCTCTTTAAACATGTAAAATTACATATTTTTTTTCCAAAAAAAGTATTCAATGCATTTATTTATAATTTTATTTGCACATGATCAGAAAAATATGCAATTTTATGAGTTTAATGTAAGGGTAAGCAATTGCCTTTTTTTTTTTTTTAAAGAAAATGTAGCGTAAAAATAAAACCGTAATTTCTACAAGGAAAGAACCAATGCCTAACATCCATCTCATCTGCATAATTAATTAGCTTTTTAATCAATAAATATCGAGGCCAACCTATTTTTGGTTAGTGGTAACATTAACGTATTTAAGGTGATTTTTCACACGTGATCATGTTCCAATAAAATAGATGTAGATTAGTGTTATGAGTTTACATAAAGTTATGGAAGTTAATATCCCATTTTAGATTCTCATTTTAGTTATACGCGAAAAATAGTTGGGTTGTTTAGCCAAAAACAAACCTTTTTAAGTGTCAAAATCAACATAGATGGCAAGTGATGATATTTATAGAAAAAGTTGCATTAGTTCACCTTTTAGTTTTTTGCAAGTGCAAAGAGGTCCCTATATTATAAAGTTGTTTAGCATAAACCTTCTTAAACAACACAAGTTGACTCCTTCGAGATTATTAGTTGGTAACGTGTAGCTTTAGACTATGGTGACCTTGACATTGAAACCATAAGGTCGTGGACGTAGGTTTGGCAAAAAAATCTTATCTAATTGGGCATTAAATGAGGCCATCCTTTCAAAACTTCTGATTTTCATCTAATTATATAGACCCGGCCAGTTGTTGGTCAATAATGAAGATTTAGACATGAAATTTGAATAAGCGGAGATGAAGATGTTGAGGTGAATCTGTGAGCACATATGATTAGACCAAATAAGGAATGAGGTTTATAGAGATATGCTAAGAATTAAGGTAGCATGCATCTATGATAAAATAAGATAGAAAAAAATTAAATTAGTTAGAACTTGTACAAATGAGAGAGATGGTGGCACCTTAATAAAGAGTATCCTTCATGAAGAAGGGGAAGATGAGCAGATTCTAATTAGTGATAGAAACTTAGACTTTTTAGATAGTTTTTAAAGTTAATATAGTTATAGTCTTTGATAAGGATTGGTAACTTAGTTTTTCCTTTATATAGGTTTAGTAGTGTCTTTGTGTTTAGGGTATCTTTAAGTTATAGTTTTTATACTTATCAAATAGCAATGGCATTTGATTTGATTACAATATTACATGTTTTACATATTGTATCTAGTGTATGATATCTTATTTTTGCTCGATGTTTTATTATTGTGTTTTTTACATATCTTGTAATAAAAAAGTGTTTTTTGTCAAGATTTTTTAGAACAAAATTTTTATTTCATTAAAATAGCGTTTAAGATTATCTCTGCCTCATATGCATACTTTACCACTATAGTGGGATTTCTCTTGTTATCTTTGTTTATGTGTTATCTTTTGATACTATAAAGTATAATCAATTATTTAACTCATAATTTTCATTAAATCAGGCAAAATCAAACCGTTAAACATTTGAACGACTACACACCTTATATATTTAGTTGCCAACTTTTGAGTGTTCACCGAGCCAATGGTTATGAATCTTCCAAATTAAACGAAACAAGAGATGGTGTTAGCAAACATAGATATAGATCCCGTCATGTAAATACAACGTATTTTAAAAGGGGGTTTTCTAAAAGATAAAAGTTTTATAAAACATTAAAAAAATTCAAAAAAAAAAACCTTAAAACCAAAGTTTTCAAAGAATGAAATGTTTATAATAAAATGACGTGCTTACAAAAAATAGTTTTTTTAAATTGAAATATTTATAAAAGGTTTTTAAAATATGAAAGTTGGAAAAAAAATTGATATTATTTTATTACTTGAGCAATTTACTTACACATATTTTCAATCATATTTTATCTCAATATGTACATTTTTTTAAAGTTCTTAAATCTTATTATTAAATATTTAGTATTTTTATTCAATTCTTTTAATGAACAGAACTAGCCTATACTTTTTTTATAAAGAATGATATTTTTCCTAAATATATTTATAAAAACATTTTAGAATATAAAAGTCAAAAAAAATCTATTTTTATTATTACTTAAAATATTAACTTTACCCAATTTCTATCGAATTTTATCTTAAAAATCATTTTAGAATTTTTAAATATTTACTGTTAACTATTTATTATTTTTTAACACGTGTAATGCACGTGATATTAGGTTAAACAAATTAATATCTTCTTTACAAGGGAGCGTACCCCTTCCTCAAGGGAGCGATAACCTGTTTTACCGGACGCCGCCCTCGGAAAAGATGCACATGATTTGCAGAAACCAGCTTATTTGTTGTAAAAATTGTCCCCCGTCGATTTAGAATCCGAGATAAAAGTCAAGATTCCTCTCTCACCAGTTATCTATCAAAGTACCTCAAGTAGAGAGACAAACCCATGACCTTCACATTAGAAGGTAAATCTTCTACCACTATGACTTTTTATCTGAATACTCCTTCTAATAAGAAAAGGTTTTGTCTCATACACATGCATTGTTAATGAAGGGGATCTACTGAATTGGGTAAATAATTGATTAACGTCGTGTCTTGTTATATTATTATTACTATCTTTTTTTTTCTTTTAGTTTATATTATTATTATTATTATTAATTTGTTTTTCTATTTAGCACTTATATAATTATTTTTTGTTCAAAACTATCATTAACTTTTACGAAAATACTAGTTTATATGAATTTTTTTCATTTATCTATAACATATAGCATGTTTATAACACTATTGTTTAGGTTTTTATAAAATATTATAACCATTTATATATAACTTTTTGTACCATTCTCTATAGTATTTTTCAAGACATTTTGGAAACAAAACCACTTATTATAAAAATTATAATAATAAATCGATACATTAATAGAAAATAAAATATTTATACTCACATTTTCCTTTGAAATAAAGAAATTAGTTGACCAAATATTAACCAAAAATATCCCACATCACTATTAATATGAACGAATCAACCAATTTATATTGACCTATATTTTGTCTTCCTTTTTCGGTTGACCTAATTCATGATTTTTAACCTCTTTGCCAGAGGTTTAAATTCCAAAACGAGAACAATGTACAATCATGCATGCACAAATTACAAACCATTATCCACATCAATAAATTTAAGGGTTGTTTATTTACCTCTTAGTGAAATCATTCAGCACTTAATCATTCAGCATTTAACCATTCAGAACCAATACCATGTTGAATGGAAAATATATACCATTCAGCACTTAATGATTCAGTTCAGCACTTAACCATTCAGTTCAGCACTTAATGGTTCAGATCCTCTTAATCATTCATACATCTTAACCATTCAGACATCTTAGCCATTCAACACTTAATGATTTAAATCTACCAAACATCCCCTTAGTAATTTTAGTTCTATAAACCGACCGTTGAAAATGAAAAGTCGGCTGACCGGGCCAATAGAAGGACCAAAACAAACGGCAAAACCGCGTTGAAATGTTGACCCCTTCAAAATTCGGAGCCGAGAAAAAAACAGTAGAATTTACAAAAAGAGCCTTGGAAAATAGAAATGTGTCGTTTTCAGTGACTGCTGAAAGCTAATGATTAGTGCCAACCTCCAAAGTACAGCTGTGTTCATGCCATAGATGCTTACAGATCGCAGCGTATCCCTTAATAAACGCTTAATTTATGGAAATAATTATGTAATATGTTAGAGTATCTCCAACAGTTTCTGGTTCAAACCAGCCACATCACTGTCACATCAGCTTTATTAAAACCACCTTTTTACTCAAACAATACACCTTCTCAAACCATCTTTATATTTCCACATCATCACTTACTTTTACATTTATTTTAAATAACAATTTCACAATACTATAAAATATTTAATTTTTATATATTTATTTAAATAAATAGCAATATAATAAAAAATTAGCAAAAAATAGATTAACTAGCCGTTAAAAATTTAACCGTTAAACTAGCCGTTACGTAAAAAAATTGGACAAACAAAAAAATACATAAATTTTTAAATAAATAAAATATATATATATATATATAATTTTTTAATATTTTTTTATAAATATAAATATAAGTATATATATGGATTAATATTTTAATAAATATTTATATATGTATGTGATGAGAGCGTGGGGTCCACATTATTTGGTTTTTCTTGGTTTGAAAATTAAAACCACTCTTTGTTCAAACCAAGCCTCCAACAAGGAGGTGATAAATATCTTTGTTCAAACCACCATCAAACCATCCGTTGGAGATGGTCTTACAACATGTAGAATATTTGTATATTTTAATTTTATAGATTGCTTGATTATTATTTTTGGTTAAAAATAAAAGGGACCTAACATTTGTAAACCATTAACATTTTCTATGAATATTCTTATTACCTTTTACTTGTACAATTTTTCTTAAAACACTTTTAATATAATAAAGTATAAAATATTTTTAACTCAAAATGAATAATTAAAATCAGAATCTTCTAATTCAGTTATTAAATGCCAATTAATGTGGGGTTCAATTGACAAAGCATTGTAATTAAAACATGGTATAAAAATTATTATCTACCAAATGACATATAGCATAGCGGTTGCTTAATGAATTTTCTTATGAAAAGTCTTGTGTTGGGTTATTGTCTAAAACAAAATATTGTTCTGGGTTAGGTTAGAGGTTTTTTTTTTTTTTTTAATTTTATTTGTGGGTTTTCTTCTAAACAGTCTGGTCAGGTCATCACGCTCTATTATTAAAGACAAAAGAGGATTTATTTGTTAGGATGATTTCGGGTGACCGAACGTTTGTTGTTTAATAAAACGTATAAAATTATTTTGTTTAAGATACGGTTTCAACCTCTGTCTAATAATTCAGTTGTGTTTTAAATTGGGTGTCTACGTTTAAAACCATTGAAAAAAGTCTCTTTAAAAAAGAAGTAATGCAACTATGATTTTATACGATGAAAGGCAGGGTTTCTTAACGCAACTATGTTTACACTTTCCACACATAGATTGTATTTCAAAACCAATGATGTTTTGTCCTAGTGGTAAGATTGATGTATGAGGAAAGTGATAAGAAACCTAGGTCTTGTGTTCGATCCTTGATTTCGTCGTGCCTTTGAACGGGTGTTTGGGTCGAGTTTTCCCAAGGAATTGGTGGCTGGTGGGATAGGGCTCCATCCGTCTAGACTAGTGGCCAGCTCGGGCATCCTTTAGTCATTGGAGGCCGCATACGGAGTATTTGATAGTTGATTAGTTGGCCGTTCACAAAAAAAGATTGTATTTTAAATATCCGGTGGTATATTATACATTCTAATAAATCTTAATTTACCGATATATTTAGTGCTATAACTGACTTAATTTATTTTGAGGCTTTAGAGGAAATTTTAATTTTGGAGTTTTTTAAATTTTTTTTAATAACACTAATAAATCTAAACTGTTATCATAAATTAGTAAATAAGGAAATTATGTAAAGTTGAACATTCCAAAATTATTAATCACAAAATTGATAATTATCACAACTAATTTCTTGCAATCTGTACTAAATGACTACCTATAGAAACACATGTCATTTTGTGTTTTAATATCAATTTTTCCATGTCACTTGTCATAAACGATTTTTTATATCAAATTTATTTAAAATTATGAATAGTTTATTAATTTAATTAACAAAATATTAACGTTATTTTTTAAAATTTAAATTAAATAATAATAAAAAGTTACTAACAAAACATCAAATATTTCAAAACAATTTTTTGAAATAAACTACATCTGAATAATGTTTAAGTTATTACTTTAATTAACCAAAAAATAATATCATTTTTAAACTTTCTTTTTTTTTTAAAAAAAAAATTGACTTTTAAACATCTTGATTTAAAAAATATATATACACGATAATGTGTATTTCTTTATATAAAATTGTAGGCTTCCACCCATTTTTATTTTATACAGATTATATAAAAAGAATATTAACTAGTTAGCGAGTTAAAGATTAAAGAATTATAGAACGTTATTTAGAAATAAACATATTGTTTAAAAATTATAGTTTTAAATTATTTTTCTCTTTCAAAAAATTTTCTTACTTTAAAATTGTATTTTATAAAACATAATTTTTTTTTGTAAGCATAAAAACAATTATATCAAAAGGTACATTTTTTTAGATATTTAGTTTAGATTTAAATATTTGGTAAAAAATTAATATAAAAAGCTTGTATTTTGAATTCAAATTTTATTTGTTTTCAACTAAATTGTTTTATAATTTATAAATTATTATTATTGACTATTTAATTGTTTTAATTAAACATGCGTAATAAACATGTTTACTAACATAAAGTGTGTAAATTGTTTTCACACATTAATGCTAAAGTTTTATAAGCCGCCACATTTGTTGACATATATGAAAATCTGTTTAATAATGTAAAATGCTGAAGAGTTTGAATTAATTTATCACTTTGGAATCTGCATATTTAAAATACAAATTGTCACTAATTATATCTTAAGCATATTTAAAATACAAATTGTCATTAAATATATTTTAAGCCGCGAAAACTTAGTTCAATTGTTAGGGTTTTCATTTTTTATAGTGGAAGTTAGGGGTTTGAGTCAATTTGGTGCCAAGTTTGAAGGACACCAACTAAAAGATTAGTTTGAGGTTTATTTCATGTTTGATTCTGATAGGGGCAAAGGTTTACTTGTTTTACGAGGTTCCCGTGCATCGAGTCATGGGTAGAGCTTAATAGGAGGCGGGGCGGGCCAGGGAGGGGAGGGGCGGGGCGGGGGAGTGGGACACCGCCCCCCTTTTTTTCGTCCGTAATGTTAATTTTTCGGCCAAAATGTTATGTTTAGTTAAAAATCGTGGTTTCGACCCCTCAATTTAAAAAAATTAACATGTATTCTGGTTTTCAAAAATTTATTCCCCTTACTTTGCCCAAGATCCGCCACTTCATCGAGTAGTCGACGTTGGTTACAGACTGTGTGAACAAGAGATAAACATGAGTAAAACGTCGTTAAAAAATATTTATATCTTAATCTAGCTTTATTAGTTGGATCATTAATTATTCTGGTCGAACATAACAAAGAACTTCCCTCAAGGGGTAGTTTGGGAAACTAAACCGAACCAATAAAACGACACGTTTTGAGCGGCAAAGGGTGCATTTGGTTGAACAAACCTAACCACCACTTTCTTTCGTGGTTCACACTCATTTTGCTTTTTTCCTTTTTTTTTTTTAATTTTTTAATCAAATATATCAAGAAAACAATTTATAACGAATTTATAATCCGAAATAACAAATAATATAAATAATAATAATATTCTCTCTCTTCTTTTTCATCTTTCTAAATTTCTAAAGCCATACTATCCTCGATTTCATCTACTGTTCCTCTCTCTCCTCCAACCTCTCTTTCTCCGGACCGCCGGAAAACTCACCGGTGTTCACCGGTTATTCGGATTCTCCACGATGTTGACTAACGGAGTTCTATCTGGAGTTGCTATTGTCAACAAGTGCGCTTAAGGAAGCGAATACGTAATATCGGTGTTACTTTTGTCCGGTTGTCTGAGATTACAGAGTTTAACCGGTTGAATCTTCCGATCTCTTCTTCTGGTGGTTGTTTAAAGGGAATGTACCCGAGATAATTTCCGATATCGTGATCTAGTTTGAGATCTGTGGTTGTTGCGTTTCTTATGCTCGATTTCTCTTTATCTGTTTCATTTTGTATGGTTGTGGTGAAGTAAGAGAATACGGAAGGTCTCGGCGACAAACTTTGGAATGAGATGGTAAATTACGATGTTGAAATTTTATGAATATGTTTTACATGCGTGGTTCTATATTTTTTGGGGGAGAATAATGGTTCTTCTGAAATTGATTGCATTACGCCATTTTTGTGTCATTAGTCCGGTTTCGTGAATCGTTAAAATTCAATTTTATATCTATATTTTTGAGGATTAACCAGAACGTGAAAGTTATGGCAGTCATCATTTTGTGTTTTTATACTTGGTAAATTTAATACCATGTTTCCTTTTCCTGGATGATTTTAATTTTGTTGGTGTTGTAGAAATCAAGAGTCATTGATCTGGTAACTTGATATTATCTATACGATTTCTGTAAAGAATTTGCTGAGAACTTTCATGAGGTTGTTTGACATTCTGTTGGTAGATTTGTTAGTTCCTGATAAATTGTTTTAATGATGTTCTTCCATATTTCCCTAGACTAGACTAGATTGAAGGTTTTGTAAAAAAATAATAAATAAATTCAATGAACAAAAAAGACGATTTCTAGGAATCTTATGAGACGGTTTCTTGTGGAAAGTTTTTATACATCTTTATAATCTCGAACCTGTATGCCAATTGATATATGATCCAGAATTAAAATAGCAGATTTTTTGTGTATCTTTTTTCAGGGGGAAGGAAGGATTTGTTTCTCCAGAGAGGCTACGTTAGAATTTTTGAAGCATAAAAGGCTTCAGCGAATTAAAGCAGGTACATTAAATGACAGTACTCATGTAATGAACGTAATGACTAGAAGCAGTGGAGATGCTTTAAGAGGTTCTGCATCCTGTGGTGTGAGATCATTTAGAAATCCAGATATATCTGCACAATCTGGTTGTGTTCTAAATGGGAGAGATGCTATGTCAAAGCAAAAGGTTGAGAAGTTTGACACAACTAATCTTGATTGGACAGATAAGATGCCAGAGTGCCCTGTTTACTTTCCAAGTAGGGAAGAATTTGAGGATCCTTTGGCGTATCTGCAAAAAATTGCTCCAGAAGCTTCAGAATACGGTAATGGCCCAGTAATTTGCAATGGTACCATGATTTATCTCCGCAAGTGTGTGTCTATGCAATTATGCGATATGCATAGATCATTAGCCTGCTAGTATGCTCATTAATGTGCAATACATTTGCTATTACTGCTAGCTATAAATGTGATAGAAGATGCATTTTCTGCTGGAACTTCAGTGTTAAATACTATAAGGATTATGTATGTGGTAAAATTTGACAATGCATTTTAAAGCAAACCAAGTATAACTGTTTTGAAGTGTGAGGGAATAGAGTTCATTAAAACTTGATCAAGATATAAACTACAAAACATCATAAATAAGGGTTTACATCTCCTTCATCCTATCATGACATTCTTCTATAAATGCTGATACATTATTTTTATTACAGTTAGGACAACATGAATGTTATGTAAATTATTTCCTTGGAATCCAATTTCAGGTATATGCAAGATTGTTTCACCTTTGAGTGCTTCTGTACCAGCAGGCATGGTTTTGATGAAAGAGAAAGCTGGTTTTAGGTTTACAACTAGGGTTCAGCCTCTTCGTCTTGCAGAGTGGAATACTGATGATAAGGTTACCTTTTTCCTGAGTGGACGGTGAGTTCCCATTATTATAATTTCTTTTCCTTTTTTTTCTTTTTTAATAAGCTCTTTCAGAGATTGAATAGCATTTTTCTATTCAGAAACTATACATTCCGTGATTTTGAGAAAATGGCGAACAAAGTTTTTGCTCGTAGATATTATAGTAATGGATGTCTTCCTGCTACTTATGTGGAAAAAGAATTTTGGAGGGAAATAGCTTCTGGAAATACTGAAAGTGTTGAGTATGCATGTGATGTTGATGGCAGTGCATTTTCATCTTCTCCAACTGATGAACTTGGAAATAGCAAATGGAATTTAAAGGTTTTGACTTATTATCCTGTCATTTATAAATCCTGCTTTGCATTGCATGATATGTTTGCCGATAATGATTAATTTTTGTTACATATACTTGATTGTGCATGTTCCATTAACTAAGATCAAGGTTTTTTGATTATAGAAAGTTGCGCGACTGTCCAGATCGATCTTACGTCTACTAGAATCAACAATTCCGGTATACAAATAGTTCATCTTCTTTAATTGCAAATATATACAAATTAATATTGGTTTGCTTTTGTTCACTTGTCTAATATTTTTATGATTTACAGGGAGTTACTGAACCAATGCTTTACATAGGGATGCTATTCAGTATGTTTGCGTGGCATGTAGAAGACCATTACTTATACAGGTAATGTATTTTGTCATTTTATTTCATTATATGTTTTCTACTTTATGCTTATATAGTTCTGCTACATTTGTTACAGCATAAATTACCATCATTGTGGAGCTGAAAAAACTTGGTATGGCGTTCCGGGTCATGCTGCACTAGATTTTGAAAATGTTGTTCGTCAAAAGGTGTATAATCATGACATTCTGTCAACAGAAGGGGAAGATGGAGCTTTTGATGTTCTCTTAGGAAAAACAACCTTATTTCCTCCTAATATATTGTCGCAACATGGTGTTCCAGTTTATAAGGCTGTCCAAAAGCCCGGGGAATATGTTGTCACCTTCCCCCGAGCATATCATGCCGGGTTTAGTCATGGTAAATATTAGAGTTAATTACATAGATTGTCCGTGTGGTTTGCGGAAAATATAAGGTTTGAATTTTACAATTTTAACTTCTAACAAGTTTGGTTTTTAATCCTAACTTTCGTTGGCCTTTTATTAAATTAGGGTGAAATGACCCATACCACCCTTTAACTTTTTGAATAGTCAGAGTTAAAAGGTGTTAAGATCAAATGGTATTTTTAACATTTCACCCTAATTTAAATGAAAAATTAACGGAAGTTAGCCTTAATGTCTAAACTTGTTACAAAATTGAAATCATAAGACCCGGATCTATTACTTGATCTATTACTTTAAACCCTTAGTATTTAAATATGTTATTTTTTGCAAACCACAGGGACTATTTGTGTAACTAATTTTTTAATAATTTAATAATTATGATTTAGAAAATCTCAATAGAATCTGTATTGTCATACTGATTGACAAGTGGTGATATCATAGGTTTTAATTGCGGCGAGGCTGTGAATTTTGCAATTGGTGATTGGTTCCTGTTGGGATCAATAGCTGCGCGTCGTTATGCACTTCTTAATCGTATGCCTTTGATTCCTCATGAGGAACTTTTGTGTAAAGAAGCCATGCTTATGTCATCAGTTGGTGATTTTGAAGATCTAGACCGTTCTGTAGATATTGCATCTAAAGTTAGCATTAAGGCATCATTTGTGAATTTAATACGGTTTCAACATCGTGCGCGTTGGTGCTTGATGAAATCAAGAGAGTGTATGGGCGTTTCTCAACATTCTCATGCAACCATTCTTTGCAGTGTCTGCAAACGTGACTGTTATGTAGCTTATATCAACTGCAACTGCTATTTGCATCCTGTCTGCCTTCGCCATGGTATACTGGCATATTACTTTCTAGTTTTTCTATTTTTATATTTTCTTGGTGAAAATGTGTCCGGTATGTTTAATGTTCTTTCAAGCTGAATTCAAGTCTCTAAATAATATGATTTTGAGGCATTTTACCTCTTTATTTGAGTAACACGAGTCGACACCATAAATAAACAGGCTGAAATTTTCATGTCTATTTTCGGGTATTTTATGCTTCCAAATGTAGTTTTGACATGAGTCATTTTGTTAAGTCATGATATTTCTTGAATTGTTTCAGAGTTCAAGTTACTTAACTTGCCTTGCGGAACAAGCTTTACACTCTCTGTAAGGGATGCACTCTTTGAAATGGAGACAGTTTCCAAAATGTTTGAGGAGGATAAAGATATCATCAATGAGGTTGAACATCAATTTAGAAACAGAAATGATACGGTTCTGCTATCTGAACTTTACCCATTGTCTGAAAACAATGATTACAATTTGTATTGCAAGATTGATTTTCAGCAGGGCTGGAATTTAAAACAGTCTGTTCCTGAGATCATGGATGTTGCTGAAACTTGTTCATTTCATGATCATGTAAGCATTAACTCGTTGCTTAAAACTCAATGTTACGTGACTTGTTTTCTTTCCTTTTTCTTATGTGTGTGTGTGTGTATAGTTTAACCTTAGTAAATGATTGTTTCAACAGATGCTTGATGATAATAGTTCTAAAGATATAGATTTGGAAATGCATACAGCTTCACCAGTTGATGTTAGAAGTACATGCCATTATAGTGATGACTCTGACTCAGAGATATTTAGGTTCAAACGCCGTTCATCCTTAAAACCACAACATAAAAAACCAACCAGTTCTGTCTCTTCAAAACCTGAACTTCAGGTAGTTGATCCATAAAATTTATATATTTTATTTTTCGAGTTAATTACACAGATGGTCTCTGTGGTGTGCGGAAGTAATAGGTTTTGGTACTAAGGGTTTAATGTAAGTGATTTGGATCTTATGTTTTCAGTTTTGTACCGGTATTAAGACTAAATTCTGTAAGTTTTTCTATTAAATTAGGGTGAAATGGACAAAATAGCCTTTGCTTTTTATACTCTGACTTGGGTATATATGTCATTTCACCCTAATTTAACGAAAAAGTTAACGGAAGTTGGTCTTAATATTCAAACTTGTTACAAAATTTAAAGCATAAACCTATACCTGTTACTTTAAACCCTTAGAACTTAAACCTGTTATATTTCGCAAACCAAAGGAGTTGTCTTTGTAATTAACTCTTATTTTTTATTTTTTTTATTAATCAAGGAGTCGGTGCTTTTCTTTCTGTATTGGTTGCTAACCCCAGTTAGTATCATGGTTTCACAGGGGCTTAAACGATTAAAGAAAGTACAATCTGTTGAAAGATCTGAACATAACCCAACACCCCAGTATTTAAAAACTGGAAAAGATTGCATGACAAAAGATAGATTTGGTAGAGAAAGCACCAGGTCCATCTCTATCAAGTACAAGAAAATGGGAAATGAAGAAGCTGTGAGTAAACTCGAGTTAAAGAAAGTACCAACTCTAGAGCCTGATCCAAAACGTCTTAAAGTAAAGGGCAATTTAATTAGCGGTTCATTTGAATGCAGACAAATTTCTTAGAGCTTTAGCTCGGCTAACAACACAGATAAAAGTAGATGAAGCAGCAAGTATGACAAAAATTAACCCACATTGGTAGGTGAAACAGAAATATATTCTTTGTGCAGGCCTCTATTTGTCACTGTGGTGAATTCTTTTTTGTTTCTTTTTTAGGTAAGTAGATTGCTTTTGGTGTCAAATTGTTATGAGGCTAAAATGGTTGTTAATAATACCATTTAATGTCAAGTTTCCAGTTCTTTATTCTTTATGGATGTAGCATGTAGTTACTTTGACTACATCAATAACAATCAAGATACAATTTTATCACCAAATCTTTCTTTCGTTTTAAGCAAAGGGTTCTTTGGCTTAGAAGCCAAGACAAAGTTATGTTGCTTTCATTTTGATCACAAATGATTCTTTGGCACAAAGGGGCCATTAGAACGCACATTGCTCAAAATGATCCTATCACTAGTTTTCTGACTTATCTCATAAAGCCGCATGTCTAACCTAAGTCGTGTAGCTTAGCAAGGCATTGGTGGCATCTTATAAGTTTCTGCTTAACCTAAGCAGTTTTTAGCTTATCGTGTTGGTTAGCAGAGAATTAATGAGGTCGTATACAAGTTTTTTGATAAAGGGTTCCTATGGTTAAAATTAAAGCATGTTCTGATAGATTTTGGTAACTTGTTAAGAAGCCTTTAGGGGCTTAGAGCTATATGCTTACATTTATTTGATTTGTGTACTAACATTGGCAATATGGCTACATGCGGTTATGGTTTCTCAGAGAAGTCATAACCGGAAACGGTTCCACATTAACCTAGTCAAACCGGAACCATAACTAACCAAAAACTGATAAAAACCTGTTTGGAATCAGTCAAAACCACTAAAGGCTTCAAGTTTTATAGGCTAACTTCGGAACTGGTTACCAATAATGACCGGAACTTGTTTTTAACAGTTTTTGCCCCGTTCTGGTATTAACCGGGTGAAGGCGAAACTGCTTCCGTAATTGATGCATTTATTGGTTATGTTTAACCCAGTTATTATCATTTTTTGGACGGTTTTTATCAGTAATTGATGCATTTATTGGTTATATTTAACTCAGTTTTTGGCCCAATTAATGCATGTAATTTTATCACTAACTCACTAAGTGCTTTGAGGCCCAGTATTTTATACCTTGTAGTTTTGACTTTGAAAGGCATAATCTGGTTAAATTGAAAGTCGGTGAGTATTTAAGTATGGCATTTGGTAGACTGGTAGTAATGTTACAAATGGGCTGATTCGGATAATATGGGCCGGCTTGATAACTAATAGGAACCAAACTGGCATAGTTGTTTTATAAAAATCCAAATAGGTTTTCGCCACGTTCCAAATAATTTGGTTATAACTTATAGCTCAGGTTTTGATATTTATGGCTACTGATACCATAAGTTATGGCAGTTATCCGAACTAAGAGTTTATCTCGCATGTTATGTCTATAATCATGTATTAAACATAATAAAAATACAATCTCAAATTTAATACTCATCATATAAAAGTTACCACTTTACCTTAAAACATTGAGTGTAAATCACAAAATTTATATAAAATAATAGCAAAGAAATAACAACCTAAAACTCACACACCAGTCACCTATTAATATTACCCGATTAAAATTCTACAAAAAAAAGTTAAGTCATGCCACATGAAATAACTACTTGATCACAATAGCAAATGACAACAACACGAATATAAAAATGAAACTAAAAAAGGTCGTAATGGTTGTTAATATGTCATAAAACACCAAATTGAATCTCATAAGAAAAACAATTGTCATTCAAAATAAACACGAACTCAACCATAAGCCTGCAATGTTAGAAATCATATAAGGAAAACCAGTGTTGTAAAAATCGCGATTAATCGGTAATCGGGGTATAATCGATTAATTTTAAGCTAGTCGCCCAGTTAATCGGTAATCGGTCCTAGTCGGTCCTAGCCGGTCCTAGTCGCCCTAGTCGGTGTTAATCGGAGCTAGTCGGAAATCTGTCCTAATCGGAAACTGGTTGAAAAATCGGCCCAAAATCCCAAATTTCTTGGCCCAGTCCCAAAAAAAGGGGGTTTCTTCCTTTCCCAGCTCTCGATCGGCATTGATTCCTGCAAATCTAAGTCGATCTCCTCTCCAAGACGATCGAACTGCAAAATCCAAGTCGATCGAAGTCATCAATCATCATCATCATCGATCGATTGCTTTTTTCTTCACATCAGCTCCTGCTTCTTGTTCGGTATTGTCGATCAAAATCCAAGTCGGTCTTCACATCAGCTCCTGCTTCTTGTTCGGTATTGTTTTTTCTTTCCAATTAGCTCGTAAATCGATTGCTACTTGTTGTTCATAAATCGATTGCTGCTTGAGTGCTTGTTCTTCCTTTCCAGTTAGCTCGTTTTTTTCTTTTTTTTTTTTTGTTTTTGCTTTAATTTGTTTTTTTCGATTGCTGCTTGGCTGCTTGCTGTTCAGTATTGTTTCAATTTCAAAAGAAATTTTTTGTTTTTATTTTTGAATTTTGAACTGAATTTTATGTATAATGTATGTTTGTAACACAAAATTTCTTTAATGTTTTTGTTATATATTAGGCTTGTTAGCAATCGATTAGATGAAGTAGAGGAGGTGGAAGTAGATGAGGAGGATGATTATGAGTCGGATGGTGTTGAAATTATTGAACAATATGGGCAGGATGACGATGAATTTTGAACTGTTTGATTATGGAAGTATTTGAACAATTTGATTTTGGCAGTATCTGAACTATTTGATCTTTGAAGTATTTGAACTAATATAGTAATATGTTAATGTTTGAATTTTTAGATTTGAATTTTGAAGTATTATATTTATATTTATGTGTGTCTTTGTGTGTATATATATAAAATTTTGAAAAATTCTACATAAAAATCCCAATCCGATTAATCCCGATTAATCCCTAGTCCCTACCTCGCCGGCCGACTAGCGACTAGCGATTTTTACAACACTGAGGAAAACAATAAAAAAGATATGCTTAGTCTTAAAATCTAACGTCAAAAAACACGAATCCATTGTAAGCAAGTAATAAAAAAATTAGAAAATCAAAAAAATAAAATTTGTTAAGAAACATGAATCAAACGTAAGCAAGTAATAAAAAATACTATAAAATCAAAACAATAAAATATGTTAAGAAACATGAATCAAACGTAAGTGCGCAATATAAAAATTATAAAACCAAACTAATAAAAACATTTTCAAAGAAAAAAAACTCAATAAAAGAGTAAATTGAAGCTTTACTTTTTTTTAAACCAAATTCTAACGTTAACAAAAAATAAATTCACATGAATTTGTTAACCAACAAAATAGAAATTTAGGTTGGTTACAATTGTTAACTAACATATAGAATAAAAAAATATTTAATTATTTATATTTATTATTATTTTTATTTTTATTATTATTATTATTATTATTATTATTATTATTTAATTGTTACTATTATATGATTATTATTATTTAAACACCCCTAGTATAGTTCATGTGACCGTGAAAAACAACAAACGATTAAATTAGAATTTAAGAGATTATCCAAGTGAAATTGTTATTGATTAATTGTGTTAGAAAATAAAATTTTCCCTAAAAATATATAGAGAGAAAAGGCCTCAAAGGTGTGATGTTCATCATCATTTTTTATAGATCTTAGCATGAATCATGCTTAGAAACCATTATAAAAAGATCTAGCAATTTAATGGATATCCAGGTGAAGGAACGAATCAGGGCTTTAATCCCATGTTCGAACCTAATGGGGGGCGAGGGTTTACGGATTCCATCCGGTTCCCGCGCATCTGGGGGCACACGTGTCTCAGGTCGGAGATCGAGGAATCGATCTTAGCTATCAATCGTCAGGATAACTGAAGGTAGCACGACGAGACAGTTTAACTGCCGTTCAAAAAAAAAAAACAAAGATCTAGCATTAAATTTTATATCTTGATGTGTTTTGTTAACAAAGATCTAGCATTAAAGTTTATATCTTGATGTGTTTTGTTTTAGATACTTTGATCCAATGTGAACAAAGATCTAGCATTAAAGGAACCTTGTACTTGTAACGAGCTTACAACTAAAGGAGGCTTGTATTTATACAAACTCGCCATAACAGTTAAAGTATAAGATAAAACATAATTAAAGTACATTTAGTTTTAAACATTGTAATTAAAGTATGGTTAAATTATTGACAAAAACGGATAATTAAAGCTAATGTAATAGTCACTGATTATGTATGACTATGTGTATAGTTGTTATTATGTGCTAAAGCATGTTTAAAGAAAAAGTTATATTATTAAAGCAAAGCCAAAACTCATTCAACAACGTTAACTTTTATACGTACATTAGTTCGATCTACAAGTTTGAGAGGTTAAAGATGTGAGCTTGACATGAATTGAGAGGCTTCTCAACATAGGTTCAAGATTGGCATTGTAACATAAATAGTTTAGGGTAAACAATTTGATGTTTTGTTAAAGACAAAGGCTACATGATGACTTTCAAAGTTTCCGCTACATTGCGAAAAATGTGATACATAAAGCAACAATTGCAATTGCAAAACTAGCAATGGACAACATTTTTAGCCAATTTTATGATGGCTTTTCCTTTGTCAAGTATCAAAAGTTAAGTTACTACAAGGAAAGGCGTTGAGTCATGAATATGAAAAGGAAAGGCGTGTCACTGAGTTTTTAAATTTATGATTAGTTACGTAACTTATGTTTATGTTTTTTTTTCCCTTTAACAAGTTAGTTATTTGTGCTTTAGACTAAGTACCGTCCATGTATATGGTTGTCAAATTGGGTGTGCTTAACCTCTAAGGAACTAGTGTATCGATTAAAGCTAGTGGATGAGAGACAACCGAAATGTATTAAGTTCAATTCCTGCTTAAGTCAATTTTCTACGTACATGATTGTCAAATAAGAGTGTGTTTTATCTGTTTTTCCTGGTTAGTCGGGTATTAAGAGGGACCTAAGAATTTACCATGTAAGTGAGTTTGTACGGTTAAAAAAAGAAAAATTGAGTGCGCTTCCATTTTGGTTGTATGTGTTTTTTTTTATGAAAATTGAATATTTAAATTTCATTTTATGGTAGTTAATTTTTGAAAATGTTTATACTGAAAATTTTAGCTTGGTTAATTATGGGGGTCAAACTTTGTATTTCGTCAGTTTCAGCCAATTTATATACATTTTTGTTAGTAAACTGAATTTTGAAAAATAAAATAATAATAATAATAATAATTAAATAACTATTATTATTATTATTATTATTATTATTATTATTATTATAAAAACGTTATTTTATTGGGATATCTTCTATGTTGGCGGTTAAGACGTTGATTGTAACAAAGAAACTCACACTACAAAACTATTATAACACTAAGTGTCTAAGATGGTGTTTGTTTTTCAAAAGTTAAAATGTTTGCAGTTCACGGACCAAATCTACAAACATCTATAGCAAAAGTGTGTATATTTAAATTGAAAGATGATTGATTACATGCAAAATCTAGTGAAACTAAGATCTAGATTACCTGTTAAAAAGAAAAGAAAACACCTAACTACTACATATACGTAAATAAAATCATATTAGTTATAAACAATGCAAATAAAAAAATAATTTGGCACTTTGGTACCCAAGAAAAGTTTTTAGATCTTGTTGGTAGGTGACATTCATGTGTGTTTATTGTCTCTGTTTTCTTTAATAATGCAAATAAACTTATGATTTATGTTTTTTACACACATACATATATTGATATTTTAATAAAAAACAGAAATAAAAGCCCACCTTGAAAGGCGGGGAGAAAATTGGAAAAGAAATAAGTAGCAGCAGTAGTCGTTTTCAGTTTATAATATATCCATAATTCCTAGAACTACATCTCTCTATCTTTAATGCCAACCATTCTTCCCACTGCCTATTTAAATTTTGCCTTGGTACCATCCTGCCCTACCCCCTTCCATTATTACTAATGGCTTCATAAGATCATGACATTTCATCAAAAAAATCTTTTTTTATTATTATTTTTTTTGGGAAATTACAAATCCATATGGATATATATAGATCGATATTCGTAGGAGTAGTAGATGACAAACCACTACAACACAAGTGGTCAAAAGAGTCGTAGAGTTGGCTTTTATTAAGCCAGATTTAAGTTTTAAATTGATGTAAACGCTTGACCAAATGGCTTATAGCCTAATGGTACCCCCTTGACTTCTCGAATGGAAGGTCTTGGGTTCGAGTCTCGGCTTGATAAAAAAATGTTTTAGGTTTCCTTCTAAAAGGTGGTGTCAATATACATATTTAAACATACTTGCACCAAATTTTTCTTGCTTTTTGGTTTGATCACCTAACATCACCCATATTTTTTGCATTTGATTGTTTGCTTTTACCCTTCACGTACAGTTTACGATTTTATTAATTTTGGATAGTAGTGAATACGAAGTTAAAAAAAAAAAAAAAAAACTTAATAAATGCTTATTTTCATTTCAAGACTCCAAAACTCAGAAATCTTTCTCAAAACCAAATTTTGTTAACAAATGCTTACTTTCATTTCGATCGGTAAGTACTTTTGATATTAGTTTAAATTTCATGTCACGATCATGAATCTTTTGTTTTAAATTAAGCTTAATCCCAACTATGAACATTTTACCTGCATGAAATAATAAACTCTTTTAATAAAGTTGTTCCAAAACTAAAGAAATTAAGAAAGAATTAAAAACAGAAATAAGTTAAAGATATACAGAGAATAAAAGAGGCTTTAAATGAATATTGGGCCATTGGAACCCACAGACTGTGAAAGCAATTAAAAGGCTGCAAAAAACTTAAAAACATGAAAATGAAGTAAAGTGTAGAAAATACAAATAGGTCAAAACATAGAGGGGACACATGAGTTGTGGTCAGTCAGCGAGGAGTCAATCATCAAGCAATAGATTGCAAAATCATTGATTATTTTCTATCCTCCATCGAAATAATCACACATACTCTCTCTGGTGTATTTCAACACACAAATCAAGACATCATGCTCTGCAGACAATGACATGACCACAATGCAAACTGTTTGCACACATGCATCAGGCTAGCTGCTCACATGTCCATGCATCACATGCATGCATGCATGCATGCATGCATGCATGCATGCATGCTTGTGTTTATTTGTATTAATTATCATGTAAAAATAAATTCTAACAGAAGTTTCTTGGCCAGACAAAATTTCAACAAGATTATGCTGTTTTATTCCCAAAATGGTGAAGTGACTTGTGGTTTAATTTCTTGTAAAAATTAGGGTAAATATCTGAGATAATCTAAGTGATTTTTAGTATTTCACTATTTTTTTTTGAACGACGAAGGTCTCAATCGTGTGAACCTACTGTTTCCAGGCTATGTCACCAAGGTCTAGTTACCTGGACCTCTCATGAGTCACCACAACCACCCAGGAGAAAACCCCCTGACCCCCCACAGACCCCTTTTTTGATGCGGGAGGGATTTGAACCTAAGACCTCATATTTGAAAGAATTTTGGGGTACCATTAAGGCAATGCCTCTTTGGTTAGTATTTCACTATTAATCTATAGATCTAAATTATTCATTTGGTTCTAAATTTTAAACATTTTTAACACATATAGTTCTTAAGTCACCAAATTACCTCACATTTCACATTTTGAATAAATTATCCTAACCTAAGGACTATATGTGTTATAAATGTTTAATATTTCTGAACATATAAGTAATTTTTTGAAACTTAGTAACCAAAAGTGAAATATTAGCAAATAATAGAGATATCTCGATAATTTACTGTAAAATTACATAATTTATGTATAAGGAATTACAACAATTTACGACCCATTTGTACTTGATCAATATTATTAACTCTTTAATTTTTTGATAATGTATTGATGATTTATACAAACCTAATCAATTGATATAAAAGCTTGAAAGTTCATAATACAACACCAAATAAGACAAGAGGAACAAACGCATACCATTTAGTTTTTTATACATATTTTTTTTAATATTTTTGTACGTGTATATACAATTGGTTGTCTTCAGTTTCGTAGGTTATGTAAATATAAACCATCAATATGTTTCATATACACACACAAATGCATACATGTATGTATGTATTGTATATATGCCTAGACATATGTCATATGCAGTTTATATACATAAAGTTAGTATTTCTGTTTGAATTTCAAGAGAAATTAGTGAGAAACAATGAATATTACATTTATACTATATTCTTTATTTTTTAGAATTTTTAGAATGAAAAAAATAAACAATTAATCTTATTATATGTGTTCTTTGCAATAATAGACAATATTCTGCTTTAGATCTCTCTCAAAAATATATATGTGTGGTTAAAACATAAGGGCAAGTAAAGCAATTGAAGCTCTCTAATTAAGATTTGGGACCTCAAAATTTATATAGTTTTTAAGGTGTTAAGATTTGGGTGGGGTCTCATATTTATTTCGATGTTTTCATAACCTTTTGCACTAGTATGCAAGATAAAGGTTACACATATTATATCGTAAAGCAATACAACCCCTACGTAAACAAGAATTGAGTCGAACATATTCATATCTAGAGATGCTTTGTGAATAAGTTACTAGTTACACTTGTATAACACATATTTAATAGTTCTCTCTTTTAATATTTAACTTTAAATCCACTAGCTTATAAAGATTATTATTATTTAAAAATAGAGAGAAAGTGAAGAAAATGATAAAGTTATCAGTTATTGATACGTATTAACTTATTTAATATAAGAGAAATACAAGAAAACAAAGGTAAATAAATAGCATAAAATGACACTTGTATTCTTTAGTTATTTTTTTTTAAAGCAGACTAGACTAGCTATAATATCTAAGCATGTAAACCATCTCTTTATTCTACTGTTTCTTGAAAAACTACAGAGGGAAAAACATGTTTTAAGGACACGTCTTTTAAACCAATAACGTGGAAAAAAAACTTATTGGTCAAACATAAGACAACTATATTTATCTACTAATTTTAAAAATAAAGATTTTAAGGACACATATCATGTTTTAACACCTTAAAATTAATTTTTTTTCTTATTTCTCTCTTAATAAATATTTATCTAACATTTTAAAAATTTTAAATTTCATCTTCTTTATTCTGTCAAATAGCAATGATTTTATCTAATTTGGTAATAATATAATTATATTATAAGTAGTATTTTTATCTTTTTATAAAACGTCTTTAAAAATATATAAGGTGTCATTTAAAATAAATAATTTTAAAATTTATTCATTTAACATTTATAAGATTTTAACCTGTAAATTTAATATACTACTAATAAAACCATTAATTGAATTTCTGGAATTGTTACTCAATGGCAGATTATTTTTAACATAAAAAACCAAGAAAATAAATGTTTGTTATGAAGCTCATTATATGTGCATTTATTTGGCGGTGTGTCGTTTATTGTTTTATTTACTTTTTGACACGTCTCGTACGGTCCAAATGTGAATTAACTTTACTTATAAATGGTCCATCTTTATTTCTCATACATCAATTCTTGCGGGTGTCCATATGCATATGTATGTTTGTATGTATATGTATATGATGAAAAAGATGGATCAAAACCGCCTCCCGCGAGAATATAGGCTTAATATGCGTTGATACAAGACAGAATATTATATTATTAGGTTAATAAGTATGTTGTTTTGTTATGGTATCTTTTTGTCTCTTGCTAAAATCAAAGGTGTGGTGTTTATTGAACATAACCATCTAAATTAACATGGAATTTTTTATTCTCTCTCTTTCTTTTATATATATATATATGTGTGTGTAGATATATATATATATATATATGGAGAATATCAAATGTTAACTCATTTTATTGCGTTAACCGAATAACTACATCTTATTACTTTGTGGCTCACTCTAAAGTAAATTTAAAGATGTATGTATTTATTTTTTTTAATTAATGTAGGGTCCACTTACATTAATAAACACCTTTAAATTTACTTTAACATGTGCCCCAAAGTAATAAAATGTTTTTATTTGGTTAACGTAATAATGGTGTAAGAATGTGAAAAGTAATAATAGTGGTGTAAGAATGTGACAAGTGACAAAATTATTACTCTTTGATTGTAGAGTATAGATATAGATATATATGTGTGTCTGTATATATATAATGCTCTCAAACTTTTAAGCAAACGCTTAATAAAATCAAAACCAATGAGCTATTTGATAAACGATCTTGTGTTACGTAAGATGTTTAATGATTCAAAATGTGTTTTTAGCTTAATCATTTAAAAATTTTAACTAATTTGAATGTGTCATCAAGATGATTCCAAAAGGCCACCTATGTAGAGAGTTACTAGTTTATTTTTATTAATGACGTATAAAAAATTGTTTTTAAAATATTTGCAATTATAACAACATTTATAAGTTGAGATAATGTCCTTTCTATCCTTACATCTGGAACATTATTGATATGGGGTCGTAACATATTTTATTTTAAAGGTGGGTAATTAGGGGTATATCATAAAAGGTAATAAATCATAATTATTTTTTTAATTATATATATATATATACATATAGAACAGGAGTAAGGTTATTGTACAAAATAATAGTTTTGTAAAAATAGTGAGAAATGATCTGAACCTTTGATGTGTTAAGATCAATGGTCATTAACGAACCAGTGGCATGATCGTAATTAATATGTTGTTTAAAATGGAAATAAGGGCACAAAAGGAATTTCCATATTTGCAGATATCATGCTATCTATTAAATCAGGAACAATTGCTATTTTTAAGGAATAAGTTGGTTTCCTTTTCGATATGTGCTAATATGTGCTATTAGTGCATGAAACGTATATCATCACATTCAAATAATGTGTTATTAATACATATAAGCATATATCAGCTCATATACATTATATGCGATATTCATACATGATATATCAGCATATATTAATGCATATCAGCATATAATAGCACTACAAAATCAATGTCTTTTGGCATTTTAAATTACAACATGCCAGCACACAACAACACTAAAAATGTATCAAACAATTATCCTATCATTTACACCAGCACATATCCTTAAATTATTTAATGATTTATCAATATAAAAAATTATTAAAACTCCCAATTCTCATCGTTCTATATAAAATAGCACGTGCTATCACATAACAACACATATTAACACTCATGTTCGACATTATTATAAATAACAACATATATACTATCACAATAATTTTTCTTTTAAAATCACTATCTCAATTCCTACGATTTTTTTTTCTTATGATAAATTCGTATTTGCTGTTGAATATTTTTTTCAAATATAATTGGATTTTTGGAATAAATTTGATTCAGATAAATGATTACCTACTTTCCTTGTTTAATGGACAATTACATATCCATTAATATTAAATTTCCTAAACTACCCTTTTTTATTAATTAACTAAAATGACAAATGTCAACATATGATTGGTTCCTACCATTTTTACAAAATATCAATTTTGTACATGAACCTACTCCTATAGAACAGTATGTTGATATATTTTGATACGATCTAAAATGGTAATGTATAGAGGAACTAAGACGAAAGTGAAACTACGAATTCCCAAAAATAGACACTTTTTTCAAATAAAATAAAGTTGATTAAACTCACTTTTTTTATCATTTTCACTTGTTTTACTTGCATCACAACTTATAATTCAACCATAGTTTTCTTTTAACATTATATTATTTTACGTATCACCCCTAACAGCCTTTTTTTCTTCTTCTTAATATAGTCTCCATAATATATCAAGTTAAAGCTTTTAAGTTATAGGTTTGTATTTTAACCAAGCTAAAACTCATGTATCACATATGATTATATTAATAAAAATGAATTATATAAAAGTGGAAAAATAAAAATATTTGAGAAAAATAATATATAAAATATTGAAATATATATTTACAAATTACATATCAAAAAAATAAAATCATATTATTATTTCATATCAAAAATATAATTTTTAATATCATTATTATATAATATAAAAGAAAAGTAATTCTTTTTAATTAATATAATAATTTAATAGAATAGATATACCGAAAAATAAAAATAACTCATTGGAAAATGACACGTGTTTATTATTATTAATGTTATAATTATGCTAATATTACATAATCATCATTAATGAATGCTATATGATTGTTTTTTTGATGCACATATATTTATAATATATCTACGTAGGTAATATATATAGAATATGTAAATTAGAGTAAAAACAAACATGTGAATAATGATAATGTATTTATAAGAATATAACTTTTAATGTCTTTTTTAGTTATATATATGTATGGGAGGGTTCTTAGTAAAACTATCATTTTAAAGAAAAATAAGAAAACCAATCAAAATAATTATCAATAATTTTTTTTTATTTTCTTTTATTATAAGATAAGAAATGTAAAAAAAATTAAAAAAATATATATGTATTTTACGTTATTATATATATGTAACTTTATAAATTACATACGAAACTTTTTAAATTACATATACGTGAATTAATGATCTACATAATATTTTCAAAAATTTCTTTTTTATTATAACATTTCTAACCTAATAATAAAAAATAATGAATTTTTTTTAAATATTTTATTAGTTGGTATGAGTTTTCTTGATTTATCCAAAATGAGAAGTTTCTCATTAACCTTAATATACATACATGCATGCATGCATATATTATAAATGTGTTATCTTTATTTGTATGTTTATTTACTATATTACTCTTATTCTTAATATTATTATTTTCAAATTCAAATATATAATAACGCCCGAAAAAAAAAACAGTTGGTGTATCTTTAGTTTTTTAATTTAATGAATAAAAATTACATGTTTATGTAACCAGTTTTTGAAATCAAATTATAATAAAAAGTTGATGAAAAATTATTTAAGTCAAAGTTAATTTTGTAGAGTTTCTATCAACCTCTTTTACTTTTTAATCGTTTATAACTTTTATATATAAAATATTATTATGTTAATATCATGTATGTTACATGTGTGATGTGTTAAAAAAATAATAAATAGCCATCAATAAAAATTTGAATAATATAAAATGATTTTTAACATAACATATATTTAAAATTTTGTATTATTTAATATTTTATATAATAAAATAATAATAATTTTTTTAAACACTAATTTTCTAAAATTTTGTTAGTTTAAATATATATTTTTATAAAAAATGTTTGAAAATTTTATATTTTATAATGGGTTGGGTTTTTGGTATAACTGTGTACAAATAACACTACCTTTCGTATTTTTTATGTTAAAAATGTTTAAAAAATATGTATAAGTAAAATGTATATGCGTATGATGTTATTGATTTGATATAATTATTATGTATAGATGGAGCGATGTATAAATATTGGGGCTCTTTTATAGTATTTTAGTTTTCTTAAATATATTTTAATGTATTAAAAAAATTAACATAAAAATATATAAAAAAATATATTTAATATTTAACATCATTTTTAATATGAGATAAATTTAGTAGAAGGGATAGGCGAGAAATAAAAGTTAAAATATTTTTAAAATATGTCATGTGTTTTTAGAAACTTTTATTTAATAGAATAGGTAGATTTTTATAAAAAAATTTACACCATAAAAAACAAATGTTTTTATCTTTAAAATAAGTATAGTATATATTGTTATATAAGTTTTCTAAAAAAATATTTTTTTTCAGTTCATTGTTTTTTAAACGTTGCATTCTATATATTTGTTTATCAATGTGTATTTACCTCGTTATTGTATTTTATTTTTTTTCCTAATATCATAAGCTATGAAAAAAGTTATGAAACACACTTGTATACTTTTGATACGTAAAACACAGTAATTAATATTAAAAAAATATTTAATAAATTAAATCCAATAACAAAACAGTACAAAATTATATAAAATGTAAAAAAAGTTATGGATATATATAATTCAATAAACTGAAAAGTATGTGTTTTAAAATATTGAGTTCTGAAAAACATTATAATGAAATAATAATTATGTATTTCTAATATGTACAACATAAAAATAAAAAAATAATTTGTTTTAACATACAAAAATTTATTAATGATAAAATAATACAAAATTAAATAAAACGTAAAATATAATGATGAAAAAAAATTATATACTAACCTTAAACATAATAACCAAAATGTATTTATAAAAAAATTAAGTCTAAAACTCGCTCAATTGAGAAAAAATGTGGAGATAGAAAGAAGATTGCAAGAAAATCGTTTAATTATAATTTGTAATATATTTTTTTAACAAATAACGAGGGCTTAGCAGCATGTTTATTCATTGTCCAAATAGACCCTCGGACCCAATAACCCACGTACTGCGACTACAGTGCGCTAATAACTCTCCGATATACAAAGCTCATGTAATGACGAGCGTTGAATAAAATATATTGGAAAAAAAATTAAAAAAAAAAAAGGTGAGGTGTAATCAATTAGTCATTATCCTAAAAACAAAACCCGGGATTGAAATAAGACATCAAAATATGAAGTTCTTATTTGATCCAGTGGATTGGACCCACAGACAGATCTGACGGTTGCTGTTGTCTTAAACCTGTATCTAGATTGTGACACGTGGATTATAAAAGGTTATGGATAAAGAATGATAGTGTAATCATTCTTAAATAATTTGACATTCTTACCCAGTTTTGTACACTTGTTAAATTCACTGCTTTACTACAGTTCAAACATACCAACCTATATTTATATTTATTAAATAAACCGGTTATTCACACATTATACTTTATAATTCAAGACTCTCACAGATCTTATATGTCTGGTATAAAAGTACAATCGATGACACTAGCATCTAATGATTGTTCACGTATAGAGCCGTGTATATGACATATACGACGCGTATAGGTCTATACGTCTCGTATAGGAGCCCAATTATTGACAACGACAAATTCTGGCACCCGATTATTGTCCGACTATACACCTCGTATAGACCCTTATTAAAATCCCATTTTTATTAACAAATTTCATCTTTTTTTTTTTTGCTTTAACATTTATTGTTACTAAATACTCTCTATAAGCCAACATAGTAGTATCAGGCTTATAAGTTGTATGAGTTTATACAAAATGATAAATATATTGAATTATTTTCTTTGGTTATGTGTTATGAGAGGTGACTAACGCGTGATATCTCTTGGTCATGCACCCATCACAGACGGTAGTCTGATCGAGATTCGCTGTCCGTTTGGTTTAATTTTGGTTGAACTTCACAAAAAAGCTTCTTGATTTTTTAGGAAGTTTTACAGAGATTTAACTCAAGTATGAATTTCTTTTTTGTATAAGCCTAGCTACTTCTATTAAAAAGAATAGAAAGTTCAACTCTCAACAAGCGGGTTCTCTAGCATCACAAAACGGCATGAGCCATGGTCTAATGTGGTGCTGTGGCCACAAATAATTAAACACATCGTCACCCTAGAGTACGAGTGTGGTCATGGACAACGGTCAAAGAAAATATTTTTTTTCTTAAGTTGCTAGAAGTGAAATAATTTTAACGATCAACGTTAATATCAACAGTTTTGTTTTAAAAATTTACATAATCTAAAAAAGGTACCATTCTTCATATAAAGAAAAATAAACAAAAATGAAAATAAACAACCAAAATAACAAATGTTTTCATAACCGGATCGATCGTTGAACTGGACCTTTTGCTGGTCACTGATTGGATCGTATTCAAGAACCAGGTTACATAATACATAGTTAAAAAATACCAAAAAATTATAAAATTATAAACATGTTTAAACAAACATAATAATTTTAAAAAGACAGAAGTTTTGGTTATAATGCTTATTATTTAGATTTTATAGGGAATAAATAAAAAAAAATATGGTCCAAACCTGCCACAACTCACACTGCGTGCGGAATCCACGGCGCGTGACTATGTGTTCATATACCAATGTTGGAGAATAACCCATGATTAACTATGTTTCATAGATTTAAGTTCATTAAACAAACATAACACACATATCATACACCAACAAGATGACTATTATACAATACGATGTTTTTGTTTTCTTTCGAGGTCAGAACAATTTCTGATGCTGATCCTGAGCTAGATTGTTTTGCTGACGCTTCTGATTACTGAAACATATAGATAAAAGTCAACTACAAATAGTTGAATGAGAACATAGGTTTTGTTGATTCAGTTTATGGGTTTAGAAGGACAAGTATACTTGCAATCTTTTCCAAAACATTTGATTTTGATTTAATAAGTCTAATTTTGTAGAAACCATTTTGCTTGACTGTGATTCCATTTTTTTTTCCGCATAAGTCTTTTCCAGGGACGAAAAAGAGATAAGTGTGGGGATGTGATGTGTTGCAAAACACATTAGTTTATTCGGTAGTTTTTGTTAGTTTCTGTACAGTTTTAGTTAGTTTTGGTATTGATTTTAGCTGGTGTTTCACAATGTTGTAAATGAATGCTTGTAGGTCACTAACGTACATATTTGGCACAAAAATACTGAGAGGCCCCGAGTCCTGAGAGTCCCCTCGGTTGGCAAAACATCAAACACATAGTCCTTAAACCATAATTACATTACTATAGCAGCGGAATTTAAGGTGATGACATAATATAATGTACACATACTAAACAAACGTTAGCACATAACCCACACTTCTAACAATTCTATAATATAGTCAGTCTATGGCAGGGTAGTCCTCAAGGTATGCCATGAGCCATCCTGCTATTTTTCTTAAACTATTCAACCTGATATGCATGTAAAACAAGTCAGCTATATGCTGGTGAGTTCTAAATTAAATTTTTAGAAAAATTTTTATGCATTCATATCATCACATAACGTAATTCAAATACATAACATACATGTCATCATAACGTAAATATATTTCATACACATCATCATAACATCAATCATATAGTGCAGAAAATTTAGCCTCAACTGCTGACCCGAAGTCAACATGCTTGTGCACCACAAGACTCTATGACTATCAACCCGAAGTTGACAGCTCATGCATGCATAAGACTTCCTCAACTGGTGACACATAGTCGACATGCTTGTGTTTTCACAAGAATCTTTAACTATCAACCGAAGTTGACAGCTCATACCGGTACACGACTTCTTTACATAACAATCATTCTCATAACATCACTTTACATATCTCATTCATTCATACATAACATGGTTTAAAACATTTAAACCATCATAATCATAAACAGTGATCTGCACCGCAGTGCTCAGCTTTTGCCCAACCGCAGACGGGACTTCAAAATCATATTCTCTGCTCGACCTCGGGCGAGACTTTGATAAATCATTTACTTCTCAACCGTAGTTGAGACTTAAAACATTCTTTATACCTCAATTGATACTTTTAAAATCATTTTCACAAAATAATTTCATAACATGCATAACAGCCCAAGATGATAAAACATTTAAAATATGGTTACGAAGAACTCACTTGAGCTTAGTAAGGCACAATCTGCTAGCTTCCTTTCCTTACTTTCTCATGTTCAGAATGATATCCTATTAATATGGATATCTTATCATGATTATAACCTTATCATACAATATTAACCCTCTTTTCATGGTTTCTAAACCGATAGCACAACGACTACGTTATAGTTATCTCCAATACTAGTGTTTGGCTTGCTATAATGACCCGGAGAGTTTTATAAAATTAATCTTATTTATCTCAATTAATAATAACTTGAACATAACCCGAGATAAATTTATAACACTTATCATGAAGATGCTCAGATTTAGAATGACCGCTCGAAACTTCGACCTGTCGTAATTTTCATTCGGAGCTTTGTTTCAAAATTTCGCTTACACTCATTTTGATCATTTTTATCTCTGCATTTTTGTTATGCTTAAAGATTACTTATTTGCTCGGCTTAGATAAGCATATTCTCTTATTTAATTATTTCGTCTTAGGGTCTTGCTAAACTTACTGTATAATAACATTGGTTTAAGGCAACCGGAAGCACATGCATATTATATCCTCATAAAACTCAAGAAAACTTGATCATTATCTAGATGTAATTGGGCTCCAATCGAATCAAGTTCATGTTCATCATACAAAACCAAAACTCTATCTAAACATGGTGTTGTTCTCTTTAATCAATCAAGACTAAACTAATAAGAGATGAGAATCATAAACACATACATTAACGATCGATCTATTCTTCTTGATTCTCTTCTCTGCTCGTACGGTCAGAAGATTTCTAAACGAGAGCTTGAGAATGCAATCTGCAATATGTATACTCAAACTTACCTAGAAGAGTTGACGTGGTTAACTTCAGTTCCTTCAAAATCTATTCCTGATTGCGTAACGAATTTATGGCCACAAATTACAATCTGATCTAAATTAAATTTGCTGACTTTCAATATAAGAAGTGATGAATTAATTTGAATTTACACTTAGGCCCCTTGAACTTTGAGGTTCTATTTTTAAAACCCCATTCTACTTTCCTCACATATTTTTAATACTCACGAGCTTATTTCGTGTTCATACTTTATCGTATAACCGTCCCGATTATATTAATTTGATCGTAATTACTTCGGGAACGTTTATAAAAATTTCGAACCCAAACGGTCACAGAAAGTTTTGCACGTTATTGGCTTTATAACGTGTCCGTACAATATCGAATATTTTTTACGTTTATATTATTTGGATCGTAATTACTTTACGAGCGTTTATATAAAATTTTTACATAAACGATTACCGAAATTTCGCACGTTTATTATTAGGTTACCAAATTTTCGGTTGTTACAAGTACAAAGAAACAAGCTCCCGGTAGGGCGAGGACGGACCTGTAAATGAAGAGAGCCAAAAGTGGAATTTTATGCCCCTCGCGTATCGCGAGGACCTACTGAAACCCTGTTGCGCTACGCGACAGGTGGAAAAGACGAAAATACCCCTCATTAATCATTGCGGGTTGACCTGACTATTTTGTCGGTTTGCTAAACCCTTCGCGTAGCGCGAAGGGCTGGAAGGTATTGTCACCGTACGCGACATGGTGACAAATTCAGAAAATTGAGTTTGATTCATTTAAACGGCTAGAGGCTTGATTTTTAGGGCTACAGACGGTTTTGGACGAGCATTGGAGGCGACCAAGAGGCTTTGGAAGGTAAGTAAGGAAAGATCCGTCATTCGGAAGCCCTAGGATCGATATTCGAAGGGTGTGCAATGATTGGTTTCCATTTCTTTCTTGTTTTATCCATTTGAATGATGTTTGTTACTGGTTTTTGGATTAGATCTTTCGGTTTGTTCAGAATGATTGTTGGCTAAACCATTAGAAATACCTAGGGTTTTAACGACTATGCATGTTTGACGTTTGATTCGATTGGTTGTGGAACAATACTTGTGATTATGAAATGATATAACAATTTGGTTTAAAACGATCAATATGGATCCAATTACAATAGAAAGGTAGGTAAGCGAGCAACAAGCTGCGCCGCCACCCCCTTTTGAATGGCAAATCCGATCCTACTGAAAACAAAGTTAGCGTTCTTCGGTGTCGATGAATTACTGTGCACGACCTGCTGAACTCTTTTCAGAAATGTAGCAGCATCGGGGGCAAGAGACCCAAAAGTATCAAAAGCAAACGGAATGAAGGCATGTTGATTCTCGGCACACGCCTTCTCGTGCTTAGCAATTTTTCCCAATTCTGCCTTTAACACGGCCTGCCTAGCGACAAACCCGGTGTCCCTAAGCCCAACAAGGGGGAACACCCCAGTAAGGTCTACACAAGCATGCTTCCCCCTGCCCATCCAAACACAAGAATGTCCGCTGGTCGAAGAGTAGACCTTCCCTCACACGGATCTGACAAGAAATTCACGGGAGCCTCTTTTTTTGCCGAGATTCCCGCCCGTTTTAACACATCACAAAGGACATCCCTGACCAAATCATGTCTGTATTTAAACCCTGGGAGTTCTTTGCAATGAACCGCATGTTCACCGAATTTATCTAAACAAACTTTACGGCAGATCGGGCAGGGCTCATCCACTGGGAACAAGGGGATCATTAAACGATATTTAAGGATAGCCCGGTACTCCACTGCTGACATGTGTTGGCCTCGATTGGGATGACAGTCAGAAAGTCTTGAGCATGCGGAGTCTGAAGACATTCTAACACCGCTTTTTGGCGAGTTGACAGACCGAATTTTTCTCCCAAACTTTGGACGGTTTTACTATAAAGGGCACTCGCCAGAACATTTTGGGCTTTAGGAGGGGCGGTGTCCTTATTAGTGAACCCGCCAAGATTAAGATCGGGAATCGAGTTGTGCAAACAGTCCAACGCACACCCAAAATCGGGATCTAACCCATCAACACTACAATTACGCAAAATGTGATCCTGTAACTTCCAAGATTGTGCTCTCGAGGCTACGAAAGCATAGGTAGAAACATCCTCCGCTGAATATAGCCCTAAACCACCAAAACAAATGGGGAGAGAGGCCAGTCTCCATTGAAAATCCCCAAAAAACGGACCCCCACATACCACAATATCCTCAATCGCCGCTCTGAGCCCTTTGTCAAAAACAGAGACAGCATCTTTAACGAACGTAGGCTGGCATTTTCGGAGACCGAACAACAACTTAGCCACTCCCATACAAGAGCGAAGCAAGAGAAGCTCACATTGAGGGTCACGCAGGCGAGTGAGACATCTCATCAGATCCACTGCCTTTGAGGCTCTGTGAATAGCTAAACTACTAATAAAACCAGCGTCTCGGCTAACCGCCCCTCCAAGGAGTTTGACCCCTAACTCCGGTCTTCCAATCCCAACAGGAAATAAACCACTCTTTGTCTTTACCCCATTGCATGACGGCCAAAATACTTCAGTCTTTTTAATATTAAGCTCAAGCCCCAAACTTGGCCCCTTGGATCGAATAATCTCCAATGCCTTAGCTACTTCAGTGGCGTCTCCTATAATCATGCCATCATCTAAGTACCAAGCATGGAAAAGTAGCTTACAATCATCCCTCACCCGATGAATGAGAGGATTTCTTTAATTCTTGGATGTGTATGAATGTTTGGATTTGTTTATTGATTTGATCAAATTATTCCTCGTGTGCTTTGATGAATGTCTTTCATAACCTAGGTACATGTTAGATCAATTACTTGGTGTTTTTGATTAGTAAATGAATTGCTAGACGTAGTGGTTCATAGGAATGTTGATTTGGTCCTAAATAATCTAAATGTTTAACCAATTTCAAAATCCGTGAGATGAGAGATTGTTGGTTTGTCTTGGGTGTTTGGTTTCTAGTTAAAGTCTTTGTGAAAAAACTATGACTAGTTAATTGGATATTTCCTTGCCTATCAAATCCAAGTTGAGATTCCGTATTATCCCTTGCACATTTATGTGTTTGAGCCTCTTGTTTCCGTGAGGTAGATGGTCTTTAGGATATGTCATTGATGGTTTGGGTAACTTGTGAGAGAAACTCATTTAACTGGTAATTTAGCAACTAGCAGACATCTTAGTTGACATCTTTGAGAAAGGTTGAAGATACTCTAGGTTGTTTGTTAGTTAATAATCCAAGATCCCGGTTTCACAATAGTTCTATAATCAATCTAAAAAGTGTTAAACATGTATAGAGTTAATCCCTAGGTAGTCACTTCATCATTGTTATTTCTTGACCCACTTTTGCTACTTAGTCTTAAATCGGTTTTTAGGGTTACTTATTTTAGTTTAAATTTATTTATTCAGCAAACCCCCCCCTTTCAAACAATACTTTTAATTTAATAAACTTGTATAAATAAGTCATAAAGTCTAGTAGTATTTTCTGTATAAGTCTGTGGGTTCGATATCCGGACTTGCTTTTTCTTTACTATTTTCGATAGGTTCATTTGTCTGTCAGTAGTTTAGTTTTATAGAGTCTAGAGTATTACTTAGTGCTTAGGTTAGTTGTGATTTTTGTTACTTTAATTGAACTACTTTAACCGCATCAATTATACTTGTTTTCCCTCGTATGATCATATCAGTACTACCAAGGGCTTGATAACAAGTTAATGATAATTACATACGAACGTTTTCAAATAGCATCCACATAACCAAAGTTTCCAAGTGATCCACTTGTTTTAATGATTTGATAAAAGATTCACTTGATAATATTTACTATGGTTTTCCTGATGATACTGATATATGTTTTTAAAAATGGTTAATAAAATATGTTTTGAAAATGGATCTACATGTTCCACAGTGATTTTTGGTACACATTTAAAGAGAATGGGGGCTATGATCTCACAGTTATATGCTGATGATGATGATGTTCTTGATGTTAAGCTGATGGGAAATCCAACAACAATTTATTGATCATGTTTGGATTTTAGAATACTTGTTCAATGATTTCTTGATTTATGTTTACTTGGTGTGGATTTGGAGTTATGAAAGAAATAGAAAGTGTTGTAATGTCGAGTGTTTGAAGAAATTTTGGCAACACAACAGCTTACGCTTGTTTATATTTTGGAAAATATTTGGGCAATATTTTGGTTTACTGAAGTACAAAAAAATCTTTTTTCAGGATTTAAAACAGGCAGATTTCAACTTGTAAATTGCAAATGGTGTATTTTCAAGTATAAAAATGGACAGAGTTTCGTCTTAAAATGTATTTTTTTCATAATATAATCAAACACAACCTCTGCATGATAATTATTTTTAGAAAATAATTTGAAAAGAGCATCTAAATGTAATATATATATATATATATATAAGGATTGTGTAAGCAAGATTTGTAAATAAAAAGAGAAATAAAATGAACTAGCTTGTTACCTCGAACGATTTTAAGTGGCGTTTCAACAAAACGAGCCTTGGATGGTGCGTTGATGAGACATTGAGACCCGATAGACACCGAACACGATTAGGAGTTCAAGCTAGTATATTGGCAGAGTAATGACGTGGAAAAAGTAGAAAATCGATTGAAAAACGTCGTAAAAATGAGTTATTTATAGAAACTGGCTCGCGAATCGATTAAATGACATCGCGACACCTCGTGGGACACATGGCGACTCATTAGGACATGTGGCACTGCTCTAGGACACGTGTCATAGCCTCTTGGCACGTGTCATAGCCCTAGACATGTGTCGTCGTTCCTCGCAAGTAACGTCTGGAACTTATTTTCGCGATTCCAGGAGCATACGAACTCTGTTTTGCATGCCGTTTTTACGCACGCTCGTGATTTACCAAGATATTTCCAATGATTATAAAATTCAAGGCCTAAATAATTAAAATTATTTGAGCTCTTATAACACTATTGTTTAGTTTCACGTATTTTGAGATTGGAGCCTCATTTTGAAATTCCAACTACACTCAGTTTCTCTATTTTCGAGTCCTGAATATGAATATGGAATCCATTGGTCACCTATATGGATGAGTATTAGGTGATGGATGTTTTACTACGAGGCTATGAATTTATATTATAATGCGGTCTTTCTTGTTGACTGTCTGAAGTCAAATATGATAGTTGTTACAAAAAACCCCTCCCCCCGTTCCCGATCCAACCAAAGAACAGGGTCACCTGATCAGTTCGTTTACGGTTTCAGGTCCGACTAGTGAACTGTTGTTTCGTTTAGGGTTCGCACACTACAAAAAAACTGCCATTTAGTGGCACATGTTTTTAGTGGTATTTCTCTTTTGTGTCACTAATACATAGTTTTAGTGGCACTTTATGTGTGCCATATTTGGTGGACCTATGACTTTTAGTGTTATTTAGGTATTGTGCCACTAATATATAGTTTTAGTAGCACTTTACGTTGCCATATTTGTAGGACCCATACATTTAGTTAATTAAGTTTCTAAATTATAGTTTTAGTGACACTTTAAGTATTCCATACTTAATAGTGCTACAGTTTTTATGGCTTTTATTTTATACCACTAATTTATTAAATAATTTTCACCCTTTAAATTCCTTTCTAAAAACTTTTATCGACACATATTTTTACTAAAAAAAAAACTCCCTCCAACAAATCCCACCAAAAATTTCAGTAAATTAAAACTAGGGTTTAGATTAAGTTCCCACTATTGCAGCTTTCACACTAGGCGCCCCTTCAAAATTTCAATTCCATAAAATTCTCTCAATCGTTCGAAGATCACTAATCTCCACCTCTCTCTGCTCGTAATTTTTGTTCGAAGCCCATCCGTATGAGTCGGTATGGTTCCGGCTGAATAGTCGACAGGGAACGACCAATATTTTTTTACTCGATAGTGTGATTTGCTAGTCGTCTCCTTCGTCCTTTTAGGTCATCTCATTTTGAATCCCACTGCCAACGCAAAGGTATTTTGTGAATTTCTTTGGATTGTTTTTGACATTGTAGAACATGGTCATGTTGTTGTTTTCTCTTTGAATCCTAATTTTTGGACAGTGATTTTCCTTTGATTCTTTGAGGTTAAACAATAAATGGGCCTGGAAGGACTCATAAAATGCTTTGATTGGTTAATTTGTTGATCTTGTATTCAATATGAGTTGTTTTATAGTATGCATTTTGTAATTATATTTTTGTTTGCTTTACTTGAACTAGGTTTTTGTATTCACAATAACACTTCCATTAGATTGTTGCAATGTATTGGGCTTTTGGTGACCAACTTCTAAACCATTCTAATACATTATCTTTTTATCCGTAAGCACATTTTTCTGATTGCAGGTGGACTTTCATGTGTAAGTGCTCCCATACAGAAGAGGATTCATGAAGTTAATTTTTGATTTAACAACGCATATCTAAATGCTACACTATCAATAGAGCATATTTTAGTTTATATACTTTACGAGTAATGCTTACAAGTTTTTGATCTCTGATATCTTTAGCACAAAGTTAAAATATGAGGCTGTTTTTATTAACATAGACGGTGAGGAAAAACGAGGGATTTGTTTATGATTTGGTGATTGATGCTTATTGACGACTGGTGTACCTGTCAGAATTACTACCGACTGGCGCGTGTAGGGGCGGTGGTCTCTTTGCATTTGTTTTGTGGTTGTCCAAGGGGACTGTGGAATTATTTGCTAAATTATATGATGAAGGAAGGGGATACATTGAGCCGTTAGCTAGTAGATTTGGTGTTATTATGGATAGCATTGAGACTATTATTGGGATTGATAATCCTGATAACATCATTGTTGATGCACTTCATTACATAGCTTTGAATTCAGGTTAGTTATTTAAACCTAATTTAAAGTCTTTAAAGCTAATTTGATCTCTTTGGTTTATGATTTCCTGCATATAACTACTTAATTAGTTGATATAATCTTGTTTTAATCATGTAGTTCCTGGTGGTGTGCCATATCCTATACACTATACTGAATAATTCCCCCTTGTACCTGATTTTCTTCAACTTCCTTTCTAAGTGATACAACACTACAAAACGTATACATAGTTAGACCTGTATCCTTATTTAGAAAGTTACGTCGTCAACACCAATCTTTGTTGGGACCCGCTCTTGCCCTTACATTCAACTTTGTTGTGTCTGTTAGTATTATTCTCATTCATCAACTTTTTTAGCTCATTCCTCTTTTCATTTTAGTTATTACCGATCCATTTTTTTTATTTATTTTTGTGTACAATACATCAATTTGTCTATTTTAATTTGAAACTTCCAATTCTAGTGCCCTAATTTCGTTTGCAGATATGATATATTAAGGTTTCATTTGACGTGTGTTTTATTATCTAGTATCTAGCATCAGAATTTTGTAAGAGATCCTCGTTGTGTTAAATTATTTTTTGAAGTTTGGGCTTCTGTTTCTTTTTTATGCTAAGTTGCAGGCTCTTCAGGACCAAAGCAGGAAACCTTAAAGAAACTTTCAGAGGCGAAGATAAAAAAGAAGGTATGACTTCGATCAGTTATTTACTTCATTATATAAAGTTTATATATTTCTGTTAGTACAGAATTATCTGTTTTTTTTATATATTTTTCTACACAGTGGATTTTTATTTGGTTGCTTTGTTAGGGTGGTTTTTTACTTAGAAAAGCTTGTTAAGGTGCTTGTTGTATTCATTATATATAAAAAATAAATGATTCTTTAGCTTATTGATCAATTTCTAAATACTGTTATAAAACATAATGGCTTAACTTATTGATGAGTTACTAATAAGATGTTATATGAAGAAGAGTAGAAATGTACCTGGAATTCCTAATGAGTAAACTAAAAAAAAAGACCAACATCATGGTTTGTGTGTTTTTGATTGGATCTAACAGATATTTTTGCTGCAATATTTTATGACCTGCTATGCCTTGATTTTTTGGTATTGAAATTCTACAAATTATTACATGGGTGGTATTTTGTTGAATACTTCGTTTGGCATGTGGCTCAAATAAATCTCCTTGGGCCATTAATTGCAATTTGTCCCACTTTGTTGTCTTTCTAAGCTATCGACCGAAGTAGAAGTGGCCAAAGCATACTCATCCTGTTCATCTGCAGAGAATTATAAATTGTAAGCTGCCATATGTACAAATGTTAAATCTTCCTTATTACGATAACCGAATAACTACATCTTATTACTTTAGGGTCCACATTAAAGTAAATCTAAAGGTGTAGGTTTTTTTTTAATTTTTTATTAATGTAAGCGGACCCTACATTAATAAAAAAAACTACACCTTTAGATTTACTTTAGTATGGGTTTCAAAGTAATAAGATGTAATTATTTGGTTAACCCAATAAACATGGGTTAACATTTGATCATCTCCTTATGTATATACACATATATATATGACGAGAGCTTTTGATATGGTAAATTACTAATTCTTCTTTGTATGTTTGATGATGGCAGGGTTGACAAATTTTGAAGCGTTGGAGTAGAGATAAAAAGAATCATGAATTGTCTGGAATAGAGTTGACAATCTGAAAGATTGTTCGGTGTTTTTTCGTAAACATATGAATTTGTTTGAAACTTTTTATGTAGTATTTTCTTCGCTAATGTTTGGAATATGTTTTGGATTGGAACTTCACTTTAAATTATGATATTAAAGTTATGGAAGTTTTTAGTTTATTTTTTATTTTATATTGTAATGTGAGTAATATAATGATTTAATCTCACTAAAAGTAGTATGTGTTTTTAATTATATATATTTTTTTATTCACATAAAATTTGTGCCACAAAAGCATTTTAAATTTATGGCAAAAGAAAAATGTGCCACTAAATTAATGTAGGTATTTTGTTAACATTGTGGCAAAAATAAAAGTGACACTAAAAACCTTTAAAGAAATGAGTGGCACATTTAAAAGTGTCACTAAAAGGCTTTAGTAGCACTGCTTATAGTGGCACTTTTATTGTGTGTCACTCATTCTTAAAAGAGTCAATAGTGGCACTTTTATGGTTTTCTGTGACACTTTTTGTGTGTCACTGTATGACAATTTTTTTGTAGTGGCACGACTATTGTTTTGTTTGTTTCCGGTTTCCAGTCTGGTTTTTAAATCATTAATTGCAAATAACTGCAACCTACTTCACACTCCATTTCTTAGCCTAGTATAAACAACCAAAACCTCTTGTTTGGAATATGATAAATGTCGTATTGATGGAAATTACTAGCGAAAAAAAAAACTTCTGTGAAATTAATTGGTTTTTCAAACATCAAAAGTGGACCTGGTTAGGAGCTTGTGATGGCTTGTGCTTGGGAGGATGTTTCTATAAATCCAAATATTGTTGATAACGCACAAAACAAAAAACGAAAATATGTAGCCACGTCTCTGAGAAGTCACGTTCTTATAAGTCGTGCTACGTACCGCTCCATCAACTAACATGCTTTGAAGTTTTGGGAAATAAAAAGAAGTTTTTCAAAGTTTTTGCACTAATTATGAAAGCTAACGTCGTTATCATTTTGCAATAATCAGAGAAACCCAGGAATACGTTTATAAAAATTTCATTTGATAATGTATTTTAAACTAATCATACAATCAAATCAAACGCTTTTTTTCTCTTTATTTGATTATAATGTTGATGTAGTTTTTTTTCGGGCATGACCGGTTTAACTATTTTAAGGTCATAGGAAAATAAAAATTTGGGGATTTTTTTTTTCAAATTTTAGTATCGTAAAACTTACTTTTTTATTTGCACTTAAGATTTATCAATAGATTAATAGTTAGAAATCTAATATCGTTGTATTGGAGTCCAAACAAAGACCTTGTAAACATGGAGACATAAAAGATGTCATTATTACTAATACACTACCAAAAAAAACAAATTTTTCTGACAAAATATTCGTCGGAAATTTGTAGGAAAAACTGTATAGCGACAAATTACCGACAAAAAACGTTTGTGGGAAGAAACCTCCTAGGAAAAACATTTCCGACGAATAATCCGACAAATTAGCGACAAATGATAATTGTCGCTAAGTTTGCGACAAAATACCGACAACTATAAATTTGATATATTCCGACCAATTAGCGACAAATTTGAAACAAAACATAATTCCCCCTTTTTATATAATAATAATAATAATAATAATAATAATAATAATAATAATAATAATAATAATAATAATAAATCATTTAAATTTTCCGACAATTTTCCAACAAACTTTTTTTTCATAAATTAAATTTAGCGACGGCTTACCGACAAATTCACTTTTGATAAAATAAATTTAGCGACCGCTTACCGACAAATGTTTTTTTGATAAAATAAATTTAGCGACCACTTACCGACAAACATATATTTTTTGAATTCTAATTAAATAAATTTTACCGACCATTTTCCGACAAAATGTAATAAATATTATTCATATCTATATATGTACACCGTCGAATTTATAGCAATTATGCCTTTTTTCCCGACAAATTTCCGACAGCAATGAATCTTTTTTTTCCGACAAATTTCCGACAACTATGTTGAAAAATAATAAAAAAATTTAGCATTTTGTGCCAAAAACTGCAGAAAAATAAATAAAAAACATGTATATTATATATACAAAAAAGTGTAATTAATAACGCACAAAAATCTATTATGCCATTACAATTAATATATAAATCAAGTTTTAACATGCCAAAATACAAAATAAACAAGAAACAAGAAACTAATTCTTATAAATTTTTTTCATAATTTCTTCCAATTGCTTTTGTAGTTTTTCGCGTTCAACCCTTTCTTTTTCAGCCTCTCTTTCTATTTGCTTTTGCAGTTGCTCGCGTTCAACCCGATCTTTTTCCGCCTCTTTCTCCATTTGTTCCAAGCGGATTTCCAAGTTTTGTCGGGCCTCCATTTCTTTCTCAAGTTGGGATCGAACTTCATTGACCTATAAGTTGTTAAAACATATATAATTAATACATAGCTAAAACCTTAAATGATTTAAAAATGATGAGATTTCATGTCTAAAATCGTGTCCAAGTCAAATAACAACCAACTATATGTGTGCCTAGGCTAGAAAACTATTTAATTTGTTGTTTTATATAATTAATTTGTGCAACAAAACTCAAACAGCAGCAATTTAAAATCATGATATAACATAACATCTATTTAATTTATAATGAAAACATTGTTGAAAGTTAAGGAAGTGGTATTTAATTTGGTGTAAACAACATAAATACATACATACTGCATACATAGGAAGGAATGAAGGATAATGATCAAAGCTTAGAAAATGAAGGTTTTCTTTTTTGTAGTGGTGCTGATATCGCCTCCTCTAAATCATTTGAGAAAAGCATACCAGAGTTCCATGTAGCAACATAATCCAGGCCTTGACCAAATTAAATACCACTTCCTTATCTTTCAACATTGTTTTAATTATAAATTAAATAAATGTTATGTTGTTTGATTACAAAAATAAAGTGTTAAAATAGGGGTGAGCAATCCAATAGTCAATCCAGTAGACAATGTGGTTGTTTTTCAATCACCACTTGCTGATCAATGTTATCTAAATGACAATCCAATAGATTTTTTTCATTTTATAAATGACAGTTCTAATATGAAAACGAAGAGAAATAAATCATAGAATAAAAAAGAAAAAGATATTAAGACAATATGGCATGAACTACACAATTTCTCCATGTTTATGGACATTCTTTTATGAAGTGCAAAGTGTACCCGAAAGAAATGCCTAAGTCAGCCACTAGTAACACAAAGAAGGATGCTCCAGTACTGCCCCACAACCCTACAGAGACAGAAGCAGGGGCTACAACAGAGCTACCAAGTTGAAGGGTGATGGGAAGACTTCTAAGGCCAATGTGCATGGGGCTGTAAGCCAAAGAATCAATCTAATTTTTACTCTATCAAATGGCTATGATCTAAGAATAAAACCTATTTTTATAATATATACACACATTTACCAAGATCAATGTTCGTACTCATAACCCGTCCAAGAGTGTCTAAACAATAAATAGTAATAACAATACCTCTTGCGACTGTCTGCCTTCACCATATGAAATAGACCCGCAAAATGATGACTGTGACCCGGTCACCACAAAACGAGGATCAGAAGATCCTACTCCAAACATCCGTCCATGACTATTGGGATGTAGACGCTCCCACACAACAAGTTCATCACGTTCATGATTTTGATCATTGTTCGGCCCGTACTCCTTCACAAGTTCATCATGGAACTCTTTCTACATTTCATTAAAAAAAGAGTAAATATATAATCATAATTATTAATAAATTATACTAAAAAAAACTCAAAATCAAAGTTGATATAGTAATTACATATATATAAATGATAGCTTACAAATGATTCTTTTGATCGTGACGTGACAAACTCTAACTCATTCAGATCATTAGTATTGATTTCCCCACTCCGTAATCTCTTTTTGGTCTCTTTGGTGGCATGAGTATCAATAAAAACTAATTCAAAGCCAACCGTTTTACCCTTTTGTTTTTCCTACATAAAACATTATTATGTGTAAAATATACAAATGGTTATTAAAATATATGAATGTCATTAGCTTACCAAGCGAATACGGTGTTCGTCGAAACCCATAGACCCTCCTGTATGACGAGATAGATCATTTTTACGATTATTTCTCCCAACTTTTGATCTGTTTAACCATTTGTTTGTGTTCCAAATCTGCAAATAGTAAAATTACACGTGTCTAAATATATAACAAAAAATAAAATTAACAATTTTAAAACAATAATTTATTAACGCACTTACTTTACATAATCGTTGCCATCTCTCAAGAGGCATATTATCAGGTGGATAATTAGAAGTTATATCGAATCTTTCTTCACCATGTGGAATAACATGCCCATCCTCCCTCGCTTTTCCTTTAGATGCTTCTCTAAATTCATTCATTATATCTGGATAACGATCCTTTAGCACATTAACGAATCCATCAAAAATGTGTTGGTCATCCCGTAAATCCCATCTCCATTGTGTCTACAAAAAATAAAGGTAGAAATTGAAAACTCATAAAATGATTATAACATATATAAATAATTAATTGATATATTACCCGAAAACTATCAAACATCTCTCTCAAATTACTATATGGAACCTTTGAAAACGTAATCCAATCTCCATCAAATTTTTGTTGTAGTATACTGATTGCACTCCTATGAACACGTCCACATGCAAACCTACCATATTGAAATAACCAATTAAAGTATATTAATAACATAGATAAATAAAAAATTAAAATTTAAAACCAAAAACATACTTTCTTCCTACACGTTTGATCCATGGCCTCTTACCACCATCATCCATACCATCATCATCTTTATCACCATTATCCTTAATACTATCATCCTCAAAACGAGCATCCACAAAACCATCATTCTCACCAACATTATTACCCTGATGACTCCCATCATCCTCATCATAATCGTACTCATCCATATCATCACTAATATCTCGTAATGCTATAGTGTTACGAAATACCCCCGCCATATCAGCCATTTGATCACCACGAGCCACACGACTATTACTGCCAGCAACTCCCCCTCCTTTACCACCACGTACTATCACATGTCTCCCACAAGTATGAATGGTTTCTCTTTCTTCAACAGTTTTTTTATTTTTACCTTTAGAAATAGACTCCTGGGATTCACGTCTCCCTAAATTATCATCAGCAACATTATGAGAATCACGCTGCCGCATATGAATACCACCGCGAGTACCAATACCACCACGAGTACCAATACCACCACGAGTACCAATAACACCCCGAGTACGTACATTCCCACCCCCAGTACCACTCCCACCGCGAGTCCCACTCCCACCGCGAGTCCCACTCCCACCACGAGTACCGGTACCACCACCACTACCATCCATAATGTATGATCCCTGCATTTAATTGAACAACAATGGTCAGATCTATTATATAAGATAGATAAAACATACGAGCATGCATATTTTAGAATATATATTACCACAAATAATTTATGTTTCTAAGAATCATGTTCATCTTCATTTAATGAGTGATCAGAATAAACCATTTTATCATCATCATCATCATCATCATCATCATCATCATCATCCTCATTGTCACTATCACCATCACCACCACCACCACCACCGTCATCAGCATCATCATCAACATCGTCGTCATCATCATCGTCATCAATGCAATCATCATCATCATCATCATCATCATCATCATCATCTTCATGTGCTTCCTCTCCATGGGTCAGGTGCTCTGATGTAATGTTATTTGTAACTTGGACTAAACGTTCGCTCCTAGTAACTATATCCGGTAGCTCAAATCGTTCATTAATCTGAAAGAACACGTGTGGTTCTGTGCTTCCATTGTTTGAAACTTCGGTTTCAGGTGTGGTGATTTCATAAATGTGTCGGGCTTTGGTTTTGACAACAGCCCATATATCTTTTGTATCACTTGTCACAGCAGGGTATGATGTGTAAAATACTTGTTCTGCTTGTGATGCCAAGATAAACGGGTCATCACCTAGAAGTCGAGACTTGGGTTTGACGTCAACTAGCTTATTTTTATGAACTACTACACCGTGTTTGTTATCAAACCATGTACATTAAAGAGTACAACAACATGATGTCCACTGCAATCATATTGGAGTTCTAGTATCTCGTCCACTAAGCCATAGTAATCAGACGCTTCAGTGTTATATGTCTCCCCTCTCACGCATACACCATAGTTTGAGGTCACAAGTCCTTTACCATACTTTTGTGTGTGGAACTTATAACCATTTACAAAGTATCCATTATGAGATTGAGCAAAAACCGATGGTTTTCTTGCTAAAATCTGCAAATGTTGAGTGCTTTCATCATTTAAGCCCACCTTTACCTAAATGAAAAACAAGGACGCAAAGTCTTAGTTAATGATGCACTATCATCATTTATTATGATTTTATTGGATTACTTACGCGATTTTCAAACCATTCAACAAAGTGGTTATCTCTAAGAAGAGGAATTGGCTCGTCAGGGTACAGTTCGGAGGCCACTTCATCAAACTCCTCGATATAAGGGTAAACTTCTTCGCAGTTTAGAAGAACATATGTGTGTGCCTTTTTAAGTTCTTCAGAAGTCATGCGTCTTCGTGTCCCACTCTTTTGATATAATCGTCTCGATGGAATGATAAACACGCTTAACTGTGACCCTCCACTCGAAGAGGTAGGATGTTGCGGTGCAAAATTCCGTGGCTCTCGATTATGGCGTGTCTCAATCGTCGGATCAAAGTAAAGAGAACAATAGGTGGCAATTTCATTCACCAAGTGTTCTCTCACAATTGAACCCTCAACTCTTGATTTGTTTCTAATTCTTCTTTTGATCAAGCCAAGTTTCCTACATTAAGAAATTATTGAGAATGTGTTAGGATTGGTGAACAAATTTGAAAAACAGAAAGGGTCATAGGATTACCAATAGTGTAATTACCTCTCATATTGATACATCCATCTATATTGCACCGGACCACCAAGAAGAGCTTCATCAGCTAGATGTATAGCTAGGTGCTCCATTGAATCAAAGAAACCAGGAGGGAATATTTTCTCCAACTTGCATACGATTACAATAACAGAGCGTTTCATGTTAACCAAGTCATCTATATGCAATGTTTTTGAGCATAAGACCCGAAAGAACATGCACAATTCTGTTACAACCTCGTATGTCTCTTTTGAAACAAAACCTCTAATAGCAAGTGGAAGCAATCGCTGCATAAACACATGACAATCATGACTTTTGAAATTATGGAAAGAGTTGTCTTTGATTTTTACTAAACTCCCTATGTTTGATGCATATCCGTCTGGAAATTTAAGTTTTTTCATCCAAGCACAAACTTTTTTAAGGTCGTTTTTTTGCAAAGTGTAATCTCCCTTATGTAACTGAATCTTTCCATTGTGATCATATATGGGGTTTAAAAGAGGTCGGTCACAAATATGCTCAATGTCTTGCCTCGCCTTCAAATTATCTTTGGACTTGTTGGTGCCCATAATTGTGTGAAACAGATTATCGAATACATTTTTCTCGGTATGCATCACGTCAAGGTTGTGACGGATCAACAACTTTTTCCAATATGGAAGCTCCCAAAAGATGCTTCTCTTTACCCAGTTATGGGTAATACCAAAACCAGGTGGTTTTCTATATAATTCACTACCATGAGGTTCACCATTGTAAACAATGGGCAAATGTTTTACAATCTGCCATATTTCCTCTCCGGTTGGCTGTAAAATACGCCTGACGCGTGAAATTGTTTTGTTTTTTCGAAAATTAATCTTATCTTTCAGAAAACAATGTCTGGGTGGAAGATGTTGTCTATGGCAGTCAAACCAACATGGTTTCCCTCCATACTGAAGTTGGAATGACCCTGACTCATTCAAGCAATATGGGCAAGCTAACTTGCCATGTGTGCTCCATCCAGACAACATCGCATAAGCAGGAAAGTCACTAACTGTCCATAGCAATACTGCCCTCATCTGAAAATTGGTACGTTGGTGGTCATCATAAGTTTCAATGCCATGGTTAAACAAATGTTTCAATTCATCTACTAAAGGTTGTAGGAAAACATCGATATTTTGTCCGGGAATTTTCGGACCGGGAATGACTAAGGGAATCTGTACGTACTGCTCTTTCAAGGCTAACCAAGGAGGTAGGTTGTAAACTGTGATGAAAACTGGCCAACATGAATACGGGTTTCCGCTTGTATTATTTGGACTAAACCCATCAGTACACAACCCGAGACGAATATTACGTGTCTCTTTTGCAAAATCAGGAAAAATCGAGTTAAAATGATGCCAAGCCTTACCATCACTAGGATGGCTCATTTTTTCTGATGAACTACGATTTGCATGCCAAGTTAAATGTTGTGCCGTCTTCTTTGAATAAAATAATCTTTGAAGCCTTGGTCCTATAGGCATGTAGGTCATCACAAACTTAGGCACCTTCTTTCCTTTTTCTTTGTATCTTTTTTCATTGCATACTTTACAATAATCCAAATCAGAATATTGTCCATGGAATAGCATGCAATGGTTCTGGCATGCATGAATTTGTTGTGATGGCAACTCTAGTTGCTTCAACATCTTCTTGGTCTCATAAAAGTTTATAGGTAATTTGTTATCCTCAGGTAGAATTTCTTTAATGATCGGAAGTAGTTTATCAAATGTTGAATCAGAAACATTACATTCTGATTTCCAATTCAATAACCTCGTGGTGATAGAGAGTGTGCTAGCACGCTTAGCCCCGTCCCATAAAGGCTCATTGGCTTGCTCGAACATTTTGTAAAATGCCTCTGCTTTTTTATTAGGATCTTGTGGTTCTTGCTGATAATAAGGATCATGATTCTGGCGCATGCCTTCCATGACAATTTGATCATATTCATTAAATTCACCAAGATCTTCATCAGCATCTTCACCCACATGTTGAGATGGTACAGGAATTGAACATTGGCCCTTGTCTATAGCTTCATTAGAATACCTTTCACCATGTGCATGCCATAACTGATAATCTTTCATAAATCCTTGAGTAATTAGATGAATTTGAACTTCATTTCTTGTGTTGTAATACCGATTTTTGCATTTGCTACACGGGCACCTTATCTTTCCATTTTCAATGTTGTTGCATTTTCATATGCAAAATCCAAAAAATAAGAGACAACTTGTTGAAATCGCAGATTGAAAGTACCATCTCTATTGGTTCTCATTGTGTACATCCATTCTCTATTTTTTGTCATTTTTGTTATCTATAATTTTAATTCTACTAAATGTTAGAACTTAACAAATAAGAACACACATACACATACACAAACACATACAAATAATCCAATCCAAATTGTTTTTCTTCAAGAACAGTTACTAGATAAGATTTATAATAAATAGATTCCTAAATACACCTCATAATATATTTGTTTGATTACATGTTTCATGTAGTTATGTGTGAGTAAGTCATGCTAACATGTTCATATTGTCATGAAGTTCATTAGAGAGGCCAGTTTATAATATTTGGTTACAAGATAAAAAAGAAGCCACGATGGTTGAACATCTTTGACCACAAGTCAACTGTTGAGTTGATTATAAACAAGTTATAATATATAACAAATTGAACTACAAACAATGTTTAATTGTAGTTGACAGATTCTATGTTTTCATCCGGTTTCTTTTAACATCAAAACATGGAAATGTAAAGTAAATTTGATTTATTGTAATTTAGTGAGATATGGTAAATAACTTCTACTTAAAAGAGCTATTAGCAAATTTATTGGCATTCATATATGACGCATCTTAGTTTTCTAAATATGTGCAGTTAGATTTTGAAAATAAAATTGCCAAAAATCAAATATGTTCAAAGCAAGATGTTATTTTGACTTTTTTGGAGCCAGAGCATTACCACCGCCGTCTATATTGATTGTCTGTGAACTTTGTCTTCACTGGATTTTACCATATTAGCACCACCGTCACACACTTCGCCACGCATACACCGGAGTTGAACCACCACTGCGTCAGATGGGATTTTGTAAGAGCTAAAATTTCAATTTTTTGAATGAGCAAAAGAACAATCGAATGGGATTTTGTAAGAGCTAAAATTTCAATTTTTTGAATGAGCAAAAGTACATGAAATTCTTACAGAACAAAATTACGCTTGAAGGCTTGAATGCAGGCTATCTTCTGGACATAAATCGTCTAGTAGTTCGTCTCTGCATTTCTTCAATCACCAATAGCCATCCAGACGAGTCTTCGTTGCCTTATTTCCCTCCCTCTCGTTTGCCCTAGTTTTTTCCTGACTCATCTCCGTATTTCACCACCGGCTTGAATGCAGGCTACACACACTTCGCCACGCATACACCGGTGTTGGACCACCACTGCGTAAGAGCTACAATTTCAATTTCAAATGGGATTTTGTGGGAGCTACGACTGAGTAACCAGATGGGGGGAAAGAAAAGTAGGGTTTTGTGATACTTTAAGAGGGAAACTAATTGGGTTTTATTTGTGATGTTTCTTCAATTTTAATTCTTCTATTATAATTTGGCATATAAAACTAATAAATTATAAGGTTGTAATAATAAACTTTGTAAATATGTTTTTTGTCTGGGTGTAAACGAGCCGAGCTGATCCAGACTCGTTAAGGCTCGAGCTCAGTTCGTTTTGGGCTCAAGATCGGGCTCGTTTAGGCTCGGCTCGTTCGAGCTTTTTACCGATCCAATTCCGAGTATTTCACGAGGCAACTTGATTCGTTTACACCCTTAGTTTTTATGGATTCGAAACTATACATGTATTTTTTATAATTTTAAAAAGTTCTGACAAATTTTCAACAACTAATTAAATTTAACAAACAAACAAACTATATAGATTTATTAATATGAAAATGGTTGTCGGTATTTTGTCGGAACCAATATACTTTCCGACCACTTTGTGATAAATGTTAAAAATATAACTTCTTTTTAAATAATAAACCTATACTATTAAAAATGAGTATACATACATATATATTATAAATAAAACACATATATGTATGTATACGTATTGTATTGTAAATCTCTATATATATGTATGTGTATGTGTGTATAATACGCATGGATAATGTTAGGCTAATGCACTAACATACACATACATACAATAATACTGAAATATATAGTAATGCATCTTTTTATGTCAAACTTAACAATCATACACACATACATGCATACATACACTAATCCTAACACATGCTCCTACGCATTCATACACACACTAAAACATACATAAACTAACATTCCACGCATAACACACTATAAAACATGCATATACACATAAAAATACACCACACATAGAAACATTAGTACATACACACACTAATTCAATAACTTGACTTGTATACGTGCATACACAAACACACTAACACATGTGTATACATGTATATATACCAGAACGCACATACATATTCTCTCATCAGCATGAACATGCTAACACACACACTACTAACAAACATATACACTAGCATATCTATAGGCATAAGACATATGCATACCCTACACATAAATGAACTCGCATATCCACACACAATATACTATAAAACATGCATATACACGTACACATACACCACATGTGGAAACTTTAATTGACTAACTAACTCATACATGTGCATACATCCACATACTAATTTAGCATATATGCATACATGCACACATGCCCTAACACAAACGCACTCTCTCATACACGTGGATATGCTAACACACATACTGCACATGTATGTATACACTAACAAATACATATGCAAACGACAAAGGCATAAACACATACACCAACACACACATATATTATATTGATAATGGAAATATTTTTTAAATGTTAAAGTGTGTAAAAAATAATATTATGTTAAGAATATGTAATTACTATGGTATTTAGTTATTAATATTATAAAAAATATTTTTTAATATTCAAAACAATATTTTACAACATTTTTTTGACAAAATTCAAAAATATAACTTTCCTTTATTTAAAACTAGTTGAATAATGAAAAAAAATAAAATAATTTTATTTCTTTTGTCGGGAAATTGTCGAAACTTTAATCCATTTTCTTACAAGTTTATAACAACATACAAAAATACCCCTTTCAAGCTAGTTTAATAAAGGGAAACAATATAATATTTTTTTTATTTTGTCGGAAACCTGTCGGAAACTTAAAACATTTTCCGACAATCTTCCGACAACATAAAAAAAAATATTATAGAAAAAACATTTGTCGCAAATATGTCGGAAACAAAACAATTTTCCAACTATTTTCCGACAAAATTTTAGAAATATCTCATACTCTTGTTATAAAATTTAGTTGTCGGAAAATCGTCGGAATAAATTTGTCGCAAACTTGTCGGAACCTAAAATTTTAAAAATTTGGTTGTCGGAAAATCGTCGGAATATATTCGTCGCAAAGTTGTCGGAAAATAAAATTTTTAAAATTATAAAATTTTCCAAGTAGTTTCCGACAAAACTTTTAAAAATATCTCATACTCTTGTTTTAAAATTTGGTTGTCGGAAAATGGTCGGAAGCAATTCGTCGCAAAATTGTCGGAAAATATAAACTTTTAAAATTTACCTCATACTCTTGTTTTAAAATTTGGTTGTCGGAAAATGGTCGGAAGCAATTCGTCGCAAAATTGTCGGAAAATATAAATGTTTTCCGACTATTTTCCGACAAACATTTAAAAACAATCTAACATTCTTGTTTAAAATTTATTTGTCGAAAATCTGTATAAACGTTGTTTTGTTTTCCGACAAACTTCCGATCAAAGGTAAAAAAATATCGCCTTACCTTCTATTTTTTTTAAATCTTTCGATTTTTATACTTTTAAAACCAATTTAATAAAGTGAAATAATATTTAAAATGGACTTGTCGGAAATTTGTCGGTAAACTAAACTATCTTCCGACAACTTTCCGACGTTAATTTTACATTATTATTTAAATATCGTTTAATAGATTATAATTATATATATATATTTCGTTTTTTCGGAATTTTATCGGAAATTAAATTATTTTTCCAACGAATTTCCGACGAATGGAAATTTTTTGTATTCTTTTGCCATATATTAAATCTTGTCGGTAATTTGTCGGAATTTAATTTAATTACCGACAGTTTAGCGACAAAATTATTGGTTGTAGCTAGTTTGTCGGAATAATATAGGAAAGTTTTGTGTCATATTTTTTTTGTTTATTTTGTCGGAAATTCCTTGCAACTTTGTAGAAAATATTGTTTGTTGGTAAATCGTCGGAAAATTTTGTAGGAAAGTTGAGTGTTTTCTAGTAGTGATATTCATGGGTGCACTTTGACGATTATAGTTTTGAACTTTACATAACTATATAAATCCTGATAGCAGGTGTATAAACGAGTCGAGACGATCCTGAGCTCGTTAAAGCTCGAGCTCGGCTCGTTATAAAATTTTTAGGCTCGAGCTCGAGCTCGCCTCAAGCTCGTTTAGATTTTATTTATTTAAAAAAATTCACTCTAATTACTAATTAAATTATATTTATAATTATATTCACTAAATTTAACATTAAATATTTGATTTAAATATTTTTATCATAATTTTATATATAAAAATAATTAATTTTATAAATAAATACTTGATATAATAAATAAAAATTATATAAACAAAAAGCTCGCTGAGGCTCGCGAGCCGGTTCGAGCTCGATATGTAAAGCTCGGGCTCGGGTTCGAGCTCGTTAAGGCTCGGCTCGTTCGAGCTTGTTGCCTATCTGATCACAAGTATTTTACGAGCTGCATTGGTTCGTTTACATCCCTACATGATAGTGTGTGTTAAGAAGCGAAATTAAAGAGTAAAAGACTATTTAATATTAATAATGGATATCATTATAACTAATGCACATTTATACCACATCATCTATTATAAATACTTGCATTAGCAAATTTGAGGTAAGTTAAGTCGTTTCAAAAAATATATATATATATACGTGTTAATTACTTAATGTTATGTAACCGGTAACAAGTAGCTAGGACTTATTTTCTTTCAAATAAATATCAATTTTGAAAAAATAAAATAAAAAAAGAAACAACAGCATAAGGTTGAACATGCCTATCATGAACTAGACTTTTGGTAGGAGAGGGACAACACACTGGGTTAGGTAAACTCTATGAATGTTACCTTCATGCTTTAGTTTGTAAGGTGTCTAGAATGATGTAAGTTAACAAAAATGTATCCAACGGATTTATTTATTTTTTTAATGTTTTTTTTTTCTCTCAAAATGGTATACATGAATTTCTATTTAATTAACAGGTCATGTATTCCTTGCCCTATTTCTATTTATGGTAAAAGAATATAAGTTTTGACTCTCCTGGCTAGCTAGTTCTTTATTGTTGATGTTGAGTACAACTTTGGTCATCACCCTTACATAATTGAAGGATTAGACATTTGTCAATTCAAAAAATAATAAAAATACTATACTTTTTTTTAATTAAATAAAAGTCTCTCTCCTTAATTAAGTGTCTAAACATATATGTACCAATGTCAATTTAGTACCCACTCTTTAGGGTGGGAGCAACTGTACACATGTAAAAAAAAATGTTTATATATGTTAAAATTTCAATCTGACTCCTTACAAGATTTTGCAATCGTTTTTCTTTTAGTTTCCAAGTGTTTGTTAAACAAATCAGGTTGAAAATTTTTAAAAGCCCATTAACATATTACTTGAAGTCAGATTTGCGTAATCAGACTGTTAATAAAAATTTAAGCGATAATTGCATTTGTTTTGTAGATAAAAAGTTACTTAGTAAAGTCTCACTAGATGTTTTTGAATATATTTCAAAAAAGAAACTCTGTAGAAAATAACTTTATATGCGTTCTATTGTATTTTTATTATGATTTTATATATGAAATTTAGTTTGATTACTTTTTTAATATGATGTAACCAGCTAACCTGATCAAGCTGAAGATAAATTATTGTCTTGTTCTTTCTTATATAAAAAGCTAGGTTAGAAACCTGTGTATTACACATGCTGAATAATTAAATTAATACAATTAGTAATTTTTTTAAATATATTAGGATAAACATCTCTTTTGCTCCTGTGATTTGATAGTTTTAGCCCTTTTGCTCCAAACTTTTCAAAATGGTCATTATGTTCCCTGTGGTTTGACAGTTTAACCATTTTGTTTCAAACTTTTCCAACATGTCTACATTATACTCTATTTTTTTCGAAACCACAGGGAGCAAAAGAGATATATCAATCAAAACACATGGAGCAAAATGGTTAAACTGTCAAATCACAGGAAGCATAATAACCATTTTGAAAAGTTTAGAGCAAAAGGTTAAAACTGTCAAACCATGGTAAAAAAATAAGTTTTTCTTATATATTATTAGGATGGCAAGTGGGTTTTAGTTAAAGGAACATGAAATTAGAAAATAAGGATTATTTACTATTATATAAAATAATAAACACATTATTTAGATATTATTATGAAAATAAATTTATATAAAGGAGTAAATATATAAACGAAAAACAAAAAAAAAAAAGATGCGTAATATGATAACACAAATTACAAAATATTTTTATTTATTATAATTAAGATTTTCTTTTTGTTTATTTATTAATATTTTATATCATCCATTTTGATGTAAATTATAAGAGTAATAAAAATAAAAATAAAAAGAAGCTATATATGAATATAAAAAAGTAAAAATAAATGTTAATTTTAATTTTTACTGTTATTGAATGTTATTAATTTTCTTTTTGAAATTAACATTTTGAAAATTTTTATATATTTCCTTTAATAAAAGAATATTAATCAATTAAGAAACTTTTATGTTTTAGAAAAAATGGTCATTAATTATTAGAATTTTAATAAGGATTATTGTGGTAATGACACGTGCTAACAATCTTAGGTGAATACCCTAAAAATAAGTCATGTAGACAATAGTTACTTTTTGGTTAGAAGTAAAAGATATGATTCCACTTTATATCAAATTAAAAAAAAACATTATGTGCATATGGGGAGCTTTATGCTTTCACAATGTAACCGATCGAACTTACATTCATAATTACTAAACCGAGTCATCTATATATTGCTTAGAAGGAAATAAAAAATATATGATATTATCAACGATACGTCGCTTGATCTCGTATATCTATAAGAGGACATTAATTAATTCAAACAAACAATAATTATAGTTCTGCTTTTATCTTTATTTTCAATGTCACTTTAGCTAGTAAGCCCGTCTTCAAAATTTTATGTGTCCAATGTAATTAATAAAATAGACCCCTGTATATATAAATGTATACGCATATCTAAAAGATGGTTAACACTTTTTTAACATCAACCAAAACAAAGTTTTAATCAAATTTTTATACAAAAAATTCAAAATTTGAGGCTCACTTTTATATCTTTTGCACATGCTCTTAAAGAGAGTACAATAGTAACTAGAAGATTGATAAAAACAACTTGGAAAAGAATGAAAAGAAGTTAAAATCACTTTTTCTTTACTTTCTTCCAAATTGCCTTTATTTTCTAATTTCTCTTTGGTTAGCTTTCCCCTGCTTTTCATTTATAGGACAATAAAATACAGATGAATTAGCTTTCCCCTGTTTTTCGTTGCAGCAGTTACAATTGATGTGGTTAAGTATTTATTTATAAAAAGTGTATGATGTAATCGCTTTCCGTCTTTAAATGTCAAAATATGAAAGAAAAAAAAAAACATGACATAAATGTATCTTTGGAAAGCAAAAAAAAAAAAAGAAAAAAAAGTCGCCCGTTGATGTAATATAAACATTAAAACACAAAATTGTGCATGTGTAAAACAAATTATAAAAAATTAAATAATATTTTAAAATTTTTATTTTTGTGTCTACACTTTAAACAACGTACCCAACCATTGTGGCTAAATTTTAAATAACCCAAAAGATAGTGGCTAAACTCAAATTAACCGATCAAAAAATTTTAATTTAAAATGAAAAAACTTTGGTGACAAAAATTAAGAAAGTGTACTATTGATTGTGGCATGCGCTTTGTTAATATATAACTTAATTAACAATATGAATATTAAATAGTAATATTTAGAATTATGGTATTTTTCCTTAAAACTAGATATATGAAGAATATACCAAAACGCAAAATGAAACAAGAAATGAAGCATGGTTTGATGGATAATAATAATAATAATATTGTTGCATGTAACTAATTAAATTGTTCGTTTCGTGACTTTTATAAAAGACAAGGGGTTAAAATTCTAAACTATTCTTACTTTTGAGTTGTAGATTTGAATTCTACATGAAGTTTATTATTATATAATAAATATCCATAAATCGAATCTCAATCCTTTTCGTAATGTTTAGCGACAAAAAATTACGGGTTTTCAAAACCTTGAACAAATGCGTGGAAGCATATATTCGAAACGGTTTTATACAAAACTTTGGATCAATCGCTAGAAGTTCACATGCAAAACTAAAAATGGATCTCGATCGGTTACCTATTGGTGCCAGCAACGGGTACCAATAGTGATTGACACGATGTGATCCGATGATCACATGAACAACAAACAGTGCACAACGTTAGTCAAAATAGCCAGGATTGACGATGCTCATGACAGTGGTATAGGGATTAAGGCTTGCAAATTCTCTCAACGATTGAAATTATGATGTGATTATTTTCTTAAAATCATAACTCTAACTTATTACCTTAAATTTGTTCCTCAAGTTAGGTTTATCCTAATTTAAATATGGTCCTTGTAATTATCTTCTAATTACATTATATTAAAATTACTAATTATCAAATTAACTTGATAACTACTAATTATTAATTTATCAACTAACATTAATTTTTTTTCCTTAATGGAACTTCAATTCTTGACCTAGCGAAAAGGAACATGTTACTTCTAATAACCTTGCATAGTTAATCAATATCATAAAATCAATCTAATTATATATCTAATATGTAATTTGATTTTATCTAAATAATGAATTATCTAAATAAACCATTTTAGTTTATAATTGAAAGCTACAATAATAATTTATTTAAACAGATCATTGTTTATTATACCAAATAATGAATTGAGTATATAATTATTCCATAAATATTTCTTCACTCTCACATTGTAATCACTTGAATCTTACTTTAGTTGAGTATTATCATTTATCAAATGTCATTAGTTGAACATAAAAGTCAAACAGACAGCTCCCACATGCACAAGTTTCGATCATTTGTCAATACAAGTAGGAATGGACATTAACTTACATATCACTACCTCTGTCCAAATTAGTCTAAGTACTATTGCTTACATATTCATAATAATTATGGTTGAATTTTGTTTTTTTTTTATGTAACAGATCACACGTGTTAACATGACAGATCAAATTTCATTGTCATATATTGATCAATTATTATCTTTTTCAATCATGATATAAAGTGGTCTATTTAAATTCTAATTTTAATATAATCATGCATTACATCAGTTTTAATCTCTCACAATTGTAGCCACTTAGCTATGTAAAGGAACAAATCTCATCTTGCCTATATAAATCTCTTGTTTATTTAATTGACTCTCAATTATAATCCTTATAATTGCCTAGTCAAAGAATAACGTTGGATAATTTCAAGGAGAAATCCTTCGTATAATCGAGTTCTAGCATATTTCAAAATTTATAACCAGGATTTCTAATGCATCGAGTAAGAAATTACTTTCTGAAAAAAAATATTTCTACTTTTCTAAGTTTAAGAAATTTGATCAGGATAATCCAAATGAATTCATATGAGATATGGAAAATTTGAATGTTCTGTGTCTATCTCGGTTTCTATGTTTTACCAAGAAGATAACAGTTACTCGTGGTTAATTTATGCGGGTAACTTCTATCACGCGGGACTGCCACCTTTGTCTCTGCCCCTTGAACCCCGCCAGCAGCGCTGCTTTTAAAACCCCGCAAGGGGTGCAGCCCCTTTGAACCTCGCTTGGCATGTCTGATGCTTAGAATTCTTAAATGAGCATGTCTTCCACACATCCGAACTTTTTAAGATCTATTTGCATTCAATTACGCTAAAGTATACAATATATCTTATGTATAATGATAATTATACAATTTTTAAAACCTACTTATGATAATGATTCATGTAGTTTTGAATCATGGTACATCCAATATTTATTCTTTAATGAATATTAGTGTAGTTGGTCTTCAAATTTTTGAATTTACAAATCATGATGTAACCAAGTGATTCACTATTCTTGACTCAAATTAACTCTCATAATCTCAAAAACCATGTACATTTAGAATTACTCTTATTTAAAGCTTTAATGTTTTAATATTCAACAAACATCAAAAATAAATAACTTAACCTTTAATTTAACTTATATATATAGGGGTTCTATTATGTGATAACCCGATTTTAGAGAGAAAACTATTAAACTGTATCTAAATAATTTAATTTTTTGAAATCTTAAAAATATATATGTAGTCCAAATTAACCAACATTAAAATTGATTTGTTTTTTAAAAAACTCAATTTTCTATTCGAATAAATTCTAAATCAATGACTCATATATAGTTTAAGTGTTTTCTATTTAAAATCACGTTTTCTCATGATGATACACCATATATTAAAAAAATATCTTACGTATAAAGTACTATCATTATCCATTTAAGTTTTATTGTACATAGAATATTCATCAGCATACTTGGCCTGCTATTTAGGTCAAGCTTATAATCTATCATAAATTTAAATAAACCATTATGGATGTTTTCACAAGTAAGTGCGGCAGGAACAAATAATATATTAATATGTGATCTAAATTTACTGGTGCTTTCATTTTTATTTTTTTAACAAATCTATCATGATTATTTTTTTAACAAATGTATTATAATTATTCTCTCCTTCAACCTCATACAGGGGCGTACCTACTCATTGTGTATGGGGGTCGACCAACCCTCATTAACTTTTGATTTTTAATGTTGTATATACGATCTGATCTTAACCGACCCTCAAAAAATTTTGTCACCGACCCCCATGAAAATTTGACGAACCAGATGAAACACAATTTAAATCATTTTAAATCCAAAAATTAAAAAATAATACTCAATAATGCAATATGAATTACTTCAGATTAAACTCAGTTGATAATTAACAATTTAACTCAATACCTAATTAGTCATATCATACTTAAAAAAAGTAATAAGACCCAAATTTGTATATTGTATTTGATGTTCAGAAATAATGTTCGGATCTCTACTAAAAAATAGGCTAAAGCAATAACTTACTTATATACACCTTTGTCATTTACATCCGACCAACCATAATTTATATATTGAGTGATTATTGTATAATTTCAAAAATTGAAACTTATTAGCATAATGAAAAAATTAGTTGATTTGTAATTTAAATAGTATTCTTTCGAATCATGTCAAAAGAAAATCAATTTTATCCTATCATTATAATTAATGAGATGATTATTTGACGTGTTTTTATTATGTATTTGTAATTAAATTTAGTTTTATCATTTTTTGGATGATCCGACCCGACCCAATTCGAATTGGTCAAAAAAATATTTATCGACAAATAACTACTAAAAAAAATTCCGACACCCATACAAAAAATTTCTAGGTCCGCTACTGACCTCATATCATTTTCTTTATTTTTCCTTCAAACAACTCATTATATTTATTTTATGTTGTAGTTAACTTAATATATTTGTTAAAGGTGATCCCGGATGTTTTCCAGTTAAAAAAACTTAACTTATTACAATTGTATTCTTTTTTTTAATCAAATGATTTATTTTTCAATATATAATAACAATGTTTAAACATCACTTCTAAATTAAGATTCTTTTGAAAAATATAACTAAACCAATTCGATACTTAAATTTTGTATTTACATTTTACCATTTTCAAGAGTTATACTATTGATTAAATTATTTTAATTTTTTTTCAGATCGAGTAACGAAATCGACAAAATCTTAAAAAAATTAAATCAAATGTCGCTAATATAATAAAGAATAAAATGCCATGTTGTAATTTTTTTTTTGTAATTTTATTTACTATATAAGTATTATGGATCCACGGTTAAAAAAAATCAAATGTTTAACTTTAATTTCAATTATGTTTTTCAATCAAGCAACCAAAATAAAATAATAATAATAATAATAATAATAATAATAATAATAATAATAATAATAATAATAATAATAATAAATGGGTATCATGCCCCGTGCTTCATTGCGTAAACACAACCAAAAATAAATAATTTTTTATAAAATTCATATATATGATTAGGTTCAACTAAATAATTTTTTTTTATTTTAAAAAGGCTAAGAAGTGTTATTGATCATTAGATCAAGAGATCAAATTTAAGATGGAAAATTTAAAATTTTAGACAGAAAAGTTATCAGATGGTAATTTAGTCATAATCATTTTTTCCCACATTTTTTAAACGTTCATAACTTTAGAAACGATATTATTTTCTTAAAAAAATTATCATAAAAACGAGCATTTATTTATCTTCAAAATAAGTATAATTTTGATATAAAAAATGAAATTTTTTAGCTCATTATTTCTAATTATCGTTATTGTCTCTTTATTAAACGTCTGTGTATAATTACATTTTTGTGTATTTCCTACAAGTACTTGTATCTTTTTTATAGATAACTGTGTCTTTTTTTAAAAATAATAGTATTATTTACACCCGTCATTGTATCATCTTTGCTAAACATTATGTATTCTACAAAATCATTGTGTCTTAAATTGTTTAAGAAAACACAGCATTGAGCGAAAACACAAAAAACACAATGACAAATATAAAAAACGCAATAACATGTAAAAAAGACACAATGACCCGCACAAAATTGTTCATACTCGTCATTGTGTCTTTTTACAGGTAATTGTATCTTTTTAAAGATAATTGTGTTATTTATACCCGTTATTATGTAATCATTGCTTGATATTATGTATTATGCAACATCATTGTGTCTTAAATTGTTCACGAAAACACAATATTGAGAATAAATACAAAAGACACAATGACCTATACAAAAAACACATTGAATTAAAAAACAATATGTTTTCCATAGCAATTCTATACTAATTTTGAAGATAAAAAAATATTCGTTTTTATGGTATATTTTTTTCAAAAAATAATTTCGTATGTAAATAGTTGTGAACGTTTAAACAAGATGGGAGAATTTCATAAAAAGCCAACAAAACTATTTATTACTAAAATACCCTCCAACAAATTAATTTAATCATAACTATTAATTAATTATCTAATGACTTAAGATCATTATTAGGCTTTTTAAGTTAAGAGTGTTATTTAGTTTAACTTAACCTTCATATAAAACTGTAATCAGGTAATTAAAATTATAAGAAAACATTAAATATGAAAAATTTGTGCTTAAGTAAAGAAGGAATTAATAAAAGATTGACACGTGAAATGATAAAAAAAATGAATAATTGATAATTTAGATATAACATCTTATTTTTTTATAATAGATTTTATTTTTTGTACCCGATTTTTATTTTTTGCGGTGGTTTTTTTGTTTTTTTTTGTATAAATTTTTGTTTTTATACTAAATTTTGTTTTTTGTATTAGAAATATGTTTTTATTATGACTCATATCAAACTCACGTTGGTTCCTACTATTCTTATATTACTCTTCTTATATGCAATTATCTTTCGATTGGATCCAAATCCTCTAAATTATATGCAAATTTTGTTAATTATTTTTCCAGTTTAATATTTTAGATAAAAAATAAAAAGAAAAACAGAAAAAAAAATCATTCATTTTTAGGCTATGTGTTATGCTACGTGACCCAGGCGTGATGCCCCTGGGTCACGCCCCGGTCGCGCCCCACCCTCATAACACAGGGGCGTGAGGGTGGCGTGATGGGCAAGGCTGTGACCCTCCTCATGGGGTGATGACCGTTTGGGGGAAAAAAATAAACAAAAAATTAATAACGGTAATGTTACCGTTGAAAAGCAAAATAAATAAATAAATAAATTAAACCGTATATAAACGCATTCAATCCACTCAAAAATCTTCAAAAATTTTCCCAAAATCTTTCAAATCTCTCCAAAAATATTCAAAAATCTTTCAAATCTTAAAAAACTTTTACACTACCATGGATCCAAACAACCCATACTTTAACCCGTTTATAAATTGTTAACGACCTCAACTCGATCCAAACAATCCAAACCCGAACTAATTTTTAACCTTCTCAAATTGGTACCCACAACCACCTTTTTTCAACCAAACTCACCCGCCTGTGACAACGTTTCTAAGAATCAACCGGATCCCGATTTTGACGTGATCGATTAAGTGACCGGTTAAGTGATCGGTTGGAGTCCACAACAATTTTATATCATTGTTATATTGTTTTTGCTCCTGTAAGTTGACAAATTTTTGCAACGAGTCGGAGATGGTCTCCAACGTGTCTTTGTAATTGGTTGAAGACGAGGCTTGTGGTCGTTTACCCTTATTGTTTCGACCGGGCGGACGTTGAGGAGAGGTTGGTGGGGGCATGTCCATTTCGACTTCCTCATCCGACTCGTTTAAGTTAACGAAACATCGACCGGTTGAGTCGGATTGAGTGATCGTGTACTTTCCGGACGATGACGTCTTTGTCCGTTTCGAAGTTTGTAACTTCGGGACGGGATGCCATTTGGTTGATTTCCTCATAACTTGCCACGGCCCGATATGAGGAAATGACCCGTTTTGTCGTGCAAAGGTCATCAACGCCTCGTTATGACCGATTCGTTGTTCTCACCACTTTTACAGTTGTTGTGGTGTTGAACCCATATGCCGTTAAATTTCGCGACTTTATGTTGTAAGTAGTGCCATTTGCCGGAAATCATGTCGTTCGTCCGGTAGGAACCATGACCCATTGCCCAAAAAAACTGCTCTCTCACGCGTCTCCAAGTATCCAAGCTCGTTTGGTTGTTACCAACGAATGTGTATTCGGAAATGTCAATGTAGACACGAGCTAGTGCCACCTACTCAGATTCCGACCGTCGAGTAATGGTCGGTTTGGTTGTTTTTTCTGATACTTCCTTTCGTCGGTGCCTACGACGCGATGAAGCCGGTTGGGAGTTGGGTTGTGTTTCTGGAACCACGTCAACATTGGGATCCGGTTGATTCTCAGAAACGTTGTCACCGGCGGGTGAGTTTTGGTTAAGGATGTAAACGAGCAGAGCCGATCCTGAGCTCGTTAAGGCTCGAGCTCGGCTCGTTTAGACTAAATAGGGATCAAACTCGAGCTCGGCTCGTTAAGATTTTTATTTACAAGGCTCGAGCTCGGCTCGTTAAAAAATTTTTAGGCTCGAGCTCGGCTCGGCTCGTTTAGATTTTAATTATTTAATTTATTTACTTTAATTACTAATTTAATTAGATTTATAATCATATTTTCCAAATTTAACATAAAATATTTTATTTAAATATATATATTATAATTTTATATATAAAAATAATTAATTTTATAGATAAATACTTAATATAATAAATTAAATTTATATAAAGAAAAAGCTCGTTAAGGCTCGCGAGCGGGTTCGAGCTCGATGTGTAAAGCTCGGGCTCGGGCTCGATAACTAAACGAGCCACATTTTTGGGCTCGGGATCGAACTCGAGCTCGTTAAGTGTAACAACCGAAAATTTGGCAACCTAATAATAAACGTGCGAAATTTCGGTAACAGTTTATGTTCAAAATTTATATAAACGTTCGTAAAGTAATTACGATTAAAATGATATAAACGATAAAAATATCTGATAATGTATGGACACGTTATAAAGTCTATTAATAACGTTCAAAATTTCTGTGACCGTTTGAGTTCGAAATTTTTATGAACGTTCCCTAAGTGATTATGATCAGATTAATATAAGCGGGATTGTTATACGATAAAGTATGAACACGATATAAGCTCGTGAATATTAAAAATATGTGATCAAAGTAGAAGGGGGTTTTAAAAATAATATCTCAAAGTTGAAGGGCCTTAAGTGAAAATTTTAATTAATTCTCAAAAGCTTGGATATGTATCAAGATGTAAATCAGAAGCTTATCTATTTGGTAAGTCGGCAAAATTCCCAGGATATGTATTAAGATGTAAATCAGAAGCTTGGGAGAAGGATTCGAGCAAACAGTTTAATAAATTACACCTTCGATCTTGTAAACCAAAGAAGGAAATCAAGAAGAAATCGATCAAGACTGATTACTACTAACTACACACATTGTCAAGGTATGTGTTCATGATTCTCATCTCGTGTTAGTTTAGTCTTGATTGATTAAAAAGACCAACACCATGTTTAGATAGAGTTTTGGTTTTGTATGGTGAACATGAACTTGATTCGGTTGGAGCCCAATTTCATCTAGATAATGATCAAATTTTCTTGAGTTTTATGAGGATATAATATGTATGCTCTTCCGGTTGCCTTAAACCCATGTTATTATACAGTAAGTTTAGCAACGCCATAAGACAAATTAATTAAATAAGAGAATACGCTTATCTAAGCCGAGCAAATAAGTAATCTTTAAGCATAACAAGAATGTAGAGATAAAAATGGTCAAAATGAGTGTAAGCGAAATTTTGAAACAAAGCTCTGAATGAAAGTTACGACATGCCGAAGTTTCGAGCGGTAATCGTAAATTTGAGCACTTTCATGATAAGGTTATAATCATGATAATATATTCATATTAATAGGATATCATTCTGAAGTGAGAAAGTAAGGAAAGGAAGTAAAGCTACCAAATTGTGATTTACTAAGCTCAGGTGAGTTCTTTGTAGCCATATTTTAAATGTTTTATCATTTTGGGCTGGTATGCATGTTATAAAGTTATTGTATGAAAGTGATTTTAACCTGATTTAGTCAGGTAAAGAATGTTTTCAGATAAAGAAAGTTTTCAGATAAAGAATGTTTTCAAGTAAAGAATGTTTTAAAGTAAATAACGTTTTAAGTCTCAACTCTGGTTGAGAAGTAAATGATTTTAAGAGTCTCAGCTGAGATGTAAAGAATGTTTTAAGTCTCAACTTTGGTTGAAAAATAAATGATTTTAAGAGTCTCAGCTGAGATATAAAGAATGTTTTAAGTCTCAACTGTGGTTGAGAAGTAATTGATTTTAAAAGTCTCAGTCGAGGTCGAGCAGGAAATGTGATATTGAAGTCCCCACTGCGGTTGGGCAAAACTTCAGCACTGCGGTGCGAAGAACTGTTTATGATTATGATGGTTTAAATGATTAAACCATGTTATGTGTGAATGAATGATGTTATGGATATGAATGATGTATGTAAAGAAGTCTTGTACTGGTATAAGCTGTCAACTTCGGGTTGATAGTTATAGAGTCTTGTATTTATACAAGCCTGTCAACTTCGGGTTGTCAGTGTTATAGAGTCTTGTGCTGCACAAGCATGTTGACTTCGGTCAACAGTGAATGCTAAATTTTTATGCACAGTATGATTGATGTTATGATGATATGTATGTTAAATCATGTTGACTTAAGTCAGCGGTGAAGGCTAAAGTTTTATGCACAGTATGATTAAGCATGTTGACTTCGGTCAACAGTGAATGCTAAATTTTTATGCACAGTATGATTGATGTTATGATGACATGTATGTTATTTATATGAATTATGTTAAGCTACTTAAAGGTATGAATGAGTAAAGATTTTTATAAAAAAAGTTAACTTTAACTTAGAACTCACCAGCGAAAGCTGACTTGATTTTGCATGCATGTCAGGTTGAGCAAGTTATGATAAGGGTATGATGGCTCGTGGCATGATGTGAAGACTACCTATTCAAGAACTGGCATTCCTATTGAGATTAAAGAATGATTTATGAATATGGTTTTAGAGCTTTTAATTATGATTAAAGGTTAAGTAATGATTTCCGCTGCTATAATATACGATTATTCTACGATTTAAGAACTATGATTTAGATGCTTTGCCAATCGAGGGGAATCCTGGGGAACATGGCCTCTCATTAAGGCTCGGCTCGTTCGAGCTTTTTAACGATCCGATCCCGAGTATTTAACGAGCTGTCTTGGTTCGTTTACACCCCTAGTTTTGGTTAAAAAAAGGTGGTTGTGGGTACCAATTTGAGAAGGTTAGATCGAAATTGGTTCTGGTTTGGATTGTTTGGATCGAGTTGAGGTCGGTAACAATTCATAAACGGGTTAAAGTATGGCTTGTTTGGGTTGTTTGGATCCATGTTAGTGTAGAAGTTTTTGAATATTTTTTGAGAGATTTGAAAGATTTTGGGAAAATTTTTGAAGATTTTTGAATGGATTGAATAAGTTTATATAGGGTTTAATTAATTAATTTATTTTTAATTTTATTTCTTTGCTTTTCAACAGTAATGTTACCGTTATTGATTTTTTTTAATTTTTCCCCCCCAAACGGTCATCACCCCGTGAGGAGGGTCACACCGTTGCCCATTACGCCACCCTCACGCCCCTGTGTTATGGGGTGGGGCGCGACCGGGGCGTGACCCAGGAGCATCACGCCTGGGTCACATACCATAGCACATAGCCTAACACATAGCCTTAACATGTCTCATGTCAAACTCATGTTAGTTCCTACTCTTGTTCGATAAAATTATATTTCGATTGGATCCAATCCCTCCAAATTATATTCCTATTTTGTTAATTATTTTTTCAATGTAATATTTTGATCAAAAAAACAGAAAAAAAAAAATTCATCGTCCATTGAAGCAAGGTAGAAAGAAACTCCATTTGACGCCTTTTGTGGTAATCGATGCATCTATCAATTAAGTTGTTACATTACATTTTTCAGTTCTCTTTTCATGTTGACGTTATCCTTTTTCTTTACTTTCCCTTTTTGAGTAAATGTAACGCATGTGACAATGCATCACACTATGCACACATACCTTCCCATCTCACACGTTTGGGAAATATTTAATTTGCCCCTTTTCCTAATCATCATATATCAAACAAACTTATTTTCGTGATGTTAAAACCGGCTTCAAACGTAAAACCTCAATACATAATAAACTATAATAGTAAAACGTAATCTTTAAAACCAAATATTAAAGCAAAAAGGTAAAACATGAAAGTTCAAAACCAAACTCTAAAACCTAAACTTATAGTTAAACGTTAGATCTATAACCTATAAGTTAATATTATAAAGTTCGACAATATGGTTTCAACATCGTCACAATGAATTTAATCAGAGTTCGTTTATGCCGGTTTTAGAAATAATTTCTAGCATTTAAAGTAAAATAAACTATGAATTAAGTTGGCGTTGCCTTGTATGTATATATATATTTAAGATTATTTTATCATAGGATACAGTACGTATGTGAGGAAAATGGAATATATAAGTATACATTATTATTGATATTGATTAAAAAGGTGATATGGATGTTTGATGCATATATATATAAATTTGATATGAATTGAAGGACATGGTTTTGAAAGTAGCCTCCATCCTTACGTTGCTTTCTGTCATTGCTGTCCCCTTAATTGTCATCTTTTTCTTTTCCTTACTTTCTTTTTTCTCCTGATTTTTGCAGTGGTACCTCTTTCACTAATACCACCCACACAACACAATTATATCAAAATGAGTAGCTAATTGTACGTACGTACACCACCCACCCATAGCCCGATCATTGTCACATGTCGCTCATTCATTCATGTGGCCTTCCCAATGTGAACTCCAGATTGGGCTTCTTGGCGGTTGATGACCTCATGTCTTCTGACATTAATCTCTCGCAATTAATCAGACCCTTTGAATTGATCATGTCCTTCTGAAAATTATTTAACATCGGTTCACAATTATCATGCAAATTATCAATATTAAGCACCTACCATACATCAGATCATCATATCATGTGTGTGCATCATGTTTACTACTAGTTAATGACAGGAAAGCAAGATCAATGTAAAAAAAAAGACTAGTCTTGATGCGATTAATTTCTCACTTTGGAATATCTTGATATTTTTGATTTTTCACTACATGCAATATTCATAACCATATGTTTAAAAATTAAGCGATTCAACTCTTATTATGCTAAACAAAATAACTCCGTCAAAATTATGCCAAATTTTGGATTTTTTTCGAAAATCAATGTGAAACATGTAGGACACTTTCTTCTTTTATGTGTATGTGTAAAGTTGTAAATTTATCAACGTTTAAGAGTTAACATCATTATAAGTTTATTTGTTAAATATCCAAATAAGTAAATGCTCTGAATTAAAGGTCTTCAAATGAGTTATGAAGCTATATATTATTGGTTTTATATCATCAATCTTCTATTTTTATATCACTAATCATTTTTACATAAAGCTAGAGTCTCTCTATGAATAGTCTCTTTATCTCTCGAGACAAACCTACTATATGATTGAGATATTAATTGATACAATGTTTTTGTGTTTTGATTTATTTGATTTTTTATCAAAAAAAAAAATGAATTAAGAGATACTCATGGTAACCATTCAAGCTGACAAAGTCTAGGCCCTTGTAGTTCATATGGGGTGGAGATGATGGGATTGGTTAGAAAAAGTCTTGGACTTGTTCTCTTTCTTATCACTTAGTATAGCATTCTTGTTAAATTTGGAATATGTGTATACATTCAATTCCCAAACAAAGCATAATTAAAGCTACTAATTTAACATATTATATAGAATGTATCAAAAGCAATGTTGCAAAAATCGCTAGGCGCTCCCAGGTCAGAATAGCTCCTTGGAGCGAGTAACCGGGTAGTACTCGGCCCTAGTTGGGAGTACTCGGGTAAAACTCAGGAAGTACTCGGCCTCGGGACAACCCCTTGGAGCGAGTATTCGGCCTTGGAGGCCGAATTTTGCAACAGTGATCAAAAGTGATGAAAGGAGATCTCCTTAATATCTAATTAAACTCTATAAATAAAATTCAAAAAAAAAAAAAACTTCAAAAAAAAAGAAGATATAACTACTATACCTCAAGAGATGGCTTGTTTCCTTCATAATCTCTATGTTCTCCTTGCAGCCAAGCTTCCCTGCTACACGGATATATAAGCATATTAACGTCAAAGAAATATCTTCTAGTCATTCGATCGCTAGATCTCACACATTTTGCTATAAATCCATCATCTTTCCATTTAAAAAAAAACGAGGAAATTGTTTTCTATCGATGTCGGTGGGGATTAAGCCCGAACAGAAATTAAACTCATCAAAAGCTATCTAATGTTTTCCGGTAAACAATGTGACAAACAAACCATGTGAAATGTGCAACAACAAGAAAAAATAGAAGAAAAATAGGGATGCATTATAACTCACATATATAAACCGATCGACATATATAAGGTAATTAACAAAGACTAGAATTGGCATCCGCTAGTTAATTTTAATTTGCACATAGTGCTTAGATTTGACCCTAAATTTTTAGGAGACGGTCCATGAAGCCCACCAAAAAAAATAAAGGGAAAGTTATATGTTTAGATTAATATCTCATGTCCAATGATCTCTTGTCCTAGTAGTAAGATTGAAATATGGGGGAAGTGATAGAAGACCCAGGTCATGGGTTCGATTCTTGATCCCACCCGGTTTTACCGCCTTCCACCGTCGTGCCTTTGGGCGGGTTTTTGGGGTGAGTTTTTATATTTAAAATAACATTTTTTTGGAGCAATATGAGAATACCATGTGATATTTCTTGAAATCAATTATTAGTAGAAGAAGATACACACACACATTAAACATAGATGATATATATATATATATATATATATCATCTATGTTTAATGTGTGTGTGTATCTTCTTCTACTAAGGGTTATATATCATCTTTTAAATGCATTGCTATTTTTACAGTATACAAAAACAAAATCAGCAAAAACACATATTCATTAAAAAAGACAAATACAATACATAATTTAGATTTATAAAAAAATGTTTTTATTTGATATATATATATATAGGGAGGTATTCTATTAAGAACCATTTTTATGTTAGGAACTTGAGAACTACATAATACACTTGTACATTATGCTTTAAGTTTTGTACATAGAGTGGTTATTTGAAAGGGTAAAATAGTAACTTCTCATACTTTAAAGTTAAATTACTTTCATACACTTAATATCATATGGTTCAAAATTAGTTCCTTTGGCTCTTTCATATTTATTGGTTCTCAATAGAATAAGTCCCTATATATATATATATATATATATATATATATATATATATTAAAAATTGGTAATAATCTATGGGTTTGTTAAGGAGATGAGAAAAAATATAATTAATTACATAATATAAGGGAGGATACACGAAAAACATAATTTTGCCTAAAATCAAAAACAAAAAACAAAAAAAAAATCTAATACAAAAAGCAGAATTCTGTACACAAAACAAAATATCAGTACAAAAAATATAAAATCTAGTTTAAAAAATTAAAATATAGTTAAAAAAACCCAATAAAAAACGTAAAGTTAATACAAAAAAAAATTCATAATAAAAAAAATAATCTTGCACAAAAGAAATTAGAATATAATGCAAAAAAAAGATGATATATCAAAATTACCCATTTTTTCCTTTTTTTAATGTGATATGTCAAATTTCTATTAATTTTTTATCTTTTTAGACAAAAATGTGTTATCATCACAAAATCTAATGTATGTGTTTATTGATGAATAGCACCAGCTACAGCTGATTGAAAACGTGAAGGGTCACGGGACCATAACAATTGAATGAGTCAAAAGTTTCTCCTGGAAATTAAGATGCACTAATTAAGACTTAAAAGTAGTTTGCATAATTGCCTTTTTTTAATATTATATTGCATCTATATATGTTTCAGAAAAGGCTAAAGTTGAAAATTCACCATTATATATATATTTTTTCTTTTACCCAGGCCGGCCATGTAAAAAGTTATTTTTGGTGTCATAAATCAAGTTGCATGTGGGGTTTACTTTGAACCATTTATTTCATCACAAAAAGTTTGTTACTTTCACAGATAATCATAAAGATAAATCACAAGTAGAAACATGCATTTTTTTTTTAACGGCGAAGATCTCAATCGTGTGAACCCACTGTTTTCAGGCTATGTCACCAAGGTCTAGTTATCTGGACCTCTCATGAGCCACCACAACCACCCCAGAAGGAAACCCCACTGGAAAAACCTCCTGACCCCCCTCAGACCCCTTTTTCGCTGCGGGTGGGATTTGAACCCAAGACCTCCCATTTGGAAGAATCTTGGGGTACTATTGAGGCAATGCCTCATTGGTAGAAACATTCATATATGTAGTTAAAACGAAGTCGTTTCACCTTGAAGAATTGCTCCATAGACCATACTCACTATAATCAGCTTTCTCTCTTCCTCCATTTTCAGTTGATGATTCTTTGGTTCTTGGTTTACGAATATTGTCAAATATTATATCATCAGAATTATCCCCCGATGAAGCATTTTCGTAAATATCAGATTGCCCTAATTAATCAATATTCAATGGTTCATGACCAGGAAACAATAAATTAATTAACTAATTGGTTCGTATTTTAAAGAATAATTAAAACTTCAAGTTTATATTTTAATTCAAACTAATTAAAATGATGCAAAAACAATGCTTAACCTGAAGATGCTGGTGCCCGATCAGTTGTCTTTACCGTTCGGTACATCTGCAACACAAAATATATAATTTAATTTTTATTTCTGAAACACTGGCCAATTAAATATTGAGATTAATTTAAAACAAATGTCGGAGATGTGACATACATTTTATTTAATTTATCTGGCTTCAAACTTAACGAACCAGTCAGCTGAGTCGGTTCACTGGTCGAACTAGATTTCAGTTTTGTTTTACTAAAATCTAACGAATAAAACATTAAATCCAAATCCTATATCTTTTAACGTGATTATACTTATTTAAACATTTATTATATATGATCAAATATGTTTATAATTTTTTTGAATATTATATGTATTTATTATGTCATCCCGTTCTTATTGACCTGCCAGTAACCATTAAGATTTTCGGTTTAACGTCCAGTCTGCTTCTTAAAACATTGTATACAACTATTTTTGTCCTATATGTCATCGACAATACATGAATGAACTTATGTTATGCCATTTTTTTTCCACAAGAATTAATGTTCGATGAAGCCTATATGATACAGATGCAGTACGTATATGTCCTTTTCAACTTATTTTCACCCTACTGTTTTAATGTTGTATATATAAATGTCTATGACGATGCATGATATATGAGTAAATTAAATGATGAAGAGTACATGATAGCTAGTAGTATATGCGACCGACCGTGCATTGACAATATATACGTATATCTATACATACACACGTACGTGTGTGAGAGAGATAGAGAGTGAGTGAGTGTGTGTGTGTGTGTATGAGAGAGTGTGTGTGTGTGTTGCATGTGTGTACAAATGTAAGAGTGAGTTAACTATGGTTGGTTGATATATGTGATGCATGGTTAAACCAGAAACCAGTGATGGTATAGACATATTCAAACACATATATCATTGACAAATGATGGCATTTCTCTGTACTCTCAAAACTATTAAATTCAACCCCTCACTATATAGACTAGTCTTGGGTTGGACCCTATATATGAATGTGTTTTCAATTTCTTGGGTTTGTCTTACTAGCTATGCATCAATTTTTTTTTACGGCGAAAATTTTCAATCGTGTGAACCCACTGTTTACAGGTCATATCATCAAGATCTAGTTATCTGAACCTTCATGAGCCACCTCAACCACCCCAGGAGGAAACCTTACTGAGAAAACCCCCAGACCCCTCAGACCATTTTTTTGTTGCGGACCCAAGACCTCCCATTTGGAATAATCTCGGGGTACCATTAAGGCACTGACTCATTGGTAGCTATGCATCTATCTAGCTTTCTCTCTTATATGTGTGTCTATATATGTGTGTGTGTGTATATATATATGTATATAAGAATATATAAATAATGTGTATAATAACTATAATTAAAGACGTCTAAATATACGGAGGGTTCTTGATTCTAAGCAAAAAAGCTGATCTGATAAGCTATGTTTATGCAGAAGCATCAGATCTAGTAATTGTAACAGGAGAGAAACAAATGCCAAGGATTAGAGATGATGCCTCTCTGCAGGTAAACAAGCATTGGAAATTGAAATTTCTTGCAATTATTTGGAAATAATATAAATAAATTCCTTCTAATAATGCAAAGCGCTTCTTTAGTGCTAAAGTCAAAAAGAAAAAAATAAAATCTGAATCTTAGGTATATATTCCAGATTTCAGTATATATATATATAGCTAGGTAGGTGCTCTTGACTCTTGAGTGTGTACTATATATATTTACACAGTAGACAGACAATGCATCTTGCAAAGCATTCATGTTTTGTTCTAAAATCAAATTAAGAAAATAAATATAAAACAAGATTTGAAATTTTGGATGCAAAATTAACCTGCAAGTGAGATTTAACATGTGACAAAGTCAGATCTTTCACATCCATTAGCTCAAGAACTGACTTGGGTGTTGCTCCTAAAATAATCATAAAAAAACAATATGATTAGTAGATGATTAACGCAATAAGTTACAAATAAACATAACAACAAATTAAAAAACGAAATTAATTTAGAGAAATAAATAAAGAAGTTACTTTCATGACCACCCAAAAGCTCAACGGCGTGGACAAAGCGAGCATGAAGGGTAGTAGTCCACCGCATCCTCGGCGCCCGCATGTTGCGCTTTGACGGAAACCTAGAGGACAAGAATCTTGATCGTACAATATTGTTAATATTATTGCCATGAATTATAGAACTTGTGGTAGTAGAATTAGTGCAAGTATCTAACAAAGGTTGCTGGTTCTTTTGATGAGGATGAGCCAGTATTGGGAAATTAGGAGGGGTATTCTGGTAATAAACTGGAACCCCTCTAATGGGTTTCAAGAAACCTAAATCTGAGCTAAACCCATGATGATGATTTTGGTTATGTTGGTAAGAATAGATATTAGATGTGGCCGTGTTGGCGTTTTGGGAGAGGAGATTATGGAAATGGTTGAGGTTCGAATGAGTCGAACCAGGGCTCAACATGGCTAGCCCAAAAGAGGGTTCTGGTCTTCTTGTTGAGCCATGCTGTTTTTGCTGCTGTTGTTGATGCTGGTTTAGTTGTTGCGAGTTTAAGGCGCGTTTCCACAAATTTCCCAAATCCAAATCATGGTGGTGGTCTTGATCAGTTGGTGTGGTTGATGTTCTCCATGTTTTTGAAGTGGGTTTGGTGTTGGGTGGACTGATTTGAAGAGACAAGTCTGGTTGTGCTGGAAAGAGCTCCATTTGATTACCAAGTTACGTACTTGTGATCACCAAATGGCCACAAGTGAGCTTGTTCTTGTTACAATCTTGATGGTTATTGGCCTTAGCTTAGGTTTGGGGGTTTTTTGAGAGTGTAACGTACACTTACGGTTGAGTTTGTTTGTAGAGACTCTTGTTGCAATTGTGTGATCTAAAGGTGTGAAAGTATGATGATGATGATGACAGAAGGTTTTGTGTTTTCCGTTTAAAGATTTCTTGAGATGAGATTTGTCTAATCAATGGTGAAATGGGAGTAGTTGTGGAGTTGTAGAAGAGAGAGAGACTGTGAAGTATATGTGAGAAAATGACAGTTGAAGAGACTAGAGAGAGAAAGAGTATGTGTGTGAGAGAGAGAGGCTGCGTGTGTGTGTGTGTGAGAGAGAGAGAGAGATGCCTTCTTTTATGTGGACGTGGGAGTAGGAAAAGGAGAAAAAAAGATGAAAAAAAAGGGAACTACGTTAGAAAACAGATTCCTTTACCATCTTTTCATTTGATCTTCTTATTGATTTCCTTTTATGCCGAATACCTTATATATACTCCTCATTTTTTAATATCACAATGAGTTCTTGTTTTTTTAGAACGGCAGTTTATGCAATATTCAAATGACCGTTGCATTCAGAGGTGTAAGGACTTAGAACGATACATCTCCTCTAACACCCAGAGGTGTTTTTCGTCAGCATTGGGGCAATGAGTTCTTATGTATGTATATATTTCTGGAATGACCTTAAGGTTGTGTTTAGTTATAACTCTTTATCACTTTATCACTCCACGTATGCTTAACTTAAATAACTATTCTTATCACCCATTTGTTTACTTAGTGATCGGGCCCACGCCTTGCCCGTCATGCACTTACGCCTCCATCATGCCGCCCCTGTAAAGAAGTGTTGGGCGCCACAGGTTCCTGAAACTACCGTCACCTAAGTACTCACATCTCCCAACAAACAGCCTAAATACAACCCGAGGGGAAAAATTAAAAAAGACAAGACTTTAAATTGGCTAACATGACCTATTTTAAAAAATAGATTAATCTCAACACCACTTGCTTAGAAAATTATATCAAGTGTAATTAATACGGTCTATTTAATAAGTGAGTTAACATATTAACCCGTTTAGGGGTTTTTAAAAGGCTAATAGTTGGATTTTAAAGTTGAAAATGTAAAATTATAAGACAATTATTCGAACTTTTAAAGTTGAAAATGTAAAATTACAAGATTATTTGAATAAATAATTATTGTATTTGGGTTGAAATTGATAGCAGTATAACATAGACCAGGGTTAAATGTGTACATTTTAACAAAATACAAATCAAGATGGGTAATCTGAAAACTGTATGAATATAATTGATTCAAACTGATAAAAATAATCAATAATATATTTGAGGAAAAAATCATTAAAAATTATTCAAATAAAATATTTGTTTTGTTACAACTCATTTAACTTAAATTATTTAAAATCGAAATGATTTTTCTTAAAATTATCTTGACCTGCACTTATCTTGACACAAACTCATTCTGAGTCGTTATCCAACTTGCTCTTTTTGTCAGGCTTATATTCATCTAACTAGTAACTTTTAAAATTTTCTTTTTTTTTTTTGATTATAAACCCTTTTATCAACTTTTAATAACCTCTAATAATTATATTTATTAGTTTAACAGCATATTCTTCGACCTTTCTGTTCTTTTCTTCTAATCTCGTGCTAAATTTATAAATTCAAGTTTCTCAAGTAAGAGAGTAAGATAAGAAACAAAAGAATTTAAAAACACTAATTACAAAGAGATTTCATTTAAATTATAGTAGTTAATTGTTTAAATTGTTACTTGGGATATATGTATTACAACTGCTCATAAATAAAAATATAATCATCTCTTCTCGATCTAGTGCACTGTTAGGTGGTTCTAAAAACGTTTGCATGACATCTTCTATACAGACACTACATTGTAACAAGTTGTTTGTGGGCATTTTTGTAGGATGCATCCTTCGCCAAGGATCATTACAGATGGGTGGGTCGATCATCTTAAGGTTTTTTTTTAGTGTTAAAGTTTTAGAAAATTACGTTTATATAGTTCTAAAATTCAAAAAAAAAATTGATTAGAAACATATGAATCTATATATATTTTTGAGTTTTTATAAAATTTCTTTGTGATATCATTGTATCTTTCTATAAATTGTTATACACTCAAAAACTTTAACTTTTACAATTTTAAAACAATTTATAATATTGAAATCTTATATTAATTATATGCAACTTATAACATTTTTATTTTTAGTTGTGTAATATATGTTAAATATATTGTATTATTTTAATATATAATTTTGATATGAAAAAACAAATATAAAGATGGTGTAGATATGGAAAAATTACAAGGTTTGTGATTTGTGAAGGATACTCTATTACATAGGAAATAAGTATTTTTTTTTTAAATATGGTTCCATTGATTACGTGGGAAGTGACTCAGCAGATGCTCTAAAGAATTAGTTTTAATTATAAATTTGAGTTAATTATGCTTTTCGCCCCTAGATCTGCTCATTTTAATGCTTTAGTTCAAAAAAGATTCTTTTAAGTTTTAATTTATCAAACTCTAAGGTTTGTCTTTTGTAACTATTGTGTGAAATAAAATGTAATTTGCTCTTTAATTTATTTGGGAAATAATATTTATTTTGGGTGATAAGATGAAATACTACAAAATTTATTTATTTTATGTGTATAATTGACAAGAGGAGTTATGGCCATGATATCATGATAATAATCTATTTCAGTTCAACATTAATGTTTAAAAAATAATGATGTTAAAAAGTTGCAAATACCAAAAACCATTTTACTGAAAAAGACATATTAGTCGATACGAGGCCCAAGCCCGTATCCAATTTAAACAAACAACTAGAAATGTTTATAGACCGTTAGTCATATCTTAATGTTTGATAGCGTCTATTAATCTATAAATGTAGGTGTCACCTACTCACCTTGCTTGCTAGAAGTAGGATAAAAACCGGTTTGGAAACCCAAAAAAAAAAAAAAAAAAACCTGAACCGAACCGGTTTCATCAAAAATCCATTTTGATTTTCTTTTTTCTACACTGGAATCTTGAATTGTTAAATAAAATAAGACAAAAGATTAAAAAAAAAAGTATTGGACACGTGTGTATATAATGCTCCCTACATAATTAAGTTAATGTTGTGTAACCTAATTTGCTAGAAGAGGACAAGAAAAGTTCGATCGATGACTAACATGTTTCACCAGCAACCTTAACATAATAATTAACTTCACCTAAGCCAATATATGTGATGGTTATTTTTTAATTACATATTTAGCTCCTTCATTAGCCAACATGAAACGTTGAAGCTCTGATATGATCTTAACTTCATCCTAGATATTCACCCACACTTGATCTTTATTTTTATAAAATATATTGTTGATAGTAGCATAACAATTTTATGCCTTCTTTTTGTCATTTGAGTCTTATTTAAGTATTTGCATGTATTCTCACAAATTATAATAATAGATAGATAGATAATAGATATTGTTAAATTAAAATGTAGGATCGGGTTGTTATCTCTAAACAACACTTCACAAGTATTTCTTACTTAATTCTAACAGATGCGGAATGTTCTGTTAGAATGATCTCACAATTTCACTCAAAGTGACACAATAATAATCTTTGAACAATATTAAGAACACAAGAATAATTCAAGCTCAAGGATATATTTCTCTCAAAGTGGAAGTATACAAGCAAGCACACTTCAAACAACAATACATTGGGAGGTTATATAGCCGAGGCTACAACCGTATACACTTAGGAATACAAGTTGGGTATACTAGACAAGTACATAAAGTAAAGCTTATTCTAGTATGTTGAGTGTCTTAACAGGCTAAGACACTCAGTCATGATCATTACATTAATAGACATTGACTTTACAAAGGACTATTAAATACAAAAGACATTTAATGTTGTTGATCTTCAAGGCTTCAGATGATCTTTTGCATTTAATGCAGCATGGGAGAGGTAAGGCGCTTTATCTGACTCATTACATGTTGTCTTTGACTTTACTCAGACCAGCATGTCTTGTGTCAGTACCTTTTGTACTATGAGAGTAAGCTGCTACAGTCTTTGTCAGAGGATAAACCTCGGAAGTCTTTGTCTTTAGTGCATAAGAAGATTCCTCGGAAGCAGTTGTCTTGTACAATCTTCGGCAGGAACCAGTTATCCTTCGGAAGCAATGTTGCTTCCGAAGAATCACTTCATCCTTCCGAAGGTGTTTATTCAAAGAGACTCCTATACTTAGACAAAACAAGAAGTTTGGTGAGCATCAGCCTTTATTAGTCTTTACAGTCTCCCCCTAGGCTGATGCTACCAAAACTTCTAAGGCATAAACCTTGGCTTCCATGTACCCCTCAGTACCCGTGCCCTTTTTCTAATTAATCTGATAGCTGACCTCCCATCTGCTCCATTGTCAGGATTATTGAGAGGGAGCTTATCTAGATCAAATATATAGGGTTTTGCCAATGTCATCAGATGCAAAAGATCCACCAGTTTTATTTCTCCATTGTAGTCGGTAAGGATGAATATCCTTTCTTGTGCATTGAAGCTCCAATTTACCAAAGGGATGTATGAATGCTCATGCATTAATCTGCTAATATCCCTCATGTCTTCTGGGGTTTGTGTAGTTTTGGGAGTTGCTTCAGATGTGGCTACAAGTACTGAGAGTGTTGTATCAGGCTCAGAGTCTAAGGGGATAGTTTTTGTTTCCTTTTTCCTTTTAGCCATGCTCTTTCTTCTTGTGAATCTTGGTTTGTCTTGAGCAGTGGCTTGACTCCTCAGAACTCTGGCCTGTTGGGCTTCCACAGTTGATTCTACTGCTGCACCTGTTGTTGCAGTAGATTGTGGCCCAATATCCTCATCCCTTGAGGGTTCTGTTCTCCTCTCTTCAGCCTGTGTATGTCTCTCAGAATCAGGGTTTGGTATTGATTGTTTCCTTGTAGTCTTCTTACCCTTTTTGTAGACTGAGGAGATTGGCATGTTATCCATACTTGGACTTGAAGGAGGAGATATTGGTTCTTCTTTTGGATTTAGGGGGAACATTTTGGGGAACATTGCTTTTGTTGCTGCCCCACACATGACTTCTTCTCCCTCTCTGATCCCTGCACCAGAGAGGGGAAATTCTATTGTAGCTCCTCCCCCTAAACCTAAGCCTCTCATTAGGCTTTCCTTTCTTGCCCTGATTTGTTCAATTGAAGGTAACTCACCTCTTGCAACTTTGGCTTTTATATCTCTGATATGCATATCCATGGTTGAGTTCTTCATTGGGCCTAGCTGCCGAGCATGGAAGCCATATTCCAAGAGAAAGGCCTTGTTCTTGTCTCTGTAGGCCTTCTCTTTTTGCTCCTTTGTAAGTACACTCAGGGCCTTTGATGCAGCAACAGCTTGTTCTTGCTGCTGCACCTTGTCCAGCTCGGCAGCCATTCTAGGTACCGACCAGTTGATGACTTCATCAAAGTCATAACCTTTTTCTTCTAGCAAAGCAGAGAGTCTAGCTCGCTTTTCATCTAGAGAAGTGTTTGGTCGGCCCTTTGTTTTCTTTGGTCTCATCTCCTCCTGTTTTGCTTCCTCCTCTGGGGTTAGCTTACGTTTTCCTTTGTCATCAGCAGTTATTTTTGCCCCAGAGGAGATTTCTTCTGTTGCCTCACCAGCTGGTTCATTGGCATGTAGCTCCTCTGTGGAGGAAACATCCAGGATGACTGGGCCTTCGGAGGCAGCTGCAGCTTCGGAGTTAACCTCAGCATTCACTGGCTCCTCCAGTTGACCAATCCCCTTAGATGATTCCTTATTGGATTCCACAAAGGGCTCAGGAGAGGAAGAGAGAGCTTCAGCAGCTTCAGTCCCAGAAGGGGACACAGATTTCATGGAAATTGATTCTTCTTGTGCTGTGTCTTCCATGCCAACCTGAGCTGCAGTCTCAGAAGGAGACTTAGTCCCAAGAGGGGACTGAGGTTCCAAAGAGACATTTGATGTTTGCTGTTCAGTCTCTTTGGCAACCTCCCTTGTATCCTCAGAAGCAGAAGAAGAGGAAGTAGAAGAAGAATCTTGAAAATAAGTACCCAAGAAGTCATCCCATTCAGCAGTCAAAGTGACTAAGGATGGAGTAACTTCCTGTGCACCCTCCTCTTATCTTGTTTCTGATCCTGACCCTGCAGTTGGTATAGTCTCCCCCTTTTTGGTAGCATCAGGGGAGATGAAAGTGGTAGTAGCAGGATCATGGTGAAATGGATGTAGAGTGACCGGGGGACACCTCCTGAGGTCCAGAATAGTGGCATCTTTGGTTTGGACCTCAAGCCGCAGGGTAGCCACTTCAGCTTCTAAGTGAGCTATCCTGGCTTGGAGGGAAGTTATTGTAGCCGTCAATTCCTGTGTGGATGTGCCCTCCTCTACCGGAGTAGAATCATGGGGCGATGGAGTCCTGAGCCTAGCTCCTGCACCTCCACCACCAGATGTGGTTTCTTGGCACCCTGGATTCCCTTCATTGAGAAGAACCTCAAAGAAGTCCTCCCCAATATAGGTTGCCGCAGGTGAGGTCCTATTGCCTGTACCACTGTCCTGTGGATCTTTATTAAGATCAACAGTAGTGGCAGCCTCACCTGCATTGACCCCTTCAGAACTACTGGGGCCAACCTCTGATTGAATAGGCTCTGGGTCAGGGAACCGAGCTTGTAACTGTGTCACCACTCTCATTAAAGTTTGGGTAGTTGGAGAGAGTGGTTCCTCCACAGCTAGAGCAGGGGTTCCTTGAGCCTGGGTGATAGTATGGGTGGGGGGCATTTCTGGATGATATGAACCTGGAGACTTGGGAGACAGTCTCTTATCTAATGAAGTTGCTTCATGAGAAGCAAACTCAATGATGGGTGCATCCCTTTGAATATTCTCAGTTATGTTTTGTGACATAAGCTGAGGGCTTTCAGGCTGGTTAAGGGCAACCACAGGTTTCAAAGGAAGAACCTGTGGAGAAACAAGGGGTGTGGCTTTCACCTTAGGTAGAACTGTGCCCTGAGCAGTTCTTTTAACCTTTTTCTGTTTTGGTTCAGTAGAAGGGGCCTGAACAACTGTAGAAAGTTGCACAGGGTTTCGTTTGCGTTTGTAAGTGATTTTTATGGGGTGAGGAACAGAAGTGGAAGGTGTGGGTTCAGCATCTGTGGGGTTAACAGAGCTGTCACCTTCTGGAGCAGGGGACTCCATAGAGGAAAGAAGAGGAGTGAATGTCCCAGAGAACTGAGCACTCTTCTTCTTGAGTTGCACAAAAATCTTGGAAGAGACCAAGGGCATTTTGTAAGTATTCCCAGTTAGAGAAAGGGAAGCTCCCAATTCTTCATTAAAAAGGTGTTGCAAAAACCTGGGATACATACAAAACTTCTTTGGTGACAAGATGTTGTCAACCAAATTATTGAAAATAAAGGCAGAAAAATTAAACAGTTGATTGGAAATCAAGCCATGAATAGCCGAAGCTAAATCAGATGGAACTTGGTCCCAACCACCAGATTTATTTGAAAGACAATGTAAAAACACATGTATGAGGTACTTGTAATTATAGGACACTCGACCCTTCAAATAGGTTGTTGAAGGGAGAGGACCTTCGTACCCCATTGACTGAAATGTCAATGCTACCTCATCCTTTGTGAATGAAACCTTTCCACCGGCATCATTCAGTTTAAGATGCCGACAGATGGTCTCCACAGAAATAGCAATAGGATGAGCATCAATGGTGGCTACAAGAGACCGACCATTGGAAGACGAGGAAACAAAACAAGATGCCCAAAACTGTTGGTGATGAGATTCATACACCAAGGGCTGAACAGTTAATGCAAAGAAATACCTGCTCCTTTGAAGAAAGGAGATTATTGGGGCGAAGTCAGCATCATGTTCTGCTGATAACTCCGCTGGTACGTTGTGAGCAGGTTTGAACGCAAGAAGAGCCATGAAAGTTGGTGATTTTAGGGCACAATTGGAGAGATCAAAGAGAAGAAGAGTTCAAAGTGAAACAGTTTGTGAGAATTTGAATGAGCGGGAGACCTTTATATACATTCGGATTTCAGCATTTAATTATATAGACACATTAAATTTGAGATCCGGATGTCAGAAAAAGGTCTTCCGATGACAGCTGGTTTCACAATTAATTTTCTCTGACTGAGGTGCTTCCGAAGAAATGACTTTCGGAAGCAGGGTATTTATTAGACCAAGAGAGTTCAGAAGAGATGTGCTTCCGAAGTATAAAATTTATACTGTCGGAAGCACTGCTTCTGAAGTGTTAGAAAATTCATTAGGCAAAATGTTCTTCGGAAGACACTTTCTTCTGAAGAGTACCTTGAGAAGCCTATGCTTCCGAAAATAATGTATCGGAAGAATATTACTTCAGAAGGTAAGTTAGCTTTTGAAGTGTGAGATCTTCCGACTAAGGAAGAAATAATGCTTCCGAAGACTTAACCTATCTTCTGCTGAGTAGATACTCATCGGAAGACAAGTTAAGTTTATCTTCCGAGGAATTATTTATTCCTTGTCAGTACATTTATTCAAAGTTGATCATCCCAATGGATGTTATTAAGTACCTGAATCTTCCTTCATCAAATGCCTTTGTGAAGAGATCTGCCAAATTGTTTTCTGAATCAACTTTGACCAAATGAATCAACTTCTTTTCTGCACAATCTCTGATGAAATGGTATCTGATGTCGATGTGCTTGGTCTTAGAATGCTTGACAGGATTATTGGTGATGGAGATTGCACTTGAATTGTCTATCTGAATAGGAGTATTGAACAGATCTACTCCATAATCCTTCATCTGATTTTGGATCCAGATGACTTGTGCACAGCAGCTAGAAGCAGCTATATATTCAGCCTCTGCAGTAGAAGTAGAAACACATGACTGTTTCTTGCATTGCCAAGACACAATCCTGGATCCAAGAAATTGACATCCCCCTGATGTGGATTTCTTGCTGATGTTGCAACCCCCATAATCACTGTCTGTATAAGCCATGAATTGGAAGTCTTCATTTCTAGGATACCATAATCCTAGACTTGGTGCTCCTTTGAGGTATCTAAAGATTCTTTTTACAGCCAGCATATGAGAGACTTTGGGATTGGCCTGAAATCTTGCACATACACAAGTTGCAAACATGATATCTGGCCTGCTTGCTGTGAGATACATCAAAGAGCCTATCATTGCTCTGTACTGGTGCTGATCAACATCCTCCCCCTCAAGATCAGGGCTAAGTGATGTTGTTTTGGACATAGGAGTTCCCAGAGCTTTGCAATCAGAAAGCTTGAATCTTTCAAGAATGTCCTTGACATATTTTGATTGACTAATGAAAATCCCTGTAGGAGTTTGTTTCACTTGTAATCCAAGAAAGAAGGTGAGTTCTCCCATTGAACTCATCTCAAATTTGGATTTCATTAGCGATTCAAACTCCTTGCAGAGAGATTCATTAGTAGAACCAAAGATAATGTCATCAACATAGATTTGAACTAGCATGATATGTTGATTTGACTTTTTGAAAAAGAGAGTTTTATCAATTGTTCCTCTCTTGAATTTGTTTGCCAACAGAAAAGAAGATAAAGTTTCATACCATTTTCTGGGAGCTTGATGCAACCCATAAAGAGCCTTATCAAGCTTACAGACATGATCAGGAAACTTTGGATCTTCAAATCCTGGAGGTTGGCACACATAAACTTCTTCATCAATTTTTCCATAAAGAAAGGCACTTTTAACATCCATCTGAAACACTTTGAAATCTTTTGCAGCTGCAAATGCCAAAAATATTCTAATAGCTTCAATTCTGGCAACAGGTGCAAAGACTTCATCATAGTCAATGCCTTCCTCTTGAGTGTATCCCTGAACAACCAATCTTGCTTTGTTTTTGATGACAACACCTTTGTCATCTTTCTTGTTTCTGAACACCCATTTGGTTCCAATGGCATACTTTCCTTTAGGCAAAGGACAAGTTTTCCAAACTCCTTGTCTTTGAAACTGAAGAAGCTCTTCTTGCATAGCTTCTACCCAACTGTTATCTTTTAAAGCCTCTGCAACCTTCTTAGGTTCTATTTGGGATAGAAAGCAAGAAAACAAGCAAACATTTGCTTCATGCATAGAGCTTCTAGTTCTGACACCTTCTTCTACATTGCCAATGATGTTTTCAACTGGATGAGTGCTGTGAATTCGAGTCCTTGGAATCACATCCAGTTGAGAAGATTCATCCACGTTGAGTGACTCAAGGTTAGGAAGAACTACCTCAAGTTGGATTTCTGGCAGATCACGTGGATTCAACGTTTGAACTGTTGTGGGTTGGTTTTCTCTGGGAGTAGTGATTTCCAGAGAATTTTCCTCTGCTGGAGGACTTCCTACTTCTTCTTGATGTTGTGAATTAGAAGCAGCTTCAATTGAGGGACCTGCCTGAGATGTGTTGATTGTCTCAGACTGTGATACATCATTTTGTGTTGAAGTGGATTCTGCCAAGTTTTGTCTTGAAGCTATTGGCAGTTCAACACGAAAGTCATCTTCTCTTGAGCCTTTGGAGGTGTCTGTGGTAGCTGACTGTGAAACTGGAACATACTCTTTCACCAGATTAAATGCAGATGTAAAACTATCAAGATCAAACAACCAATCAGGGCCGGTTCCAGGTTTATTGAGAGTATGTTCATTGAACTGAACATTTGCAGACTCTTCAATAACTCTGGATGCTTTGATGTATACTCTATACGCTTTAGCATTTGAAGAGTACCCAACAAAGTAGCCCTCTGCTGATTTCTCAGCAAACTTGGCTAAGTAATCTTTAGTATTCAAGATGGTGCAATGACATCCAAATGGTTTGAGAAATCCAATGAATGGCTTTCTCTTATGCCAAATTTCATAAGGAGTCATGCCATGTGACTTAACTACCAATATTCTATTTTGGACATAACAGGCAGTGTTGACTGCTTCTGCCCAAAAAGTTATTGGAAGTTTGGCATCAGACAACATGGTTCTTGCAGCTTCAATTAGTGTCCTATTCCTTCTTTCAGCTACACCATTTTGTTGTGGAGTTCTAGGAGCACTAAATTGTCTTGTGATACCTTTAGATTCACAAAAAGAATTTAAAACATGATTCTTGAATTCTGTTCCTTGATCTGATCTGATTATTTTTACATGATGGTCACTTTCATTCTCCACCCTGAGTATAAATGACTTTAGGATTTCGGCAGTTTCATCCTTGGTATTTAAGAAAAACACCCAGGTATAACGAGAGAAATCATCAGTAACCACCAAACAGTATGATTTTCTACCAAGACTTTTAACACTTGTGGGGCCAAACAAGTCCATATGTAGTAAATGAAGGACTGTGGTAATTGAATTTATCTCTTTGGCATAATGAGATGACTTGTGTTGCTTACCCTTTAAGCATGCAACACATTTATCAACACATATGAATTCTTTTGTTGGTAAACCAGTTACTAAATTATTTTTGACCAATTTATTCATATTTTTGAGGTTTACATGACAAAGTCTTCTATGCCAAAGTGATGATTCATCAAGTGAAGCTTTTGAGACAAAGCAGCTTATATTACTAAGAGGTGCAGCTGTGCTCATATCTAGCATATACATGTTACTTCTTCTTGGAGCTCTGAGTAGAATTTGATCATTTGGTATCACAAATCCTGGTTTCAGAACAATGCACTCATGCTCAGTAAACAACATGTTATGCTTTTGATCACACACCTGTGATACACTTAGTAAATTGTAGTTAAGTTCTTTTACAAAATGTACATTCTCAAAGCTTACCTTACCATTTGTGATTGTGCCTCTACCTGTTATGTATCCTCCTACTGGATCACTTCCAAAAGCAACAGACCCGCCAAAGAATGGTTCATATTTGTGCAAGAGGGTCTTGTTGCCTGTCATGTGCCTGGAGCAGCCACTGTCAACTATCCACAAGTTGCCTTTTGATTCCTGCTGTTCCTGCACATGACCAGAAGTGAGTTAGTTTCTGATGGGAACCCAAGCCCATGTGGTCTTGGGTTTACCATTTGCATCATTGTAAGTAAATTTCTTTGACATCATTCTAGGTGGGACAGATGATGTGGATGCTTCTGATGTGGGTGATGGCTTATCAGTTGATTCCTTCTTTTCCATACTTGTGCCTTTTGAGTTGTCGGAAGACTTGGTTTCTTTTGATGGTCATCGGAAGCTGTTTTTCTTTTTCCTTCCGATGATCTTCTTCCGAAGACAGATGACCTCTTTTGTTTGTTGAAAGCATTCCTTTGATGAGCTTCCGAGGTTCCTTTTCTTTCGGAAGCTTCCTTTTTCTTTGCTTCCGATGCTTTCTTTTCAGAAGCATTTTTATTTTGTTTCTTCCTATTACTGGAGGTACTTGCTTCCGATGCCCTCTTGACCAAATTTCTTCTCTGTTCTTCCGAAGAAGTAGATGACTGACTCCAACTATTCTTTCTTCCTCTTCCCTTGATTGAGGAAATTCTGCTTCTTGGATTATAGAAGCAATCAGCAGCAAAATGATTCTTTTCACCGCACATCAGACATAGAGTTTGAATGTTGGGAGAGTGTTGCTGCTTATCCCTTTTAACGAAGTCTGATCTTTGATCCTCAGAGAATGATGGTTTGGATGTTCCAGCATACTTGTTAGTCTTAGACTTTGCCTGTTTTCCTGGAGAATTGACTTTTCTCTCCATTGATCTACCTCGTTTTGACTTGTCAGATGGGCAAGTCACATACTCATCTGAGGAGATATTTTCTGTGGTTTTAGCTTTGATAAAAACTGTTGAATGTTTCTTAGTTTTCTTATTTTGATTCTTAAATTTCAAAGCTTGTTTTCCTTTTACTGATTTAATAGGAACATCATCCTCATCTGAGCATGTTGAGGTACTTGGATCAGAGAGATTATCCTTTTGAACTACCTTGTGTATATCCAACTCCTCATTATACACAAGGTCAACCAGTGATTTACACCTAACATCTGTTATGGAAGTATAAGCAGATGGAGGTTCCACATTGTTATATCCCAAACCAGCTCCCCTTTTATTCACAAGTTCAGTTGTGCTGCTCATTCTAAAAAGTTTTTCATATTTTTCACCTTGGCTTAGAAATTTGTCTCTGTAAGACTCAGCCAATACAAGTTCAGTCTTGGCAGTGGTTAGTCTTTCTAAAAGATTTTTAATCTGACACTGTTTGTTAGTATCTTCATGTTTTAAACTTGAAATGGTCTTTTCCATTTCTTCAATCTTTTCTTTGTAATTTCTTTCAACCTCAAAGAAATTTGCCTTGACTACTTGTAGAGACTCAAGTTCATTACAGAGTTGAGAATTTATTTTCTTATAAATAGTTAATGTTTCTAAGCATTCAGGTGAGCACATGCTATCAGTTACCTTGCTTGAGGAAGATGAGTCATTTGCCATCAAAGCACTGTTGGAGATGGAGGGGTCCTCAGCTTGAAAGCTCCAGTCTGCAAAATCTTGTTCAGCAATGTTTGCATTGTTAGATGAGCTTGATGGTCTTTGTTGTGGTTGCCCAGAAGTTGTCTGCTGAGTTCCTGTGGACTTGCATTCTCTGGCAAAGTGGCCTAACTGTTGACAGTTAAAGCATTTGAGTTTAGATTTGTCAAGTCCAAACCCAGTCTTCATATTGTGTTTTTTGAACTGTCTGCCGGTTCTTTGGTAAAACTTCTTTGCCCTGTATGAAATCATAGCCATTTGATAGTTTATATCCATCTCCTCAAGATCATCTGCAGGAATACCATCCAAGTCTTCTTGACACAGATGAAAGTAATTTGTCTCCTCAGCCATAAAAGCTCCTTGCCCAGAGGTTAGTAGTGGGGTTGGGTTAGATACAAGGTTTGATGAATTTGGAGTTTCAGGAAATGTGACAGTGGGTGTGGAGGTAGAATGGTAGAGGGGTTGATAGCTTTGGTATGGAGGATTATTGATGGGTGCATAAAGAGCAGCTGAACCAGATGGTGAGTGAGAAACTTTAGATTCTTGGGCATCTAATTCCATCTGATAGGCACTGAGAATACCAAACAATTCTCCTAAAGTTAGAGTTTTCAGGTTTTCTGTTCTTCTGATTGTTACAGAATAGATATTCCATGCCTTTGGAAGAGACCTCAGAAATTTTCTGAGCACATCTTGATTATCAAGAGTTACACCTGCAGTAGTTAATTCATCCACAAGTTGGACATACCTTAGGTACTGAGAAGACATATTCTCATTGTTTTGTTGACAAAAGTTTTCAAACTTCTGTTTCAGCATATCCTTCTTGTTTTCTTTGACATCTTCTGACCCTTCATACATCTGCTTCAAGGAATTCCACAGTTCTTGAGCAGACTTGCATTTCTTGAATGCATGTATAATGGAGTTCGGTATTGACATCTGAATTAGCCAAAGAGCTTTAGAATCAACTTCCATCTTCTTGTAATCTTCGTCTGAGTACATAGATGGATCTTTTGGTACTGCAGCAACTCCAGCACCGGCAGCAGCAACTGTAGGAATGTAGGGACCTTCAAGAACAGACTTCCAAAGTTTGAAGTCTTGGTTCCTGATGAACCCTTCCATTCTGACTTTCCAGGTATCGAAGTCTTCAGGTGTGAACATTGGTGGCTTGTTGAGAGTGCCATTTTCTGTATCATGTTTGTTTAGAGCAGCCATCTTGGACAGACACAGAAAATATGAGTGTTAATACTATGAGGGTTTATAAGAAATAGAACTGGTAACTTGATGATGATTAGTCAGTCAAGTTCAAGAGCCAAAAGCTCTGATACCACTTGTAGGATCGGGTTGTTATCTCTAAACAACACTTCACAAGTATTTCTTACTTAATTCTAACAGATGCGGAATGTTCTGTTAGAATGATCTCACAATTTCACTCAAAGTGACACAATAATAATCTTTGAACAATATTAAGAACACAAGAATAATTCAAGCTCAAGGATATATTTCTCTCAAAGTGGAAGTATACAAGCAAGCACACTTCAAACAACAATACATTGGGAGGTTATATAGCCGAGGCTACAACCGTATACACTTAGGAATACAAGTTGGGTATACTAGACAAGTACATAAAGTAAAGCTTATTCTAGTATGTTGAGTGTCTTAACAGGCTAAGACACTCAGTCATGATCATTACATTAATAGACATTGACTTTACAAAGGACTATTAAATACAAAAGACATTTAATGTTGTTGATCTTCAAGGCTTCAGATGATCTTTTGCATTTAATGCAGCATGGGAGAGGTAAGGCGCTTTATCTGACTCATTACATGTTGTCTTTGACTTTACTCAGACCAGCATGTCTTGTGTCAGTACCTTTTGTACTATGAGAGTAAGCTGCTACAGTCTTTGTCAGAGGATAAACCTCGGAAGTCTTTGTCTTTAGTGCATAAGAAGATTCCTCGGAAGCAGTTGTCTTGTACAATCTTCGGCAGGAACCAGTTATCCTTCGGAAGCAATGTTGCTTCCGAAGAATCACTTCATCCTTCCGAAGGTGTTTATTCAAAGAGACTCCTATACTTAGACAAAACAAGAAGTTTGGTGAGCATCAGCCTTTATTAGTCTTTACATAAAATAATGTATTCGACATGACACAAGCCGATATTATAGTTAAATTAAAAGAGTTAAATTTGACAAGTTGCAAGCTTACATATTTTTTACAAACCAAAACTAAACAATTTGCTTGTCTTTTTTCAAAAAATCTTTCTTCTGATAAGATTTTATGTTATTTAGTTTAATTTCTATAATCAGTTATAATAATATAAATTTTAAATTAAACTCAATCGATCTCTCTCCGTTAGATAATTAAGATTAAAGCATCATCCACCACATAATACCGTGTGTAAACTGTCACCTTCATTAGAATTCAAATTAGCATAGAATATTATAGGTAAATTAAATTGGTTAATTGGTCTAGCTTAATACATACCCAAAACATACAATTTCAACAATGCTGATGTAACATGTTTCCCCCTTTTGCTGCTATCTTGCTAATATGTTAACGACATTTTGTTGTTTAAAAAAAACCTTTAGTAACCATATATGCATTTCGTACCGCATGCTATTTTCGCATTCGAACGAAAGCTTACATATAAAGTTGTACATATTTTAGTTTTGGCTTTAATTAGTATATATGAAAGGCGACACGAGGTTAATTAGTGAATATGTCAAACTCATTTTGTCATGAATTTGTTTAGTACTGTACATAGAGGTGTCAATTGCTCATTTTGATTTGTGAACCTAACAACAAGACAATTTTTGCATACATTGAGATTCAAGCTCATGAATGACTTGAAGTATATGCAAGATGATCCATCCGTCATTCGGCATGATGCTAAAATATATATGGGACAAAAAGACTTAGCATTTCAAAATGTATTTAAAAAGCTCATGAGTGCATATGATTAACCCTAAACCACCCTTGTTGATCGATTGAATTGAAAGGGTTAATTTAATTAAAAATTATTTATATATGTTTCCTTACACTAGTTGGGTAGAAACATTTATGCCCAACTTTACAAATTATAAACAAAAATGAAGATACTTAAAACTATAGGCGAACTATGGCTGAATCATGGGTTGGCAGATCACCCATGAAAAAAAATGATTATTTGTTATATATATGTTTTGATTTTGACCGACCTTTAAGAAATTTTGACAAAAACTCCTATAAAATTTGACACGATCTTGGTTATGTCTAAAAATTCAGCAAGACATTAAACATTGTTTAGCACATACTTTTAAAGATCATGAATCAAGTGATGTATCTAGAAAAGAACAAATGATTATGGTTATTTGATTTGATAAATGTAGGGTTGCTAAATAACGGTTTGTTGGTCTTGCATATGTAATGGAAAGATCTGTATTATCTCTTAAATATGATATTGATGATATGTTCACCTGACATGCATAGATTGAGTTTGACTAAGGTTAGAGGTCAAAGTTATGATTACGCGAGTGATATGTTGGTGACTTCAACGGATTGATTAAACAATTCTTCTAACGAGATACCACCGTTCACAAAAAAAATTTGATCTTCATGAAAAAAATGTCTAGGCCTACAGTCGTTTAAAACTAGGTTTTATATGATTTTGGTTTTGGAGTTGTAATAGCTAGTTAAATGATAAATGTTCTGAAAACTCAGCTCAATGGTTAGGAGCCTTCCAGGCTTCCATAGTAGAGGTCAGAGAACCGAATTTATCTGGGGACAAGTTTGAAGGACACCAGGTGAAAGATCGGATTGGGGTTTATCTCGAGTTCGATCTCAACAGACGGCGAGGGTTTACCTATTTCACGGGGTTCCTGCGCATCTTGGAGGCATATGTCTTACATTTGTCTGTTGGGCCTGGCCAAGACCACATAAGGGATAAGATCATTGTCGTTAAAAACAAGAGGTTAAATGATAAATAAAAAAAAAATGATTTTATTTTTTGCCTCTTAATTTATATTTTTTTTGAACGGCAGTTAAACTAACCCAACGTGCTATCTTCAGTTTCCTGACGAGTGATAGCCAAGATCGGATTACTCCAATCTCCGGTGTGGGTTAGTGTGCCCCCAGATGCGCGGGAACCGGATTGAATCCGTAAACCCTCACCCCCCATTAGGTTCGAACCCGGGATAAAGCCCAGATTCGATCCATCACCTAGATATCCGTTAAATGTGCCCAGAGAGGATCAAACCCCTGACCTTTCATTTGGAAGGCATGATCCTTACCACTTGAGCTACAGGTTTGAACCCGGGATAAAGCCTCTTAATTTATATAATCTTTATGGTTTACAATCCGGGTAACCTCGTAAGGTTCCCGACAGCAATAGAAATGCAGCAACAGGTACAAGAAGATATAATGAATTTGAGTATGAATCTTCACACAACCATATGCATGGAAGACTGACAGTTTTGGTGTGCGTATCGGTTTGACTTTAATGCTCTAATCTCATTTAATGCAAACATTAAATTTATGATTAAGTTGAGAGGCATTAATGTCAGCAATTAAGACCTCGAGCTTCGAAAAATATCTAAATTTTTTTATAACTTAATAATTGAGTTAATAATACGCATGGTTTATGTCATATTTATCTCAAAATTGGATGTCTTAAAACTCGAAGAATGGTCTATAATTTAAAAAACTAATGTTAGGTACAAGTCGTTTTTAAAAATGTAATAGTGATGGTTATTTGCTTAGACGACACTTAAATTTTTATGTTAAGTTGTGAAATAACTTTTTTAAAAGCTTGTGACGACACCTGAGACAATATTTCAACGGTTCTCTCAGATTAGACGCTTTAGAGCGTACGTCTGAGCTTATCGCAGGAGGAGCCTCACACTTAGGTAAATATTCTAACCTTGACTCAACAAATAAGCCTCATTTTGGATTCGAACCCAAGACTTATCGTAAGAAAATTAAGAAGTATTCATTAATCGTCTTTTATATAATTAAATAATAAATAAACTAAACTAATGTAATCCACCACCACACCTTTTCATCTTCATGTTACATCTTTAAGACACCAAAGCCCATACAAGCCCTAACCGCCCGATAACCGCTGGGAACCACCCAAAATCAAGGTAACCGCCTAAATTGAAGGGTTAGAATTTAATTTTGCTTATTTGAACGGCTGAGAATTGCTCACACGACAGTTAAGTTCACCAGCATCTATATATATATATATATATATATATATATATATATATATATATATATATATATATATATATATATATATATAGAATTGAACCACCATTACCACCACTGATGAAACACCATCACCAACATATCTACCACAATATCATCGCCATCCACCATCACCGAGTTGTCCCCTGTATATCACCTTCACCAACACAAAATGTTATCTTCTCCGGCCAATTTTTCGACCACCTTTCTGGCAATTCCTACAATAATTTTACAGTGGCAACATTTTAAAGCGTGAAGATCTAATGCGTAGAAATGACAAAGGAGGTCATAAGAGTTATGTGACAACTAGTACCTAACCGGCTGGCAAGTCCGTACGGTATGTGTATTTTCAACAGTAACTATGTGTAATTACATGTGTATAAACAGTACTTGTATTAACATAATTCTAAATACAAGAAACAGTTGTACGTATTTTCGTGTAAACTTAAATATTGTAAGTACAACATACATCTGAAACATTAGTTGTGTGTATTTAAGTGAAAACCTAAGTACAGTTAACACAACAGATCATGAGAAACAACAGTGTTCATACAAATAACAAGAACAAATCGATTGCGATTTGATATCCATAGATGACAGGAATCAGATGACCGACATTTCAATGTGAAAACAATATGAAAACAGGATGTTTAGTTGAGTCCGACAGTGAGGAAACACAATTTAAACAATGTAGCAGTGTCGTTTCAGAATAACGAACTGACAGTGTGTTTGCATGGGTGACGATTCACACAAACATATCTGTGAGTTTAACGTTCTGAAATGACAACTGGAAAGTAGAAAACAAAAGTCAGAAAGCCAAACCATCGACATGTTCGTCCGAATGACGATTCGAACGAATACGCGCGATGGTGATGTGATCTGACGAAACGAAAACGAAACACGACGCGAACGATATTAAATTAAGAAAATGAAATAAATAACATTTTACAATTTTGAAACTCATCAAAATAATCAAATTAAATTCTTTTTATTTATTACAAACTAAGGTAGTATCCCGTGTATTACACGGGTTAATGACAAAAATAATATATAGTCATTAATGAAAATCTTTATAATATAAGTCGATTTTTTTAAGTAAAATATGATTAAAATTTTTGAAAAACTTAATACTTTAAGTAATAAAATAATAATATTATTTTTTTCAATGTTCGTTTTTAAAAAAAAATTATTTTAGAAAACCGTTTTCAATATTTATTATTTTAGAATAATTTTGCTTTTGAAAAAAAAAATATTTTTTATATTTATATATTTTTAATGTCTTAAAAAATATTTTCAATTTATAAATATATAAATGTGTATTCAATATTTAATATTATTAATATTTTAATGTATGATGCATTAAATAAGAGAGAGAAGCGGGAAAATTATTGTGAATATAGTCTAGATTAATGACACGTGTCATCTTTTATTTTGATTTATTATATACTAGGTTAGTACCCCGTGTATTACACGGATTAAATAAAGAAATATAACGAATAATTATCAATAAAAATTTAGAAAATATAAGATGCTTTTTAATATAAAATACGATTACAATTTCGTATGATTTAATATTTTAAGTATTAAAATAATAATATTATTCCTTTAAACACTAACTTTTTTTATAGTTTGTTTTTCTTTAAACATTGTGTTTCATATAATTGTTTTTGAAAAATTTTATAATTTATAATTTTTTTTAAAAAAGTGTGTTTTTAATTATTAAAAAATCTTCTTTATTTGAAAAATGTATAAAAAATATATATAATATTTAATATTAGATGTATTTAATAGGAGAGAGAAGCGGGAAATAAATGTTGAAATAGTCTAAAAACATGCCATGTGGCACAAAAAACTTTTATTTATTAGTATAGGTAGATTAGTTACGCGTAAAATTCCGGAAACGCGATGAAATCACGAACCGAACAACCGAAACAAACCCGAATACCCGCGGGGTATTTAAAGGCTAAGTTAGCCTACTTCTTTCATTTTCACCATCACACTTCTCTCTCTAGCTTCAATTTTCGGAATCCACATCTCACCACCATATCCAAGCTTCAATCCTTCATAACTCGATCGTTTCTCAACAGATTTGAGTGTTCTTGGAGTCCACGCGAAGCTCTTGAAGCCCTCTACAAGGAAGTACAACAGATCTGAAGATTTACCCGGCAAAATTTGAGGTATTGAGCGTGTAAAATCTGGAATTTTAGGGTTTTCACCCATGTCCGGTCGACACCACTTAAACCGACTACGAACCATGTCCCATCGACTCTAAACCTTCATGCGCACATCATGGGACCTAGAATCAACCAGTAGATGGATGAGAACGAGTTGGGACGGCTAGGTTTGACGAAGGAGACGATGAACAGTTGCAGATCGTGCAAGGAGGGGGCTGGCCGAACCTAACTAGGGTTCGCGAGCCCTCTTGCGATTGACGAACCTCCTGTGGTCATCTCCATCACCGAACCTGTAGTGGCCGAACCCTCAACCTCTAGCCGAACCTTGTAGACTGAACGAACCCTGCAACCTCAACCGAACCTTGTTGCAGGTCCAGCGAACCTTCTTCCTTCGATCACCGAACCATGCAGGAGAGAGTAGACGAACCTTGCCTACCGAACCCATCTACACAGGACCGAACCTTCCATGCATCATCAGCCATCCGAACCCTTTGAGGTTCCACGAACCCAGGAGTACATGACCGAACCATTTTGCTAGACGAACCAAAAAGGTTCGCTGTGTTGGGTGCCACAAATTTCGGTTGATGGATTAAACATCTATCTGGTCATCCGAGCTGATTCAGGCCCAAAACCCTTGGCCCAATGTATAC